>CM076851.1:10651484-11017941 GCA_039519185.1 Astragalus membranaceus | reverse complement strand
TCCCAAGAAGAATGTGTTACTAGTACATTACTAGCATTCCTAGGGCGACAAAATTTCTAAAACTATATTCTTTCTTTACTAATCTTCTTTTCTGGTTTACTTTACTCTTCTAAATATTTGGTATAATTAGAACTTAACATGTTGTAATTTAATACCTATCAATAAGTCCCAAAATTTTTGAACTACTTGACCTTCTTGAAATGCAAACACAAATTGCTCAAAGATGAGACGAAGAATACAGATATAATGTGGGAAGGAAGAACATACGCTGTTGTCAGATCAGGCAGAGTTGAAACCCATGAAGGAACATTAGAAGAATTGAAATTATTGTCACTCAGATCCCTGCAGATAGTTTTCCATAAAAATATGCAGATTAAAACCATTGTATAATCAAATGTATGAATTAATTTATATATATGCTTATGTTTTACTTATAGTTGTTGCATGAAATGTCTGTGGAAGAATTTCCTTCTAGGTTGTATGATTAAATTACATATTTGATCTCCTAAACTTTAGATGCAAATTGCAATTCAAAAAATATAACAGAATACTTACACGTAGATGAGACTATTCATTCCAGTAAGATCTGGCAAAGAGCCATTGAAGTCATTGTGAGATAAATAGCTGCAAATATTCAATAATGCCATCTTTCAGCAAAATTGTTGATTCTTTAAGAAAGCTGTTAGTGATAAATATGAAGTTTTCTTTGATTTTCTTACAGCTCAGTAAGTTTTTCGAGATTGTTCAAGCTGGAAGGCACTCTCCCGTTTAATTGATTCCTATCAAAGCGGCTGCAGTCAAGAGAAATTGTCGTTTCAGCCGAAGAAATTCAGAGACAGCATAAATTGTGAGTGAGTGAAATCACTTAGCCAATGGTGATAATATACTTACAGCACTTCCACTGTGCTCACAGAGCTAAGTGAGCTAGGAATGCTGCCCGTTAGTTTATTGCTGTCAAAAAGCCTGGCAAAATAATACAAGGGAGGATTAAATGCCAGTTTATAAAAGTTATTCATTTAAAAAATGGTATAAATTTCAGAAAATAAATAGTACAAGATTTAATGAAGCTTGCTTACACATGTTTTAGAATCATGCTGGAGTTAAAAAGTTGTAGTGGTATTGAACCCGAGAGGTTATTGTTCCCCAGATGACTTGAAGCAATAGACAGATAATATTAGATCATTTTTTCAGCAAAAAATGAAAAAATATCAACAGGAAACTGAAAATGAGAGTTGACATACAAGTGTTGTGCCTTGAGGAGCAGGTCAAAACCTGGTCGTCCTTGACCGTCAGAGACAGGAATAGGGCCTTGAAGCTGGTTATCAGCAAGATCTAGCCAATCAATATTTGCTAGATTACCAAGAGAACGAGGAATATTTCCATTGAACTTGTTAGAATTCAGTGCTCTGCATGAAAAACAACAAAAATTTTCATGCTTCCATATGAACCAAAATTCTTTGTTACACTCACTGGAATTAAATTGGTCTTTTAATCATTTTTGTAGGTATTGTAATACAAGAGTTGATGAGTTGGATGGAGTCCTTACAAAAAGGTGAGCTGCTTTAAAGATCCAATTGAATCTGGAATAGGACCAGAGAAACCACAACCAACCAATGCTCTGGAAAACAGTTGAAAAAGGAACAAAATGGTAATTCAGTTAGAAATAAACAACTTGTTGGAATTCAATCAAAGAAATGCAGTTTGTTTTCAACTTGTTTATTAGGAAATAAACTTCCTTTCTTACAGTGATTGCAGCTTTATCAAATTCCCTATTTCTCCTGGAATTCTTCCTGTTAATCCTGTGTTGTAAGAAAGATCCCTGTGTAAACAATAACAATATGTTATTAATTTAGCTACAACTGAGTATTGCATCCACAGATAACCAACCTAGTGAAAATAAAATGCCATTTCTGAATGGTTATTAATTATTCTGTTGGTGAATTTAGTGAAACGAAATTATTTAGCAACTTTCCCACTGAAATACTCATAAGAAGTAGAATATTTACAGTGTATCAAGTTCAGGAAAGGCCTGGATTGCTGAAGACAGCTGACCCTCCAAATTCAAGCCCGGTAGTTTCCTGAAAAACAAACCACTCTTTTCAGATTCATTTTTTTTACAAAATATTAAGTAAGAAACAATTTAAATGGTCAAAAGAAACCAAGATCTAACAATTCTGTAATTCTTGAATTCGTGCAACGAATTCCGTCCCAATTACTGCCACAAGGATCTGAACCCACCCAAGTTAATGGTTTGTTCTTCCAAGATTGTGTGAGAGATGATAGAGCAGTAACTGCAGCAATATAACTTATATTAGGTAAAAAACACATTGTCATAAAGATACTAATTCTTCAACCAAACTGCATATAACTTCTCAGTTTTCTATTGAGACCTATTGCATTTAGCTTTAGAATTTAGACCATATATGCATGCTATTTCAGAAATTAAATAAATAGTAGTATCAAAAGGAAAACCTATTACAAGACATAATGGCACAATTTTTTGTGTAAACCTATTACAAGATATATGCTATTTTAGAAAAGGTAAATAATTAATTTAGCTATGCCAAACCTTCAATAATTGACATTAGAGCCAATTCACAAGACCGGAAATCGAGATCATGTGTAACATAAAATAAGTGCTATGACAAAACATAATAATCCAAGTAACAATTCAATCCTCTTATCCACTTATGACTAATGAGTAATGAACATTATTTATAAGCAGCAAAGGAAGCTTCCATGGAAACTATAGGTTTGCACATTAGTGAATGACATAAATAGTCAACTGCCAAATTGTTGTTAGCAAACACAGTTCTGTTTTTGCATCTTGATGGTAGAATATATATATATATATATATATATATATATATATATTTCATCCACAAGAAACTTTCCTAGCTTACATGCATAAGTATAGATTTTCACATTCATTCTGTTGAGATGAAGACAGAATAGAACCTAATTTTAGCTGCATATCTACACGATTTTTTTTTCTGGTAAGATGTGAAAGAATGAAAGCAAGAAATGTGATAAACATGCATCACACACCAAACAGAGAACAAAATATGACAAAGGTTTAATTAAACTTACAGTCTCGACTATCTGTCTGTGCTGCAACAAGCAGAACTTGGAAAAGAAGCAGCATCAGAAGAAGAAACACTTTATGATGTTCTTCCATTATTACTCTCTTAAGATTTTTCTGATGTTGAATTGAGAACCAAATATTCAAGCTTAGGAGAAGGATCACCAAACAATCAAAGCGGAGAAATCTATAAACTTTTAATGAGGAAACATAACAAAGCTTCTGTAATATTCAAAAAAAAAACTGAATCAACAAACAAAGGTTAGTAAAGCAGACGCGTCTATAACTAATGCCTCTTACTAAGTCAATGCCTTTATTATTGTGTCATCACCATCATAATCTGTTCGGACGGCAAAGCTAGAATGGGTATTAACTCCATAAATAAAAATATATTGTCACAACATGGCCACTAATCATAATCATATAATTTCCCCTCGTTTACCTTTTCATTCAAACATTTGAAACAAGAAAAAACTTGGAATCAATAACTACCTAGAAAGTATCTGTTTTAATTTGCTGTCTTTTATCAGCACATTTTTATCAATATTTAAAAAGTGGTAGTTGTTCTTGTTCACACAAGGTGAAATTAACAAGGTACATTTTCACTCTCGTTTTTTAAGGAGGGAATATATAATATAATATAATTATAAGCATAATAATGATGTTAGTAGGTTGTCATCAGTGAACAGTGTATTGGTTTCATTTTTAAACTTTTGCATTGTGCTGTTTATACCGAGACAAAATTAAAATTATACAATTAGACAATTTCACCACCTCGCTTTGCCGTCCGAACGAACATCACTCGATCTCTATAAATACTATATTTAATATTCATAAATGTAAGCAATTTCAAAAACTAACATTGATTCACGAACTTGAGCGTCGGAGTATTCTTGTAGGTACAACACCGCCATCTCAAGATCAAACATCGCCATCTCAAGATCGAACACCGCTACGGTACAGAACATTGGCGACTACAAGAATTTCGGTGATTTCCGAGGGAAAAATCCCTCGGAAAAGCAAGAAAATCGGTCGCTAATAAACGGTCCTCGCAAACGATTTCCGACGGAAAATTCCCTCGGAAACGTTTCCGTCGCAAATCCCTCGGAAACTCCCTCGGAAATATCCCTCGCAAATCCCTCGGAAATACTCCTCGCAAATCCGTCGGAAATATCCCTCGCAAATTTCCAAGCAAATTCCGTCGGAAATTCCGTCGGTACGAATTGATAAATAATTTTTCAAAAGTATAATTACACGAGTAGTCCAGTTACGATTTACAAAAGCATAATTACGCCCAAACATATCGTGAACATTCAAGACCACCAGCTTGCCTGCCCATGCTCCACAAAAGAGGTATCTAGAGAACAAAGAAAATCAGCACTGATAGTAGTTCCTCAATTCATACAGCAAGTATGCTCTAATATTAAACTGACATCAATATTTGAATAGAGAGAGGAAAAAATCTATAATAAGACTCATTTCCTCCTTTTATACTAGGTATCAGTTTTACACCTGAACTACTATCCTCATAAAAAATTTGCCATCATTTTAGTGCTTTCAAATAATAATCCCGAAAGTCATTGCTTTACCAAGTATCAACAAGCTTATGTTACAAGCAGATTAAGTAATCTTATACTCAAGTAATTAACAAAATAACATAATTGAATGAATTGTGGACTTCGTATTACAACTATATCTACTATATGTTTCCATTGCTGTAAAATTGAACCTATGATGTTAGTGTACCATGAGAGACGTTCTAGCAGATTTTGATTGGAGCACTTCAAAGCACGGTCATACACAATTTCAGTCCTTTTGGCAACATCATGCCAGTTGTAGAGTTCCCTCATCTACAGAAAATACATAAACAAAATGGAATTAGTTTCCCCACTAAATGCATTAGAAAAGACAACTTGAAAAACAAACTCACTCGATTATGCATGACTTGTGGATCAATTTTTGGCAGCATAGATATAGCCTTTTGAACTGCGAACACCATATCAAGGAAATCAATAAAAAAATCCCATCCTGAACAGGCATAGAAGGAAAATCTGTTGTAACTACCTCAGGAACTCCTCCAACACGTGTGCTGACTGTTAACAATCCACAACTAGCAGCCTCTAAGATAGCTATGCAAAAACCTTTTGTTAAGAAACTGAAACAAGCCAATTGTTGTTAATGACTAAAAATAGATGTGTATAATAACTTCCATAAATAGGCAGAAGAACTATAAACCCACTTTTGCAAAGCTGAAAGAAAACAGAGAAAGTGTTAAGGAAGCTTAACCTATTTAAGAAGATATGTCCAGATATGAGAACGGATCGGACTTGTGCATGTTGCACAGCTCCTAACAGAGGGTGCCAGAAAGTAAGAATCATTCTCACAACCATGCATCAACACTTTAAGGACACTTCCTCTCTCTGATTCGCCTACATCAAATCCATAGGGTTGCATTAATTTAAGCATCTTTTCATTAATCAACAAGCAAACTTTCAAGAAAAGTATACCATAGATTGATCCATTATGTACAAGAGGAACAACCTTGTTTATAAAACAAACATGTAACAATCAGCTTAAAATCAACAGAAGAAGGTAAATTCTCAAATTAGTGGACCATCTACTGCGGAACTTAATGTGAACATGCATTGTGAGGCTTGTGCTGAGCAACTCAAAAGAAAAATACTCCAACTGACAGGAGTACAAACAGCAGTGACAGAGTTTAGCACAGGGAAGGTAATAGTAACAGGAACAAAAATAATAGATGCTGGGCTAAAAATGAGTCCAACTTCAACACCAGAATTTGAGCAAGTCGAAGTCAACATTAAACAACAATAATAGATGCAGTTTGAATCAGTAGGCATTGCAAAAATTCATTTACAATTAATTAAACAAATGAATCAAGTATGGTTATGCAGTAGCAGCATTTGAAGTATAAGTTACATTACAAGCTAATTAAAATATCTATCAGAGTAAAGTATATACAAAAAAAAATACTAAATAGTAAAGTATCATTACCCACTTGATTCAATGAGTTTCAATTCCAAATATACCACTTGATTCAATGATAAACCATTTCATTTTTCAATCATTCCAAACATACTTTTAATGAATCCATTATCAAAATGCAAGTAAACTAGCAATCGAAGAATATCATAACTTTTGACAGTATTCAGGAAGGAGAACTGACACAGAAAGGGAGGGTTACGAAATCTGATACCTCAAGAATAGGTGAGAGTAGCTGATGGACCAAGAAGGAGAACTAACAGATTCTGTTCAACACAAAAAACATTAGAGATCAGTTGTTATGACTTAGCAGCAAAGAAACAATACTGAAAAGGTAAGAAACAAATCATAGACTTCACATAATTATGTGCTTAGATTAAGTATAAAAGTTAGGCCAATTTGATATCAAAAAAATATCTACAACATCACATGCAGTGAAGAAAGTATAAATTAAGATATGCAGGGCAAAAGCATAAACAAAAGATTATCATCACATAAAAGCATTCCAAATAAGAGCTACAAAAGCATGAATATGTAGTTAATGAGAAGAGTCAAGAGGACAAAGCATAAATTATTCATACTTGATCAAAAAGTTCTTCTTCTTGTTCATTTTCTTCCTTGAGTAATTCTATTTCATCAGCATCAAAATCCTCTTCTTTGGCTCTCTCCGCTCTTTCATGTTTTCTTGATGAACTGGCCATGATGACTTGTTTAATCTCATCAACAATGCTCCTTACTTGCTTCTCATCTAAATGTGATCCAGAGACCTGTATGCACTCATTCAGAGCGTCCAACATGCTTGCACAAATTTCTACCTCTGGCTCCTGGCAGATAGTTAAAAACATAGATTGATACAAGCACAAGATTGTCTTCTTTTTCTTTTTGATAAATTTATGAAAGTAGGACTTTGGATAAACTAGTTAAATCTAGTTCAAATGCAGTTATTTAAATGCCATTTCACCAATACACACAAGATGTCAACAGTCAAATAACAATCATTGCACAGAACAAAGCAATGGTGGCACATTTCAATAAACAGAAAAAAAATAAAAACTCACCAATCTCTTGCATTTGTCTGCCCACATCTCCAATTTTATATTCAACAAACACCTATTTACGGAAAACTCAAATCAAATTACAAAGTTCATCACAAGGAATGAGACAAACCCCTCCACCAAAAAAAGATGCTTTCAACAAAACCAGAATACCCATAATCAGAAACCTAGCCTTCAAAACCGGAATACCCATCATAGTAAAGAAATTAACAAACTAAAAAGCTACCATTGTCATCAGTGCTACATTTCAACAATTAACTAGTGTGACAAGCTTATGCACAATATTGAAATCTAAGAACTAGAAACTAATCAGTTTGTGTGTCAAACATCAAAATAATTGCAACATTGAAATCTAAAACTAAACTCATTTAGGTACCTCTTCAGGCTCGTGATCAATATCAGCATTGCAATTTGGCTTTCTGTTGAAAGAGACATCTAATGTTTTGGCTTCAGCAAGATTTTGATACTTGCATTTGTAACATTCTTGCATATCCTTCCACATGTTGAGAAACCTTTTATCAGCAAGTAGAAGGGAAAAACCATAAGAATATAGTTAGAAAATAACAAGTTCAAACAATTTACCATTGCCTATAAAAAAACTTCTACATGCATTATCAAGATCCAAATTTAACATCCACCAAACGGGCACAAAACAAGTTGGTTGTGCCCCATTAATGTAAGCACAATGATATAGCCCGTTGAAATTACATATAAACTATAATATCTAATAGTTTAGATTGACAGAAACAAACCTGTTGAAATAGACAATGTGCGAGCAGCCACCTGTTTTGGTTTCTGATCCACCCACTTTATGGGAAAGAGTGATGATGATAAATGAGAAATGATACCCTGCTGATTCTGTCCCACCCACCATTCCGGACGATTATTTCCACCCAAGTCAATAATCAGTCTTTTCCTCTGTTCAAATGGTTCTTGGCTGCTTTGATGGATTGCTAGCTCTCTAAGGAGATCATGCTGGGTTACGAAGTGGCTATTATAGTACAAATCTGTATCCATTGCACTTTTCCTGGTCAACAAGCAAAATTTAGTTTCCTATGTATCACAAAAACCCTTTAAAAGATCCATAACATGTAGACAATTTGATATATTAGTTTGTGTTTTTTTAGATCTTTCTCTGCATACTGAGAAGCATAGTGTGTCACAAATGCATATTACTAAATCATCTTCATCCATGTCGTACAAGGCTCTTGGTTTCAAATGAACCGGTATCCTCCAACCTTGTTCATTCTCATCCTCTACATAATTGACCATTTGAGCTTCGGAAGCTCTCCTTTTCCTTTTCCTTTTTAGTTCATATCCATCTCAAAATCAATCAATTTTCTATGATGAAAACAATCTAAACAAATAGTGTGTATATCCAAATTGAAATACCTTACTGAATTCAGATATTTAGGACTTAATTGAGGTATTTAGTCAATTTACCCTAACAAAACAAAGCATAAGTCCAATCACATGTTTAAAGATCCCATATCAATTCAACTAAACATGAAAAATAAAACCTCCACCCATATCCTATGCTACAATTCAATCAAGAAAACATTATGCTCAATTTTTCAAACACATTTATCCAGCAACCAATAACACAAATCTGTAATTAACAAAACGTAATCATTACCTTAGACAAAGCTGGTCTGGACTTTAATTGGTTACCTTTTGTCAGAATATAAATAAATATAAGAACCACTGGACAACACAATGCCCACCCGAACGCATCAGGAACCCTTCTCCTTGCTCGCCTTCGAAAATCCGCTGATTTCTAATGTAAAAAGACAAATAGGACACCACCAAATCATTCATCAAATACACAATTTCAACACACAAAAAGAAGATTACATTGACGAACCACTTCAAACAGGACACCACCAAATCATTCATCAAATACACAATTCCAACACACAATTTTAGAAATACACAGGTTGGTTTCTGTCATTAAAACCTCAACTAAATAAAATCGAAGAGAGGAAGAGACGAACATAGTGTTTACAAAATTTGCGATTAAAACCTCAACTTAGGAAAATCGAAGAGATGAAGAGTGTTACCTGAGATGAAGAGAGGTTTATGTTATTGCCATTGTGATTCTGATGAAACCCTAACTTGAGATCAAGAGAGGTTTCTGAAGCTAAGTGATGAAAGAATGGTTTCTATGATTTGTGTTTCTAAAAACCCTAACTTGAGATGAGTGTGGTTTCTGAAAATCGTGGGGAACCAAAAAACAACGCGCGCTATGTTATTTGTGATTCTGAAAATCAGACCCGCCGCGAACGTAAGCAAAACCGCCGCCGGTGTTTCCTATTAGAGGCGGTTATAATGAACTGCCGCGAGCTTAAAGTGGAGCGACGATGATTGGGGGTAACCGCCGCCAACTGAGCGTCGCTACTGTTCTCTTATTTTATGGTGATACCTTGCGAAATCCAAATCCAAATCTCAACTTAATCCTGGTTGTATTTCCTGGCCAAAGCCATCAAAGATGGCTCAATAATGCCACCACGAAGCCTCAAAACAAGATGCAATGTTGACTCTGCAAAGTAGAAAACGCATCTTATAAAGGCTCACAATTTAGACCAGAGTTATCAAGCATAATTCATGAGAACAGGGTACAGTCAGCAAACATTCAATTACCACAAATACAGTCAAACATAATTTCTTCGAGCCATGAAATTCGGAAATCAATAATTTGCCACATTCAAAATATAACTGCAATTAAAATCCAGAAACAGTATGATAAATCGAATTTACATATTCCAAACCTTTCTGGATGTTGTAATTTGCGAGAGTACGTCCATCCTCCAACTGTTTTCCAGCGAAGATCAACCTCTGCTGGTCCGGAGGAATCCCTATACGATGAGAAAACAAGATGAATCAAACCAGAGCGAACAAAAATAACAAGAACCAATCGAAATCCAAATCCATTTGCATAACTTGCGAAATCCAAGATGAGAAAATCCATTTGCATAACTTGCGAAATCCAAATCTCAACTTAATCTCAGCTTGTTAAATCCATTTGCATACCTTGCGAAATCGAAATCGCATGGTCACCAGCCTCGTCGTCGTCCCGTTACGCATCGTCGCTGGAAACGGCGTGAGTTTCCCTCACCGTCGCCGGAATCCACCACCAAGACGCCACCATCCCTCTCCATGAGCCTTTCATGCATCTCTTCGTTTTTCTCTCTCTCTCTCTCTCCCATTCGTTTCATTTCTCAGACCCTCTCACCGCATGCTCTCTCCCTTTCACGTTTCACGGGATACGTTTTGGAGGGTTTAGGGTTAGAGTGAGAAGTGGGAATGAAAGAGGGTCGAAGGGATGGCGGCGACGGCGGGGAGACGGCGTTGGTTAGAGAGTGGAGAGTGGAGGGGCGGTGCGGCGCTGCTAAAGAGTGAAGAGTGGAGGGGCGCTGCGTAGAGAGTGGAGGGGAATTAGGTTAGTGAAAGAAGAGTGAATGTGAGTCTGAGAGTGGTCGATGAATACAGTTTTTAGTTTTAAGTGAAAAACATTTTGTGAGGGATATTCATTCATTTCCGACCGAAATTTCCCTCTGAAAATAGCGAGGGATTTAAATTCCGTCGGAAATATAAGCGGGAAATGCACTAAACACGTAGTGAGTGAATTATCCGTCGGAAACGAAGATATTAGCGACCAAAAAAAATCCCTCGGAAATATATGGTAGGTAAATCAACACATTCTTGTAGTCCCATTACCTTGATCCACAAATGGCGCCCAAACTACGTTCAAGACCGGCCAGTCTTGTGGTCGGGCCCGGGGTAGGACTGGTTATACCCGAGCTCGAACCTCAACGAACCCCCGAGGGCCATGTTCAAGACCTTACAAATTCCACCCAAGCTCGGGCACAATTCTCCAATCCGAACCTCGCCCGTTCCCATACAAGCTCATACAGTAATAGTTTACCACCTCCCCCTCCATTACTTCCAGCCCTAACCGACGCTGTTCAACAGCTCGTCCAGCTCCTGGCTCGACAGGAGGTCGTAAACCAAGAAAGAAGCTGCCGTTTTACTGACCTTGAGGCCGAGGTAGCAAATCTCCGGGCACGGGACGTTCCGGACCAGGAATCACCCGGACCGTGCTCCCCTGAAAAGAGAACCCCGGTTCGAAGGAGGCATCGATCTCCACCCAGGAGAATGCACTATCATCGTTCTCCTCATCGCCGACAACGAGGGAATGGTTCCCGTTCTCCTCCGGCTCGACAATATGACGATCCTGACGAATTGGATAACTCCACCTATCATCGTTCTCCTCCCCGCCGACAACGAGGGAATGGTTCCCGTTCTCCTCCGGCTCGACGGCATAACGATCTTGATGAATTGGATAACTTCCCCAACCTCGCTCATTTTTAGCCTCTTCATCACCGAGATGGCGTTCCAGAAGTCGAGAGGATAACCCTAAGGAGAAACAACCTCGACACTACGTTTATCCCGATCCCCATCATCAACGTCAGCCACGACCTCAGGCGTTGCTAACCGAACGAAAGGGCCCGTTCACTGTAACAATCGATAGCTACAGAGTTCCGAGGTACCTCGAAAAACTTCCCGGAGGTCTCAAAACGTACGATGGAACAGGCGATCCAGACAGACACCTCGATCAATTCGACACAACTACGCAATCCGGAACGTACCCATGGAGATGAAATGTCGAATTTTCCGATTGACTCGAGACAAAGTTGCATCGGAATGGTTTCAGACTTTAAGGACGAACACCATATCCTCTTGGGACCAATTGGCAAAACTCTTCTCAGTTCACTTTGCCCATTCCAAAAGTAAACCCAAGAACAAAGCGGCATTGATGTCCGTTGTCCAAAGGGAAGACAAGCCTCTCAGAGAATACATAGAGAGGTTCAACAACGAAGCTTTTCAAGTTCGAGTACTAGACGACGCTTTCCGCATTTTCTTCATGGCGCAAGGCCTACTCCCCGGAAGCCCTTTCAAAAAACATGTCAATACTTGGGAACCTAATACCTTGCAGGATTTCCTCCAACTATCCCAATGTTTCATCAACGAGGAGGAAAGCGCCAAGATCGGAAATCCATCACCACAAGCCGGACCATCAAAACCCCGCAACGGAAGATAACCACGAGAATGATAACCGAGGTAACAGGGATCCCCGACCTCGAAATCGTCACCAAGTATACACTGAACTCAATGTCTCCAACGCCCAACTATATGGGGAGTGTTGGGATGTCGAGTTTAGAGACGTTAAAACACCCAAACCTCTACCTCCCCGATCCGGACAACGATCCAGCAAGTACTGCAGGTACCATAGAAGTAATGGTCATGACACCAACCACTGCAATGCTTTGAAAGACGACATTGAAGACTTAATCAAACGAGGAAAATTGTCCGGTTATGTGAAAAAGCCAGGGGCAAATACCGACGAGGTTAAAGACGAGAGGAACGAGGAGTCAAGAAGAAGAGGTAAGCCAAAGGTCGATTCCGACGATGAAAATCATGATACTCGAACATCGAAGGGCCACTCAGTGATGATGATGATCGCAGGAGGTTTCGAGCATGGGGAGTCCGGGAAAACAATGAAGCGAAAGTGGAAAGAATTATTAAGTGTGGCCTTAACCTCAGCTACACCAACCACGACAACCCGATCTCCACTATCTTTTGGTGATGAAGATCTTATGGATGGGAAACCCAACAAGCACATACCCCACATAATCTCGGCAGTCATTGCTAACAAAGAAGTGAAAAGAATCTTGGTGGACCAAGGGAGCTCATCTGATATCATCTTTGTCTATCTCCTTGACAGAATGGGGATCGACAGAGAGGAGCTCACTCCATACAGAGGAACGGCCCTATCCGGATTCAACGGATCTCTAGAATTGATGGTTTCCTACGGAGCTGAGCCAATGATGAGAACCATCAAAACCAAGTTCCTTATCCTACCTTGCGAATCCATCTACAACGTTATCATTGGAAGACCGGCTCTAGGTAGGCTCTGAGCGGTAACGTCCACCACGCACTTAAAGATGAAATTCCACTCTTTCTGCAATAGAGTTATCACTTTAAACTCCGACCTGGAATCTGCTTCCAGATGCTTCTTCCTATGGACCAAGACCGAGCAAAAAGCTTTGGAGCAGGAAGGGGTTCCCCCTCCCGAAAAATCTACTCCCAAAAGAAGTAAAGCTCGACCTACCGAGGTAAACGCAACGGACATAGATGCAATGTATGATCCTGAGAGTACGGACGATGAAGGTGATGACGAGCTGGCAAAAGAGCTCAAGCGAAAAATGAAAAGGCCCCAACCTAATGGGGAATTCATCGAGGTACAGCTCGGCGAAGATCCCTCCAGAACCATCAAGATCGGAGTCGATCTATCAGAAGAGGTTAAAATTGATTTAACCCAATGTCTCAAAGACCATGAGGACATCTTCGCCTGGTCGGCGGAAGACATGCCCGGGATTCCTTCGGAAGTCGCTTACCACCAGCCCGCAGTTAACCCAAGAGCCAAGTGGGTCGCCCAACAAAAACGAGCTCAGAGTAGCGAGAAAGCTATAGCCGCTGCAAAAGCCGTAGACGATCTCTTAAAAGCAAACTTCATTTCTGAAGTCAAATACACGACCTGGTTATCAAATCCGGTGCTGGTAAAGAAGAACAACGAAAAATGGCGCATGTGCGTAGACTACACCGATCTTAATAAAGCCTGCCCAAAAGACGCTTTCCCTGTCCCCAGCATAGACCAACTCGTAGACAACGCTTCAGGGTTTCGATTGTTATCATTCATGGATGCATATTCCGGGTATAACCAGATTGCCATGTTCCCCCCCTGACCAAGAAAAAACGGCTTTCATGACCGACCAAGGTAACTTCGCCTACCGTGTCATGCCTTTTGGATTGAAAAACGCCGGAGCTACGTACCAAATGATGATGAACAAAGTCTTCCAAAAACAAATCGGCAAGAGTGTTGAAGTCTACCTCGACGACATGATCGCCAAGAGTGAAGACGATGACAAACACGTCAACGACCTTAGAATGATCTTCTCTGAAGTCCGGGAAAATAATATGAGACTGAATCCATAGAAATGCACTTTTGGAGTCCGAACTAGGAAATTTTTAGGTTTCTACTTAACAAAAAGGGGAATTGAAGCAAATCCCGACAAATGTCGATCCGTAATAGAAATGCGAACTCCGACAACCAAAAAGGAAGTCCAGAAACTTAACGGCATGATCACCGCCTTATCTCGTTTCATATCAAATGTGGCATTCAAGTCCCTTCCCCCTGTTCAAGCTACTTAAAAAAGAAGAAGAGGATTTCAACTGGACCACCGAGCAAGATGAGGCCTTAGACCAGCTCAAAAAGGTCCTCTCTGAACCTCCAATCTTAACTAGACCAAGCAAAGGTGAAACTTTATACTTATATCTAGCTATCTCGGAGGAAGCCTTAGGGGTCGTTCTTGTGCGGGAGTTAAAAACCGGACAGAGGCCGGTTTACTTTGCAAGCAAAGCTCTACAAGGACCGGAGAGTCGCTATCAGAAGATCGAAAAGATAGCTCTAGCTCTCATCATCGCAGCTCGACGTTTTCGACCTTACTTCGTCGCTCACCAGGTGGTCGTGCGGACTAACTACCCCATCCGGCAAATCCTGCACGGGCCTGATCTCGCGGGTAGAATGATCAAGTGGGCGGTAGAACTATCAGAGTTCGGAATCAAGTACGAAGCCCGAACGGCTATGAAAGTGCAAGTTCTGGCGGACTTCGTGGCCGAAATGACACCAGCGAACGTCGAAAACGATACCTGGATCCTACATGTCGATGGATCCTCCAACCCGAAGGGAAGTGGCGCTGGCATCATGTTAGAAAGCCCAAACGGCATCATCATCGAAGTTTCTCTGACTTTCAGTTTTTCAACCTCGAACAACCAAGCAGAATACGAGGCTTGCATCGCTGGTCTACGCTTGGCAGTCGACCTCCGAGCCCCCCAGGTAAAACTGTACACCGATTCTCTGTTGGTTGTCTCCTAAATCAGCAACCAATACGAGACTAAACAGCCGATCTTACAGAAATACCTACTTCGAGTACGGGCATTACTAGCTCAAATTGAAACATCAGAAGTAAAACACGTGCCGAGGGCAGACAACAAAAGAGCTGATATCCTCGCCAAACTCGCAAGCACGAAAGCTCTTGGAAATCACAGAACGATTATCTAGGAAATCCTCCACAAACCCAGTGTATCCCCCGACCCTGAATTTGCCTCGACCATTTGCATAATTGAAGAAGCTCACAGTTGGATCGTCCCGATCTTAGAATACATCATGGCAGAAGTGGAACCCCCAGACGCAAACGACGCTAAAATCTTCAGGAGGAAGGCTTCTGCCTTTTCAGTCATTGATGGAGCGTTGTACAAAAGAAGTCTCTCCTCCCCGTTGTTGAAATGCATCGAGAGAGAAGAAGCAGCTTATGTCCTAGCAGAAATTTATGAGGGAATCTGCGGTCAACACCTCGGAGCCCGTTCTCTAACTCGAAAGGCTCTTCGCGCCGGATATTACTGGTCGACCATGGCGGTTGACGCTAGTGCTTATGTAAAAAAAATGCAAAAAATGTCAAATTCACGCCAACATCCACATTGCTCCTCCAACCGATCTTACAACTCTGTCCTCCACATGGCCATTTGCATGGTGGGGGGGTAGACCTCCTAGGGCCATTCTCGACGGCTCCAGGCCAGATCAAATACTTAATCGTCGCGGTCGATTACTTCAGCAAATGGATAGAAGCAGAACCCCTGGCAACCATCACTGCAAGAAACTGCATCAAATTTTTTAGGAAAAACATCATGAGCAGGTTCGGGATCCCCGAGGTAGTGATAACGGACAATGGGACTCAATTTACTGACAAGGGTTTCAGAAAGCTAATGTCCGACCTAAAAATCAAGCACCGCTTCACATCAGTTGAACACCCTCAAACCAACGGATAAGTAGAAGCGGCAAACAAAATAATACTAAACGGCCTAAGGCGACGTCTAGACGACGCAAAAGGAAACTGGGTGGAAGAGCTACCTTATGTCCTCTAGGGATATAGGACCACCCAACAAAGCTCCACAGGAGAGACGCCGTTCCGGCTCTCTTATGGAAGCGAGGCAGTCATTCCCGTCGAGATTGGCGAACTCAGCTGGAGAACGGCAAACCCCAAAACTCAAAACAAAAATAACCAAGCCTTAAGAGAGGAGCTCGATCTCATCGATGAAATTCGGGGTCGAGCCTCACTCCGAGAAGCAATTGTCAAACAAGGAGTAACAACCAGATATAATGCCAAAGTCGTTCCCAAAGATTTCGAGCTAGGCGATCTGGTTCTTCGAAGGGCTGATGTTGGTCTTAAAAATGCTTCCCAAGGAAAGCTCGCACCAAATTGGGAATGACCTTACCATGTTATATCTAAGACCGGTAAAGGAGCTTTCAACCTAGAGACCCTCCAAGGGAAAAAGATTCAAATAACTTGGAATGCAACGAAACTGAAGAGTTATTACAGTTAAAGGGCAGAAATTGTATCAATCACTCCAAATATGACACCATATAGGGGCTTCTCCTATCATTGTAAATCGAGTTCCTCATTTAAATGATAAATCAGTAAACTTCTCGACATTCCACACATTCTTGATTTCATCAAACAGTAATGTACGAATCAAATTTACAACTTCAGAAGAGACTCGAACCTCGAGCCCCTCAGGTTCGATCTTGGGATCTCCCCAAGCGACCAACCATGGTCGCAACCCTTTGTTACCAGTTAAATCCAAGTCGGGTCTTGGTAAACTGTTTCAAAGGGACCGGGTCTTCTAGGGTTGAAATATCCTCGGAACGACCATTGGCCACAGCTGCCAATACCCCTATAGGGCGAGTTAAATCTGGGACGAGTCCTGGTAAACTGCTCTATAGGCCAACGTTTATAAACACCTCGAGTCCCTCAGGTGCGAAACTATCTCTAAAAAACACCTCGAGTCCCTCAGGTGCGAAGCAATCTCTAAAAAATGACGCATATGACTTGCAGAATTAAAAAAGCATTCATAAAGCTCATAATGAGATCCAAAATCAAGATCGATTAAAATATTTTCGATTACAAAGCATCTCGAATAAGGCCTAGCCCTCAAAATTCCAAATTACATGACGAAGTTCTAAGTCTATGCAAAACTTGATCGGTTAAGCATATACCCAGAACTTCTACAAAAAATGCTAAAAATCCTCAAACATCTGAGGTCGGAAAGACGACGGTCTTCTCCTCCGTCACAGGGTCAACCTTGACAATGCGCCTTTCATCGACCTCATGATCGGCATCAATGATTGTTGGGTCTAGTGGAAGGGAAGGATGAAGTAGAAGAACCTGCAGAAGGGCACCTTGAAAACCTTCTTTATACATCTCAAGCGCCGCTTCAGCAGCCTCCTTCGCATCCTTCTTGCTTCGCTGAAGGGCAACTTGAAGACTGGCAATACGGGCTTCAGGGTCGGTGCTCGATTCCGCCCTCGCTTCCGAGGCTTTCTTCAAGCTATCCTCCAGCTCGGCAATTCGTTCTTCCGAGATCGTCACCTCTCTCTTTGCCGCAGCCTCAGACTCCACTAGAACTGTGAGCTGATCTTCAAGCTGCTTCACGCGAGCCTCGGCAGCCTCGGCACGACTCAGAGCAGTTTCCTTCAACACTGTAAGAGTTTCTTCGCTCTCCTTCAATGACCGAAGCTCGGTCTTAACTTGACCCAGCTCCTTGGTCCTCGTAGACAATTCCTCCAAAAGTTTAAAACACCTTGTCTTCTCGGCATTCAGCAACTCTACAGACATGTCAAGAAAGATATCAAAACAAAAAGGAAAATCATAAATAAATCAATGAAACCGGTGAAATTAACAAAAAACCCACATTCGGCTCGCTTCTCGTACTTCGTTTTTTCGATCTTGTCAACCTCGGCAAGATTCAGGAAGATCTGGGCCGATGCTGCGATAGGATCCTCCCGCCACTGTTCGAAATTTTACTCTAAAAACTTCTCGTCCAGAGGGACGGCCTTATATTTATGCTTGGATCTCTTCGCAGTCTTTGCTTTCATGACCGATCCCGACTCATCATCGGCGCCAGCTCTTCCCCGTTTTACAGAGGTCCCAACATCGATACCCTTTACGACCTGAATTGGTGAATCAACCAAAACCTCGATCCTTTTTCCCCTTTCAGCCTCAGCACCGACCAGGTCCTTCTGGGTAACAGTTGTAATCGGTTCGGCAACAATGGCCACCTCTGCAACGGGTCTAGGTTGAGAAGATGTTTGGAACGATACCCCTCCCTGCTCAACATCGGCCGACTGCATCGCCAACTTCTTCAAAAACGCGAGCTTCTTTGGTGCCATCGTGTCTGGAAAAGCAAGAAAAAATACGAGTTATATAACTTGCAAAAAACCAAATACACAAAAATCCACTACAGAAAGACGATCTACCTAAAACCCTTTGCACCCGCACCCGCTTCCCGGCCTGGACTAAGCGATCCGTAGGGATACCCCGGTATTTATGCTTTGAATACGGAACCCTCTGGGAAATGAAAATCAAGATCGCCTTCGTAAGACGATCTTCAGCACTCAATCGATCCTCACCGACGGAGTAGGAATGTGTAGACCGGTTGAAATGACCATGACTCCAACCAATAGGGAACTTGGTGGACACCAAAGTCCGACCATCAGCTCCGAACTTCCCTACACAGTCGATGGCCTTATCATTAACCGGTTCGACCCAATAGAAGAGACGCTTCCAACTCCCCCTCAGTGAGTCCACATAAGCTTTAAAAATCTTCGCGCCTCACCTCGAGCGAAAACTGACATGCTCACGGCCGGACTTATCCTCCCCACTATTTCGACCTACTGACTCTAGGTTATGGCCTGAACGGTACAACGATTCGATCTCCAGAACCTTGGCAGAAACCCAATCATAAGGACGAACCTCCCGCACCGGTACATCGTGAGCTCCAGGACCATTACTGGAATAACCATCAACTGAAATATCAGAAGCTCGACTCGCACTTGGCTGGCCCATGCCATCAGCATCATCCTGATCAGAATCATCTTCGAGCACTGAGCTCGTCCCAAAGTCAGAATCGGAGCTCTCCGATTCAATAGTATTCCAGCTCCCCTGTCTTTCCCCCAGTTGAACCTCCTCATCAGACCCCAAACAGAGAGCCACCACATCGATCCTACGGTCTTCCTCCATAACTTCCACAACATCTGGATCAGACTCATTAGCATCGTCAACCGGAGAAAAACTTTCAACATCAATATTTTCCTCTGCTTGCTCGCTGGTAGGAGCGGAGGGCGGATGATCTTGCTCATCTGGAATACCGACCATTGTCTGATTCTCTTGATTTTCAGGAACGTCACCACCGGAGGCCATGATCTTCACAAACTCGTTTCGATATTCGGTTATATCCCTACGGTTTTTTTTAGTCCTCGCCAGATCTAAAATTGTAGAAATGGGGGACGAGATCTCAGGATAAAGAATCGCAAAAAGGGGTTCGCGAACAAGTCGGAACCCGACCTGACGACCCCCACTCTGAGCGAATAAATAAAAGGAGGGGTTCAAAACGCAAAAACAAATAAATTAAAGACTAACCTCGAAATAAAGCAGATAGGATGATCGGATCTGAAAGCAATCTTTTTTGTTAACCTAATGTTGAGTTTCTATCACCTAGTTCGCTTTGTTCGAAGGAAAGCTCGACAATTCAAGACTGGTAATCAGAGAAGAAGAGGTTATGCAGCAACAAAACAAGTCGAATCAACACGTCCAATCAAAATCCAAAGATCAGGCGACCCCTATTTATAGTGGGCAAAAAAATCATGGATTGGGCCTGGAAGTCGAATCAACACGTCCAATCAAAATCCAAAGATCAGGCGCTAAAAAACAAAATGTCACCATCATTAGCCGCCATCGTAATACGCGCCATGTCAGAAACATTTAATGTCTGGCACTGAATCCAAAGCGCTGGTCCCTCTGCTCAAAAGAAAGCTCGGTGCATATCAAGATCGACTAAATGAATCAAGCTCGACAAAACCCATGACCAACCTAAGCCGACCCTTTTTTGAGTCCCTTAAAAAGAAAGCTCGGTACATCTTATGATCGAGAACGTAAGGTGACATCAGCTTATCAAGCCAAGATCACCCCTCAGGCGACCAGACTTGGGGGGCCACTGTTATGGTAATAAGTAAAAGGTATTAATAATATTTACACCCCCTGCGAGGCCCAATAACCAACCAGCCCATATCCAGAAATTCTGGCCCAATCAATCAACAGTTCAGATACCTCTGCAAAATCTAACGACTCAGGATCGTCAGAACGAACATCACTCAATCTCTATAAAGACCACATTCAATACTCATAAATGTAAGCAACTTCAAAAACTAACATTGATTCACTCAAATACTGACTTGAGTGTCAGAGTATTCTTGCAGGTACAACACCGCCATCTCAAGATCGAACATCGCCATCTCAAGATCGAACACCGTTGATCAAGGACGACACCTACCAACTATTTCGGACAACTCATTAAGGTCGGAAGTACAGTACAGAACAGAATGAAATGAATAGAGAGAGAGTGTTGGTTTTTGAGATATTCAAAGCTTGAGCAATTGTATAGCTGTTTGGACAGGCTTTAAGCATCTTTGGATCTTACTTTGTATATTTGAGGAGTAACAAGTTGGAGCGGCAACCGAAGTGGATGGGAGGGAGACAAGAACAAAGAAACAAGATTCTTTTTTTTTAATAATGGAATATTCACCTTTTATTTTTTCCCTCAGAGTAGGATTATAGCTAAAAATATAATAATTTATATTTTACTATACAAAATTTAAAATTTATGATAAAATTAATTAATAAACATATAGTAATTTATATTTTACCAAACAAAACTATATTTATATGTATGTAATTATTAGTTATTTTAAAACCAATGTCACTTTTAATACTTTAATTTATTTTAAATTGTTTACTATCATGGCGTTATAAAATCAATGTTGATGGATCTTTCGCATCTTCTTCAAGAAGTGCGACATGTGCTTTGATTAAAGACTTGCATGGCCATTGGGTGAAGGAAGTAAGTGACAAAGTGGGATCAAGTAATGTTTGGGATATGAAGATTGATATAATTTAGGTCGAAGTCGTTAATTAAAAGCTAGGGGTAGACTTTAAGATAGATTCAAAAATCATTGTAGACATAATTCAATTTGGTTCTACAAGTAATGTTTCTGTTCAATCTCTTTTCCAAGAAATCGTCTTAATTCTCCAATTGACGAATTGGAGAACTTTTATGGGTTGTGACTTGTGTCTATGGGAATATCTGCATCTGTTTGGTTTAGCAGTGGGATTTCCGCGTCGTCCCAAAACTGCGGCCAACACCCACGTCCATAGTGAAGCTCCAATTAGTAGCTTTAGGATTGCCGCGAGAAACCACGTCCAAACCAACCCCTAGACGTTTTGTTTGGTGCCTCCACCATGCATCCAAACATGCACAGATTCTCTCTAATGACTTTATTGCGCAGTGAAATCTCAACCATCTATTGAATAAGAGAGACAGAGAGAGAGAGAGAGAGAGTGAGATTAAAAATTTTAGTGATGGTTGAATGGTGGATATTTAACACTTGAAATGAAAAGTCCACTTGAGAGAATCTCCTTCCCATGTCTATAGAGAAAATTAACGTGTTGAGTTTTCTTGATAATCTTAGATGATTCTTCTTCCTTTGAAGGAGACATAATAGACTTAGCTTGTCTTTTACTTAATCTTATTTTGTTGGACGATTTATTACCTTCATTGATTAATTTCAATTTCATAAAAAAAATCTCCGGATAACAATTGAGTTGGTACTTAAAGAAAGAAAATTTGGGAACGTTGACTTTCTCTAGTTTCCTTGTTTTTTTTGACGTGGAAATACTGCTGCATTAAAATTTAAACGGAACAGTACAAACAGAAGCTAATTAGCCTAGCAAGCCAGACCTACAAGCTGATGGGCAATGCCATTTTCAGTTCTCTTAATGTAAATTACATTTGGTGAATTAAAATCAAGAAGAAGAAGTCTACAATCTTGCATAATGGAGTACCAACTCTTTGGCTGCATCGGATCTTAAAACAGGGTTGCTAATGTTCAAATCTTCAGCTACAAGCGGATCAGTAATGACACTGTCCCTCGCTCATGTTAGTTGTTATGTGAACTCTATTACAAGTGACCATTTATTTAATTTTGATGTTGGTACCAATTCATATTCAAAATATGTTGGCAAAAGGACGTGTTGTCAAACCTACTATTAATTATCAAATCTTACAAGGTTACTTGTGGGTGTTAAATTTGTGATTAAAAAGAGCAGGCGTGCACTTTCTATGTTGATTGGTGACCGTGACTTCTGTGAAAAAAAATAGACACGTTCCTAAACACTTTATTTAGAATTTTTTTAAAAAATAATATTTTACAAGAATTAAAAACATTTGATATTTATAAATATTTTTTTATTATAAATTTCTTTCACATATACCTTCTTCCTTTCCATTCCAAATAAAAATCAGTTTACTTATTCCATGTCTCCTCCATTGACCATATTTTTTTTGACCAACCGCCATTCACCATATTTGACATGCTCATTTTTGGCGGCTAGGATAAAGAAGATATAATATAATATGTTATTTTGTTATATCATAATTAAAGTGTTGTTGAGTCAATATCATAACATTTCTTCAAAAAAAGAAGTCAATATCATTAGATAATTTTATCTTGTTGGCTTATGTTATCTTTATTTACGGGCGTAAATTTTATTTTGGAAAGATATGGGTTAGAAATAAATCAGACAAATGTCCTACGTTAGCTCCCAAGTTAGTTAGGCTCCCAAATAAGCCGATCCAAACGGGCCTAATAGAGACGAGCCTAACTAACCAAAGAGGTTTCGTATTATTATGAGAGAAAAGGAAAAGGGTTTACAAGCCAGAGAACATGCTAATTTATCTATTTTTTGAATAGCAGGGGACATGCCAACTATGGAGTATATCACATCCAAAACATTCCTTCATTTCATCACATCTCCATCTTCTCATCATTTTGTATCTTTGTATTATATATAAATAAAAAAAGTATCTGAAGTGTGAGATATGCAATATTGTATGACCATCATGAAGAAACTTGTAGGAGCAACAAACAAGCACACGGAAAAGTTAATGGGATAAACTACTCCCAATATGGCCAAAACTATCACCACTATAGTTGAAAAAATATATAGGATTGCAATTTAGAACACCTCACTTACCCCCAAAAAATGCAGTGCTAAACTCACTACTTTGGACTGTGAATAAAACACACTGCCATGGGAGAAAGAACAAGAAACTGCTCCCTGGCCTCGATATGAAGAAAAATGTTTATTTAATAATCAAGAATTCAAGCACATGATGCGGCAATAATTGCATTACATATTACCAGCTTGGAATGGTAATGCTTTAAGATTCATTACAAAGCTAAATGGACACAATATTTGAGAGTAGTAAAAGTATATATATTCGTCCTACTAATTGGATGGGGTGAGGTTAGGCTACACGAAATTCACTTGCGTGCTTCAGCCTTCTTCTGCTCTTTGGCTGAAATAGATTTATTTAATCATCAGTTTCAAGCTTTAGGACATCTGAATAGTGGAAGCAGAACAAACAGTATTTAGAGCTTACCAGCTTTTTCTTCATCTCGCTTTTTAGCAGCTTCTGCCCTTTGCTGACGTATAAGAGCTAATCGTTCTACACAACAAAGAAATCAAACATTAATCATCAAAGGAAAATATTCTCCCAGCAAAGCCTGTTTGATTTGGTTCCACTCATACTGCTTATGCTTTATACCAATCAATCAATAGTTTACATATGTAATAATATGAAATGAAAAGTAAGGAATAGAAAAAAGATGAACAAGGAGTAAATAATAAGTGGCGATTTCAAAAAATATTGGTACCTAAATCTTTCTTTGCCTGGTCTGTTTTCCCTTGTTCTTGCAGCCTCATATAGCGCTCATGAGCTCTCTGTTTCTCTATCTCCTCTCTGCAAACAGGAGGGAGAGTTTGAAGATATTCAGAAAACTTGTTGATGTGAAGGTTTCACTTTCAATATTTCCCCAATAAAGAACAGAGGGAATTAGATAAGAAAGGCCTTTAAAAAAATAAGTAATGCCCACTTTAAGTGCATGAGTGTATACACCCTTTTAAAAGAGCAAATGAAAAGTAGCAAACCTTTCACGCCTTGAAAGTTCAGTAGTCTTTCCAACCTGCATCCACACAAAATAACATTACTCTTCCAAACTACTAAAATTTATAAAGATGCTTATGGAAGGACTGAAAATGAGAAGCTGCACTCACGTCAACATCTCTGACTTTCAAGCTCTTGGGCTTTACCAAGTTAGGATTTTCGATCTCAATAATCCCTTGAGTTCCTTTATTTTTCTGTTAATGTTAAGTAGTAACAAGGCAGTCAATTTCATGTTGAGGAGCAGACCATAGATACAAACAAAAATATATTTTTTTCCAAAACATAGCAATCCATCTATACTAGTAATGGTTGTGAGATACTAACTTTGGTTTCTCCGTCAGATTCTTCTCCAGACTCATCCCCAGATACTTCCTCGGGTTCTTCCTCTTCATGCTCAGCTTCTTTCTAATAAGGGTATGAAGAGAATGACCACGTAAAATAAAGCAAAAGATATAATCATATAAATAAAGTCGAAAACAATTTAAATCTACTATAAATTGTTACCATGAACCCACTACCAATTTTACCAAATTACCCTCCAATCAATTTCCAACAACTCAGCATTTATTTACCCTTATAAATCTGACAACTCAGCAAAATTTTAGCCAAATGTGTCTCAAATTCAAATCTGGCGCCACAATGAAAAAATTCAATTTCAATTTATTTCAACTTTCCAGGAAAGTACACTATGTTGCTGCAGAAAAGGGATTCACTTTTCTCCACAATATCCTCTCCTCTCTCAAACCAACGAACAAATCCTCTCCTCTCTAGCAACCCACAACAAGTGAACAAACCAAAGCTTTGACATCTGAACATTAGTTGAAGCAAACCAACGAACAAATCCTCTCCTTTCTTTCACCTGCTGAAGGTTTTTCATTCATCACCTCCCTTTTTTTCTTTCATTCTTTTCCTCCAATGTTGGTTGCCTTAATATTTGCGTGTGTGTGTCTTGAAGAGAACTATAAAAATAAAATAAAATGTTGTTGTTGCGTTTAGTAATATAATGGTATTGTTGCTGCCTCTTGATAATGTTATTAACAGACCTTGGTGATGAAAGTTATAGTCAAATGTTGAGAGAGGTGGATTTATAGGAGAAAAGTCAAATGTTGAGGGAGATGGATTTGAAGGTAAAAATTATTCTTAGCTTCTTTTAATTCCTTTTACTTTCCTCACTGTTTTGCAAGGCAACATCCATTCTGAAATGCTTATGGAGTTTTAAGGTGTTTGGCAGCTCTTTATTTTAATTGTTAGTTTGCTTGATCCTTCTTCTGTTTGTGCAGCTTTAAGGTAAATTATTGGCTTTTAGTACTTTTGATCGCTATATCATCGATTTTCATCACATTTTAGTTTGGCTTTTAGTACTTCCCTTGAAGGCAGCCGTGTAGGCTAAAATATTCTGGGATTCTTTTATAGCTTTTTGTTTGTTTCTTTGTGTTAAAATTACTTTTGTATCTCAAATTCAAAAGATTTTAAATTTTGATTTGTTCTCTCACATCCTCTCCTTTGACTTTCTCTCTACTAATACCACCTTGGTAAGGAAGATCTATCATGAAACTCCATTTTTTATTTCTTTAATTTTTCAGATCAGTCAACTGTGTTGCTATCATTGTTTGATCTAATAACGGTTAAACCGCGTTGTTAAACATTGTTTGATCTGTCGCTCATTTTGTTTTTGTTTCTTGACATGCGCATCAAAATAAATACAACGATTTTGGATCTCACTAAGTGAAGCACAATGCAGCATAAGCTTGGTTCAATAAAAGATGAAGATGATGGGTAGAAAAAGATAAAAGTGAGATTATTGTCCACACATAAAATCTATGCTTTATGAACCAACAAGATCTATGATTAGCTAACTAGATGCTAATTGATTTGGTTAGGCAAATACTTACAATAGTACCGGTGTTAACTATTAAGTATGTTGTGATGCTAATTGATTGGTTAAACATTATTACTAACAATTAACGTTTTTTAGTAGCCTATAGCGTTTTTCTGAAATGCTAATTTGAAATGCTACTTGAAGTAGCGTTTGAGCTTATTATGGATCAATGTAATTCTGATTGTAAATTTCTTTTAATTTCTTCGACTTAATGTCGAAATTACTATTATGACTTCATGACAATACACCGACCATACAGTATCACCCGTGCGTATGCACGGGTAAAAAACTAGTAATCAATACATAGTTACAGACCAAGTCCATATAAAAATGATTTGTCACCATAGATAAGAGCAAAAGGGGAAAAAGGAAAGGATGTAGAAGAAAACCTGTCTAAAAGATTTCGGACGGTTAGAGGTTCCAGCAACTGCAATGGTAAAAAAGAAACATTAAGTTTTCAGCGGTGCTTTGTTTTCCTCTTTCTATGATTAAGAAATGTCGTTTTTCTGTTTCTTTTCTTATGGGAAGGGAGCCAAAAGGGTTCTGACACTAATAAGAACGTTTACTTCAAAGTTATAGAATTGGCTTATAATTTAACTAATCCCTCCAGATAATATATTGATACCAGATCAGAAGTCACAATACAAAAACAAACATTGAATTGCCAATATTTAACTATCATAGCCGATAAAGATACTAGAAAGGGAAAACAGCTGTCATTTAAACTCAACCAGAGAGTTGAACAAATACTGACACTATACAAGCACTTCCCCACGTTTCCTTTTGCCAGACCTACAAACATGTGTAAACTAAAAATTGAAGGTTCTACTACCACTTCCATGAACTGGTTAAGTAACTGGCTTCTAGTCCCTGTCTGATTTATCAGTCCCACATGTACAATCCAAAACCATTTCTCCCTAATATAATCAATTTCTAAATGGTTAACATTAATAATAACAACTCTTAAAATAAAAATGATTTGCATCAACATAACAAGATGTTTAACTTTCTTCTCTTTTCTCATATCTACTAAGATATATTTTGAAGTTATAGTCTATAATAACATGGAGAGAGACCATTGCTAAAACCTAAATGGAAATTCACTGAAACTGTAGACTTAAAAATATCAATCTCAGCAAATTGCAGAGGCACTAGTTTGTAGCTATTTCCCATTCCACCTAAAATATATATATAACTTTTCTTCTTTAGCTAAGGTCCCGATTCATGCATGTTTCAACTTTTGCAGCTTCAGAGAAATAAATCAAACACAAAGGTACAAAACTCAACAAAATGATTTAACAAGATGAGCAGTAATATGAACTCAATTCAAACAATAATAGATATATTGGCAGTCTCTCCCAAATCTAAAAATTCCAACAAATATCATCTTCACATGAAAAGATTTTTGCACCAATCACTCTATTCTATTCTAAATTCTAATACTACTTCCACAAAACATGCAAGTAAAAAATAAAATCAAAGTTTGCAACAAAAAAGTTATTGAATTTAGCAATAATTTTAGGAGATGAAAGAAAAGCGACGAAGCGAAATTTAGAGGGGAAATTGAAAAAGTGAGCTTACGGATGTCTTCATGGGTGGAAAACTGGCGGCGACCGGTGGGCTTGCTTTTGAATTTGCCTCTACCCATTTTTTCAATTGATCAATGAGATGAGATTCTTCTACCCACGCTACGTTACGCTAGCTATGAACGATCTTCGAATCAAATTTCCTTCCTTCTACTATATAGTTTGCGTTTTTACACAACAACAAAAGCTGTTTTTTTCCTTTCACTTTATTCCTAAATTCGTAATTCCAAAAACCCTACTTAAACTCCAAACAAATTTTCCACTTAAAAAACTCCAAACAAAATTATTATTGACTTTCCCCTTTTTTTTTAAAGAATTTCTCTAATGTTTTTTGTCCGCATATATATTTATTTTTTCTTGTTTTTCAAATACCTCCTATAATATTTTTTACCATTAGGCTGATCATGAAACAAAGAAAAAATCAAAAACAAGGTAAAAATTGCTAAAATAGGGCTACACCATTTCAGTAATAACTTTACCTAAATATTTCGTCTTAACATTAGTTGAAGCCCTAAATATTTAGGGGATGTTTACTATGAGAGGCACTAGTTTGTAGCTATTTTCAATTTCACCTTAAAAAATATACAACTTCTAGTCTTCAGCTAAGTTCCTAATATTGTCAACAACAAAAAAAGCTAAGTTCCTAATGGAATATTTACTTTTTTTTTATGAAAATAAGGTTAAGTCATTTCATTACTAATAATAAATAATAAATTGAATACACTTAGGAATATCGATGAGAATATATGAGGTAGTTAAAAAAGGGGTCACTCTTGCTAAACTTTGGACAACTTCAGAACAACCCTGCTTATTTGTCTCCTAGTAAAATTAACATGAATTTTTTTAAGGATGAAAACAATATATGTTTACACTCTGAAATCATAGGGCCGAAATTTGAGTCATCATCTTGCACGTGAATAAAATTATCAAGATGATGACTCAAATTTCGGCACAATAGTGTAAAGTTTATTGTTTAAACTAATAACCGATCATAATATGAATGACTTAGATTCAGGCAATTAAAACTAGACTTATCATTATTATTATTTTTTGCTGAATAAAGGACAGGGAGAACCTATAGAAAATCAATTACAACACTCCAGACTCTTCAGCTAGCAAAGAACTAAGAAGAGAAGGAGGAGAAACAATAGTAGCTACAAGGAAAAACGCATTTTGCCCTTGTTTAGCTAATGCGTCTTTCCTAGTGGCTACCTAAACTCCATACAAATTTATCAATATCTCTTTTTTAATTATCTCTCCAATACTCATTAAAGACATTTTGATCTTTTCGCTAGTTTTGGGGGTGTCCACCAAGAGTAGAGTAGAGCGGGGGTTATACGGAGTATGGGCCTTTGTTTGATGCTTGAGCTAATCAAAATGGACGGGCCCAATAGTATAGGCCCAATATTTCATAAGGCGTCGTAAAAAAAAGTACAATCCACCCCTTCTTTTCTTCCCTTGTGCCGCACACTTGGTGCTTGCGAAGACGAAGAGTATCAAAGCTCGAGAATCTAATTGGATTTACCCAGAGTCTCCAAATTTTTCCCAGTAAGTGTACAAATCGTTTTCTTTTAGTTCTTGTTTAATTCCATTTAGACGCAAATACAAAGAAATAATGTGTTTTTCCTTCTCATTCAGCTACTAGAAAAATTGCCAACTTTTCGCCTTGAATTTCATTACCCACATTCAATTTTTCTTTTCCCTTTTTTTAAATGTGGGTTTTTCGTTTACAATTTCAAATTGAAATTCTGTATTTGTAGTCTAGCCTACCACGTGTTTGATGAAATGCGTTGCAAATTGACAGGAGATGAAGAAAGGAATACACCCACAGAAGCAATGGATATCATATGTTACTCAAACGGGTAGATTGATGCACGTGATGATGACAAAGATACACCCTGTTGGTAAAGTCTATCACTTTCGTGCTAAGCGTCAAATGGCCGAGAGTTTGGGACAGATTGCTAAGTTCAGACGTCGTTTCGGGTTAGAAAATCCAGATGCCAAGGATAAATGATTTCTCCAACCACTACAGGGAGGTTTGGTTTTTTATTTCATGTATGTTCCTAGAAAAAACCAAGGGAAATAGTCATGCTCTGAAGCAAGATCTTTTGTAGTACTCATTATATATTGTTAAACTGCTGAGATGTTTTTCTTTTCAAATCATACTATGTGATTTCTTTAGCAGTTGGCTTTGTTTGTGGGTTTTTTATGTGCTACTTGAAATTGGGATTCGTTGTTAAAATTTTGAGATCATAGAGATGGAGAAAATCTGATGGTGTGGATTAGGATTCAAGTAACTATTTAAAATTGAAAACGTTGAGGGATTATTTATTCCTTCCAGGAAACAGGTTCCGCCATTAATATGCCCGTACCTGTTCAAGTGTTTTTTTGTGGTTTTCTTTTCAATCTCCAGTTCCATTGCATGCACCGTTTGTATGTTGATGTGTTTTTAAAAAGTTCAAGAACATGATTATACTACATTTATTTTCTGTTCATTGTACTTGGAATTTCGAAACATATATTCTATCACTGAGAGATGAGTATAAAAATGTTGCGTCATTTTTAGCTCAGGATAGACTTTCCAGTAACAGAATCTTAGTTTTCTCTACTATCTTGATACGTATTCAGCTTATACACCAAACCAAAAGGCCATGTGATCATCATCCATGTCTATTCTGACTATTCTCTTCATGATTGTATTTAATTACCTTGAGACTTTCTAAATCAAGACTTGAGCAAATTGTGCAGTTTCTGAACCAAATCATCCACATAGGAGTTTTCCAGCCCCTTACTGAGCAAGAAATCCCTCCATTTAGCATGACTGGTTCTCACCATTTGACCCATTTCACTCTCATTGTCCATTACGGCTCTCACTACATTGCACACAGCTTCCTTGGTAAATAGTCCATCTTCTTCACTTTTTTCAACTTCCACTCCTACTTTCAAATCTCCGCTCATTATTCTTGCATTAATAAATTGATCTCCCATCTGGGGAAGCAGTACCAGTTGGCACTCATTTATCATGGCCTCTGTTAATGACCCTGATCCACAATGAGTCACGAAGCAACCCACGGATGGGTGGCTCAATATCAATTGCTGTTGAACCCAATCTCCGTCAACTATCCCTCTTCCCTTTGTTCTCTCATTAAATCCTTTAGGCAAAGCTGATTTCATTGATTCAGCTCCTATAGGTAGTTTCAAGGCAGCTATAAAAGGCATTCCTGTAAGTTCAAAACCCAACAACAATTCCTTAAATTGATTACTATTCAAAATGCATTCGCTTCCAAAGGCACAGAAAATCACAGTTTTCGGTTTGAAACCTCCTAGCCACGTCACCCATTTTTCTTCTAAAGCAGAGGTTGGTGGGTCTGGCAAAACTGGTCCTGCCAAAAAAACTTGCTTTCTCATTTGCCTTTCAAGATAATCACAATAAGGGCCTTCCATTTCTCTGCAAGTTTTGAAAACATTAGCATCACAGCTGGTGAAGGAGATCAATTGGCGTTCCATGAATGAAATGCCTTTGCCATAACCCTTTACAGTGGCAGTTACTAAACCTCTTGCTTCATGAGATTTTAGCCTGATAGCTGATGGTGGAAAGCCCGGTGGAGGGTCTATCAGATCAGCTTCTGTTAATGACTTTTCATGGAGTTTTCTTTCGGGGCTAATTAGATACCCAACAGTGGCAGGGCTAATTGTGCAGTAATGCAAGGCCTTAATGCCTAACTGACGTGCTAATGCAGGCAACCAATATGTGAAATCATAGAAGACCATATGGGGCCTAAGTTCTCTTAGAGAGTCTTCAATGATAGGCTCAGTAAGGTCCATTGCTGTCATAAGAAGGGAATGCAGTGAGAAAGGAAGGTCTGCAGTAGTTTCCGAACCATGAGGGAGGCCGTCGACATGTGGTATGGTGATTGGAATGAAGGAGATGAGATCTGGGTGGAGATTGAAATCCTCTAATTTGGAAATAGTATTTTTAGGCATAAGGAATGAAATCTTGTGGCCACGCTCAGCAAGTTTGTTAGATATGTGAAGGTATGAGGTAAGGTGGCCTAAGGCAAACCATGGATACATTGCAACATGAATAGTGTTGACACCCATGGTTGATAAAAATGAATCAAGGTTATGTAAACAATCTGAGAGAACCAGAATGTGATACTCCTACTTAGTTATGTGGGAAATTGCTCATATGGTAATGATGGCATAACTATGAGATGGGAATGTTGCCTCATGCATTTATCGTTTTAAACTTTTAAAGTCGTTTCGTCATAATCTTTCTCATGCTTTTGAGAAAAATCATTTCTAAAGCTTTAGTAAATCAGTAATCAAGATTTCACATTAATAACTATAGAACAAACAAATAATGTAGAAATTGTAGTTTATCTGGTACAGTATCTGCTACATCCAATTATACGATCGTCTTATTTTATTTTTTGACAATGTCTTATTTTATGCTCTCTCGTATCTCCTTATTTTCATCAATTCACTTGAAAATAAAATTCCAAAAACACAATATTATCATCATTAAACCAGAACAGTAGATGCACATTCTTTTGACGTGAATATAAATTAACCGATGCGAGGTATATTTAGTTTCACTTGCTTTTTGAAATATCCAAACGATAACACAAGTACTTGTACGTTTTAACTTTTAAGGGTTCCTAACGTGAAAGCACTACAATTAGTGAATCACGGTGAATCATAGATGGATGTGGAAGCTTGTTTATGTAGCTTTGATATAGACATACGTTGTTGAGCTTGCAATGTGGAAACAAACACTCATGTTTGTTTTTTCGTAGAAAGTGTAGCAAACTTGCGTCATTCTAGTGTGTTTAGATACGCGGTGGAATGCATCCAAACCCATGTCCAACACCTTTTAACGCAGACCGCATGTCAATCAATTCTCACCGTGGTTGGTTTTTGACGCAAAAACAAACAACCACTCTGAGCTAATGTGCATTCACGCTAAAGTAACAAATAATAGCTTCTCACCCAAGAAGGTAGCTCAGTTGGCGAGCTAAGGGATACCAAAGGAGTGCACTAAATGAGTGCAAGAAGGAGGTCTCGAGTTCAAACCCGGGAAACTAACATTTCCCCCACCCCTACTAACATTGCCTATCGAAAAAAAATACTAACTTCTCATTTTTTACTGCTCTGCCCTACTTTGGATTTAAGCAATTTCTTCTCCCTCTCATTTTTTACTTTTTTTTTTGAATTCTTGGGAAAAATATTTGACTACTCAGAAAGGACAAGAAAAAAAATGGATTTTGAATTTTTATTTAAGAGCCAAAACAGTAGTAGAGGAGATTTTCAATAAAAACAAAAAGCCAAAAAATTTAGGACACCTATATAAAAAAACTGATAAACACACGGAATGGCTTCCGGTGCCTGAATTTTCACTTGGGGAAATATAACCTTAAATCTAAAATACTTCCATTAATTGGTCAAAACAGTTACTATGGCCTTGATAAGTTTCAGGATCATGGAAATGGCCTGGCCATAGCAAAATAGGCATCTGGTTTTACATACATGAGCAACTCTACAACGACAACCTTACTTGGAAGAGGGACCCTGAGACCTGGTTCCGTCATACCTGCTTGAGAAAATCCAAGACAACAGTTAACAGCTTAAACAACAGTTATGCTAAATATCAAGTATCAAGCAATCAAAAGCTACCTGGGGATAGCTTTTTTCCTCCATACAGCTCTCTTGCTAAAGGATTATCAGCCCATTGATTAACGGCCACCCGACTCAAGGGTTGAAAACCAACTATCTTCCCCTCACTTGTGAAAACAACCTGAATTTCAAAGGCAAAAAAAAAACACTAGATTGAATAATACTAACCAATGAAGACACACATAATAAAACAATTTTTCCTTCATGTACAGAAGACTCCAGCAACTCATGAGATTAAAATCATAATGGCTAGTCATGCCTTAACTTTCAAAGCAAAAAATCATAGGAAGTCAACAATGGGTACAGAGTTTTGAAAATATGGAGTACCTGGTAACTAGCAATATCTTGCATGGACAGTTTTGCATCTGCATCTATATCCTCAGAAGAAGTAAGAAGAGTATCAATACTTCCACCTCTTAAGTAAGCCGGCAATTCTCCAATCCAGGTACCAAAACCATCTTCTACCTTAATTTCATCTGACCAGCCAAAAGCATTCTTTACCTTAGCAACAGCTGACATGCAAAACTCTTCCACCTATCCATGTAAATGATCCAAGAAAGCTCTTCTCAGAGACGGTACAAACTATGCTAGATGGAATGCGGGTACAAAGCATAACTAAACATGACCTATAACCTTTGTACTGCAAAGACGAGGCAAAATTTGTAACCTAGATTGATTTCTTGTTCGGTCCATTTTGAATGAGTATGAACATTCAAGCTTATACCTGAGAGTTAAGTTATATAACATCGTGGTAAAGTTTTAGCATTTGACATCAAGACAATTTAGAGTCCTGCACTTTTTGCTGGACCATGGTGCATTAGGCAGCCATGTAATTGCAGAAATTTTAGCAACAAACTTCTTCACAACTTTTATGGGATAGGCTATGCTTCCATTTCAGTTTGTGCTCATAGATTTTCGAAGGGTGTTTGTTTGTCTGGCTCTTTTGTTTTGATATGGCTATGACAGAGAGCTATAAATTAAGACTAAAACGCTACCCACCTACACCAAACCATTTGGAGGTTCCAATCGAAGCCAAGGAAGCACAAAAGAACAGCATATAAGGAGCTAGTTTAATAATAACACTGTATTTTACCGTGTCTAAACAGCATGAAAACTTTCTATTAATTGCTTGCGTATATTTGCTACAGAGTAATCAATATAATTAATAAAAGAGAAAGAACACAGACTCACACCTTTGTTGTGTCCAAAAAGTCATGCATAACGTTGACTTCAGATGTTGGTAGAGAACTGTGGTCTACAAGGTGTTTTCTTTCCTTGCTTAATCGAGGCAAACAAAATTGACCCAAAGCACAGATTGCTACAACAAACATGGCACTTGCAAGGGTGACCGACAAATATTTTGATAAAAAACTCCCCTGCAAACAAACAAACTGTTGAATTTTGTGATTGTCTCTGTGTGTCTATAATAGAGCACACTTACATCTATTTATAATGAAAATAGGAATCAATTACAATTAATACCTAATTGATATGGAAAATCATATCTAATATTCCAACAGATACTAATAAAAATACTAATTGATATGACAAATCATAACTGATATTCTAACACTCCCCTCAAGCTAAAGCTTACTAAACTTTTAAGCTTGTTACAATAACAAATCATTTTCCCCGCAAAATTTGAAACTAAATCTGGAATGGATACTTGTGAGTCATAACCAACATAAGTCGCCATCGGAATGAGCGTCGACGGAAGAGAAGTCATCATTAATAATTAATATATGGGAAAGAGTCACCACCGGAATGATCGTCGATGGGAAGAGAAGACACCACAGTATAAATCATTAATGAGAAAGGAAGCGATAATGCTATAACCACTCGAAGGAAGCGACAATGCTATAACCAACCAAAGGAAGCAAGAGGGAAAATGAATCAAGATTCTAAGAGAGAGAAAATCGCAAAGAGGAGAGAGAAAATCAACCTGGTCAAGATTCTGAGAAAATGAACCCAATCCAGGTCCAGAGGAGAATCGAAGCAACAATTCAAAGCAACGATTTGAAGGAGAATCAGAAATCAAAGAAAGATTGCAGATCAAAATAAAGACCGCTGGAAAAGTGATTGCAGCGGTAAAAAGGAAATAAACTGAAAAGGTGGTGCTGCCGGCGGAAAATTCCGCGGCAACGGTGGTAAATTATAGCTAAATACCAACATACTCTACCCAACAGAGTCATAAAAAAAACAAGGCTAATTTATAGTTTTTGATAGCGCACAAGTTGTTGATGCTAAGATCCAAAAGGGTAAACCCGTCATTTGGAGGGTTTATGAAAGGAGAAACAAAAAGAATAAATAATAATTATTAAGTAGTTATTGTGGATAGTTATTGTGGGTAGTTATGTTTGAAGTTAGTTATTTGTATTTGAATATAAATAGGTTAGTTTCTCTTAGGAAGTTATGTTGGAAGAAGTTTTTAGAAATTATGGCCAGAAGTAGTTACTTCTGAGGAGAGCAAACTGCTCTTGGTAGTTATTGTGTAATCTATACTATTTCAATCAATATAATCGCTTTTCCCTTCCAAATCCCTTGCATTATCATTCTATTCTAAGTTACTGTTAGTGTTTATCAATCGGGTTTGTATCAAATTGGTCCGACCTGCCGGATGCCACCGAAGAAGATGGAGACAAAGGTTACTGCACTAGAAGAAAAAATCGCAACCATGGAGGTTTCCTTGAAGGAAATGCAAGACCAGAATAAGGAAAATCAAGAGAAAATTATTTCTCTACTTAGTTTGAGTAAGGGAAAGAATACTGCAGAATCATCACACAATAATGAGTATGTAAGTACTAAACAAAAGAATTCTGAATTACATGGTGATGCCCTGGATGAATTTCGTTTATCTGTAAAAAAAGTAGAACTGCCAATGTTCAATGGAGATGATCCCGCTGGATGGATTGCAAGAGCAGAAGTTTACTTTCATGTTCAAGACACTCGTCCAGAAATAGAAGTCAATCTTGCGCAATTGTGTATGGATGGTGCCACCATTCATTTCTTCAAGGGATTATTAGAGGAGAATGAAGAATTAACATAGGAGAACTTGAAAGAAGCGCTTCTGGAACGTTACGGTGGAGTGAGTGACGGTAATATCTTTGAACAATTATCTGCGCTGAAACAGGAAGGAAATGTAGAAGAATACATTGAAGACTTTGAAAGGTTAATTGCGCAAATTTCACGCCTATCTACAGACCAGTATGTTGGGTATTTTGTTCATGGATTGAAGGAAAAAATCAGAAGCAAGGTGCAAAGTTTAATCGCTTTGGGATCAGTATCGCGCCCTAAGTTGATGAATGTCGCTAAGGGCCATTGAACGCGAAATTGAAGAAGGAAACCAGAACTGGGCGACGCAAAAACGAAACGGGTCACAATACGGGTCGCAGGCCAAATTCACGTCTGGCAGTCGGTTTGCTTCAAATTCTCGCCCTATACAGCGCGACTGGGTGTATGTTCAGGGAGCGCAGGGAGAGACCACGCGTGCGCAGGGACAGCGACCAACGCCAATGCGCGCAGGGTCATTTTCTGACAAGCCAGCGACAGCAGTGTTCGTAATTTGTCTTCGCAGGAAATTGCTGAACGGCGTCAAAAAGGGCTCTGTTTCAAATGCGGAGGTCCTTTCCACCCTCATCATCAGTGTCCGGACAGAAATGTTCGCGTCATGGTGATGGAAGAAGAATTAGAGGAGGAGAACGAAGTTATGGTCATGAAAGAAGGAGTGGAAGAGATACATGGCGAAGAACTTCAACTCAATGTCATGAGTTTTAATGGATTGATGGAGAACGCTAATGATAGACTCAATTCAATTAAGTTGCAAGGAACAATAGGGGGAGTTCCCGATGTTGGTGGATAGCGGAGCAACTCAAAATTTCATGTCTAGGCGTTTGGCTCTGAAGCACCTCCTAGGCCCATCAAGTTAGGGGATGGATTTACTGCTAAGACACATGGAGAATGTCATGATGTTATAATTATGGTCCAAGGCATTTCATAGGTAATTAATACTATGCTCTTTGATTTGGATGGAATTGACTTGGTTTTGGGAATGGCTTGGTTAACGCAAATAGGGGCAACTTGGATAGATTGGTTACAAAAGATCATGCGTTTTGATTACCAAGGCGAATGGGTTAAGATTCAGGGTGTACGGAGTAGAGAGTGTGCACCATTGTAGCAATATGTGGATGATAATCATTTTGCTCAATTAAAGTGTGTTTCCCAAGAAGCTGTAGTGACAAAGAATCAACAAATTGAGATGCAATCTGTGTTTGACAGCTTCGAGTCAGTTTTCAAAGAACCACAGGGCCTACCACCAGAGAGGCAGCAGGAACATGCAATACACTTGGTTGAAGGTCAGGGACCAATCAATGTTCGCCCCTACCGTTATCCCCATCATCACAAATCTGAAATTGAAAAACAGGTGCAAGAGTTGCTGCTAACCGGAGTTATTAGACCAAGCCAGAGTGCTTATTCTAGTCCGGTTATTTTAGTAAAGAAGAAAGATGGGACATGGAGGATGTGTGTGGACTACCGTGCTCTGAATAAGGTAACCATTCCTGACAAATTCCCTATTCCTGTAATTGATGAGTTATTGGATGAGTTGCATGGTGCGAGATATTTTTCCAAAATTGATCTTAAGTCCAGCTACCACCAAGTACGCATGAGACATGAAGATATTCATAAAACAGCCTTTCGTACTCATGAGGGTCATTATGAATACTTGGTAATGCCATTTGGTTTGATGAATGCTCCATCTACTTTTCAAGCTTTGATGAATACAGTCTTCAAGCCTATGCCGAGGAAATATGTCCTGGTATTTTTTGATGATATTCTAGTGTATAGCACCACTTGGCAGGATCACCTTCAGCACGTCAGTTTGGTATTGAGCGTGTTAGCAGAGCATCAATTGGTAGCCAATCAGAAGAAATGCTCCTTTGGGCAATTGTCGGTTGAGTATTTGGGTCATGTTATTTCTTACAAAAGAGTATCTATGGATCCATCCAAGGTCAGCAGTGTGTTAGAATGGTCAGTACCTAAGAATGTTAAAGGAGTTAGAGGATTTCTGGGTTTTACCGGTTACTACAGGAAATTCATTCGTGATTATGGTAAGATTGCAAGACCTCTTACAGACTTGACAAAGAAGGATGGCTTCAAGTGGGGAGAAAAAGAGCAAGCAGCTTTTGAGCAACTTAAGCAGAAGGTCACATCAGCCCCAGTTCTAGCTTTACCAGATTTCACCAAGGAGTTTTTCATTGAAAGTGATGCGTCTGGTAATGGATTGGGTGCAATCTTGATTCAAGACAAGAAACCCATTGCGTTCTTTAGCAAGGGTCTTAATAACAGGAACTTGAACAAATCGGCCTACGAGAAAGAGTTAATGGCAGTGGCTCTAGCAATTCAGCACTGGCGTCCGTACCTTTTGGGGAGCAAATTCACAGTTTGTACCGATCAAAAGAGCCTTAAACAACTAATGCAACGTGTTACGACAATGGACCAGCAGAATTGGGTTGCTAAGCTTTTGGGTTATCAGTTTGATATAGTTTACAAACCGGGACTGGAAAACAAAGGTGCTGATGCTTTGTCTCGCCAATTTGAGATCACAACCAGCAACACCACTGTTACCTTTGGAGGCTCAGATGACAGATTAGAATTGAACACTATGATTTATCATCCTGAATGGTTAGATTACAGGGCTGTCCAGGCAGAAGTGCAACAAGACCCATCTCTACAAGCAGTCATTTCATCGTTAGTGCAAAAAGAAACAACAAAAACTGGGTTTGTAATTCGGAATGGGGTTCTCTTGTATAAGGGCAGATTGGTCATGGCAGCAACATCCACCTTAATTCCTACTATTCTCAAAGAGTTTCACAGTACTCCACAAGGGGGACACTCTGGATTCTATCGTACTTACCGTCGGTTGGCTGCTAATCTTTATTGGCGGGGTATGAAGAAGGATATTCAGGAATTTGTACAAAATTGTACCGTGTGTCAGTGCAACAAGTATGCTGCTTCAGCTCCTGGTGGTCTGCTCCAACCGCTTCCAGTGCCAAGTCAAATTTGGGCAGAACTTTCTATAGATTTCATTACCGGTCTACCCAAATCAAAGGGATTTGAAGCTATTTTTGTGGTGGTTGATAGGTTATCCAAATACAGCCACTTCATCCCTCTTAAGCGCCCCTACTCAGCAAGGTCTGTAGCGGAAACGTTTACCAAAGAAGTAGTCCGACTCCATGGCATTCCGGAATCAATTGTTAGTGACAGGGACCCTATATTTGTAAGCAATTTTTGGCAGGAGTTGTTCAAACAGCAAGGTACGCATTTGAAAATTAGTATTGCATATCACCCTCAGACGGATGGTCAGACAGAGGTTGTCAATCGTTGTCTGGAAACTTTTCTTCGGTGTTTCATTGTTGATCAGCCCAAAACGTGGGCCATGTGGATTCCTTGGGCAGAATACTGGTACAACACGACTTTCCATGCTTCCACAGGAACAACCCCATTTGAGGTGGTCTATGGGCGTCTCCCTCCGGTGCTTACTAGTTATCTACCTGGTGAGGTTAAGGTCGAAGCAGTGCAGAGAGATTTGGCTGATCGTGATGAATGTTTAAGACAACTGAAGCGTCATTTGAACCGTGCTCGTGATAGGATGAAAACGCAAGCAGATAAACATCGTAAGGAACGCTTTTTTGAAGTGGGTGAATGGGTCTTCTTAAAATTGAGACCTCATGTGCAACAATCTGTGGCGGCCAGAATCTGTCCTAAGTTATCTCCCAGGTATTTTGGCCCGTTTAAAGTCTTAGAGCGTGTTGGTGCAGTTGCCTACAGGTTGGAGTTACCTCCCACGTCTCGCATACATCCCGTTTTCCATGTTTCCTTGCTAAAAAAGGCTGTGCGTGATGCTGCTGTCCACCCGGTACTCCCAGCTAGTTTGGAGGTTGTTGAAGATTCTGTGTGGGAACCAGAGGCTGCATTAGCCCTCCGGACGATAGACCGAAGGGGTGAGACTATTCATCAAGTTCTTATCCATTGGCGTCACAAACCACTTGAGGAAGCGACCTGGGAAGACAAAGATTTCATGGCTGCACAATTTCCTACTTTCAGCCTTGAGGACAAGGCTGTTTCTCATGGGAGGGGCAATGATAGCGCACAAGTTGTTGATGCTAAGATTCAAAAGGGTAAACCCGTCATTTGGAGGGTTTATGAAAGGAGAAACAAAAAGAATAAATAATAATTATTAAGTAGTTATTGTGGATAGTTATTGTGGGTAGTTATGTTTGAAGTTAGTTATTTGTATTTGAATATAAATAGGTTGGTTTCTCTTAGGAAGTTATGTTGGAAGAAATTTTTAGAAATTATGGCCAGAAGTAGTTACTTCTGAGGAGAGCAAACTGCTCTTGGTAGTTATTGTGTAATCTATACTATTTCAATCAATATAATCGCTTTTCCCTTCCAAATCCCTTGCATTATCATTCTATTCTAAGTTACTGTTAGTGTTTATCAATCGGGTTTGTATCAGTTTTGGTCCCCCTATTTTCATAAATTCAGACATTTGGTCTCCCTATTTTAAAACTCAGACATTTAGTCCCCCTATTTTTAAAAACTTAGACATTTAGTCCAAAAGGGGTTTTTCATTTTTTTTTTGCTGATGTAGGTGTCTGTCAAAGAAAAAAAGTAAGGTGGACCTCATTAAATGATGTGGCGGCTGATATAGACACCACATGTGGCTGCCACGTCAATTAATGAGACGCATAAGCATGCCACATCATTATTTAATTAATAAAATTAAAATTGAATTACAAAATTAAAATTAAAGTATTTAAAATTGGAAAAAAAAATTAAAAAAACTTGAAACAATGAAAAATCTGATAACCAGATCTCTTTCTCCAACTGCCATGATTCATTGTTTGTAATTGTAATCGAACAGATATACAGAAAACCATATCTTCCCTCAGCATTAGCAACTACGTAAATTTCTACACTGCTCTGCTCTTTAGTAAAATGGAAATTTAGTTTCCCTCATTGTAATCGAACAGATATACTGAAAACCATATCTTCCCTCAGCATTAGCAGCTATGTAAATTTCTAAACTGCTCTGCTCTTTTGTAAAATGGAAATTTGGTTTCCCTCTTTTTGGTTCAAAAGAAGCCACAGCCACAAAATAAGGTTTAGTAAGTTTGAACAAAACAAACAATAAATAGAAAATGGAAAATAATGATATTTGGCTTTGATTCTCCTGTTGACACATTTGAAAGATTCTACGTATGTTTTCACAACCATGAATTTGAACAGCAAGGAGATCAATAGAAGACTAATTTTTGATACAGATAGACTGCTTATCATGTAGCCTTATCTTTCCTCTCAGGCCAAAGAGAGCTGAAACACTTCCAAATAACAAACAACAGAAACTTGATTACTTTGTATAGGATTTTGGGAAGTTTGGCAGCCACACCACAGGTCCCATGGATTTTGTGGTACCACATAAGATCAAGTCTTTTGAAAGCTAAATTTAGTTTAGGTTTTTAAAAGCAAACAACAGACATTTGATTACCTTTCTACCGGACACGTTGACATACTTGGCAGCCACTCCACAAGATAATTCCTTATCAGGTAGCGAATAGGGATCTGCATAGTACATATCCAGCGTTTCTGCCAACCCAACCTGCCATTTTGCGAAACTTGTAACAGAATGAATATCTATTGTATAAATGATACTGATAACACCGTTGTCACATAATTGTGGGCAACTCTATGCAGTACACCATTTGAAAGAATAAGAGTATAGGCAATGAGTATATAAAATAAACAGTGTAATACGAAGTAGTGAACTTAGGTAGCTTTTAGCACGCGGTAGAATGGAACAGAACAACCTGTTAATATATTATGTTCTCTTTGTGGTGAAATCAACATGTATCACTTTTTCACTTTATGTCTGATAGACCCGTGACACAGTATAGGAGGGTATGTAATATTTTGGGGTAAAGGTTTGGGGAGGCTGTTAGCTTGAAGGAGGATTCTATCCTATTGTCTTTTTTTTTTCTGTACTTTACTTTCTGTTTTACTTAATGAGTTACAGAGGAATAGACCTCTGATTGTAAGGAGTAGAGCTCCATTATTTCTATTTGTCATATCAATATATCTAGTTCCTATCAATGTCCTACATTATTCTACTTTTAATATTCACCAAACATAGAACAAAACATAATGTTATGTTCTATTCTAAATATAATCTATTTATCAATCGCTACCCAAGTTAAGAACTTGGTTAGCTAGAAAGTTTTCTGAAACTTCCCAGATTTTTTTATATATCAGAACATTATCAAAAATCTTTTAGAAAACTTTAAAGGCTAAACAGGGTTCAACTAACTGTCCATGATTTTCTTTTCACTTTTTCGCCCTTTTGACAAGTAATCATAAATTATCATTTACCAAGACAGGTCCTTGTTGTCTCTCCCCTTGATTCTTATTTTCTTCTATAAATATGTTAACCTGTACTATGTAAAATTAGAGGAGAGGCCACCGACAACTTGTAAACATGAATATTTGACCAAAACCTCTTTACCTTTTTTTTTTTATAAAAGTGGGGACAAAAAATGAAGTCCACTACTAAGCTTACTTAAATAATTGAGCGACAACAACCAATACAAGCCGTTGCAAAAGGAAAAGATAAAATACCATTTGAGAGTGGGTCAAAAGAACTTCCCACCTATTCTCTGGAGACTTCTTCCAGCCCTCAAATTTTGCGCCTTCCATTATCTTGGTGTCAATCTCTAACCGATAAGCAGGTACATACTCACTTGTCCAAGCACTGAAATCAGAACCACCAATTTTCTCTAATTTTTCATAACACAAAGGTTTCCACCAGAAGCGCCCTGATTCAATCTTCACAGGCTTGAATCCATCCTTCATCAAATGATAATTGTCCAATAGATTTTTTGCATTTTCAACTATCTCATCTTCAAATAATTTGTGTAAGATGACTGCAGAATCTTTTGACTGTATCCTTTCAGGCTTTTGAAACCAGTTAAAGAAACCACTTTTACCACTACCCTGCGACTTATCTAGAAATTCCTTTTGAGTGTTCTGAAGAGCAGAGATGCAAACAACTTCTGCAAGTACGGAGATAAGATATTCATCCGATGAGCTGAGAGTGAAAGATGCAGGAACCTGCTCATATGAAATGCATAAAAAGAACCGAACGTATCAGTATCAGGGCCACCTGCAGGAAAGACATTATAATATGACATTACGATTTACAAAAGCAATGGAGATATGAAGCTTAAAAAAGTTTCACAAGAAAGAGAAGGTACTGAACCTCTCTTGGGTTTTCAAGATCCTCCAATTTTCGTTCTTCTCCGGGTTGAAAGACAATCAGATCGAAGTTCCAGACCTTCTCCAAAACAACTTGCCTAAAGGTCATCGTCAGTACATTTCTAGATGTAGTGTTGGAAAATACATCTTCCGAGAGAGATTTCCTGAGTTTAGCGGCTTTTTCTTTAACTTTCCTAGCAGGTAAGAACTGCCAAAACAACAACCATTGAAATTCAATCCTCAAATTGCATTTTGTAAAGTTTCTACTTTGTACCAAAGACAATTAGACAACACATTGAAATTTACTAACACAACATTCCAAAATGGGCTGCCAAACATATACCACAACTGCAGCCTGCACTTCTGTGATGACAAAATATAATGCATGATGCAATACATATATGCATATGAACCTTATGTATGTTCATATCATTGTATCCTCATTACAAGTTTACCATGCTTTCAGCACTTATGCACTCACTTTTCCCCATGGTTCTACAAATAGGAGACATTTGGAAAAAGTCATTTTAGGCTCTATTTGGGAGTTAGGATGGGAAGGGAAGGGAGGGTTATGGGGAAAAGGGAAGGGAGGATAGTCCCCTATCTTGGATGGGTTTTTTTATTCTTCATAGGACTAAAACCCCCTAATATTGGGGAACTCAAAAAATCTATTGGTATTTGGGAGAGGATTTTGGAGGGTTTTGAAAGTTTCTCCAAATCCTTTCATCTTTTTATAATAATAACAAAACCATTGTTGCCACCACCTTTCACAAATTGGTCACGGCAACTGGCAAAAAATGTGCGGCGCCACCATGGTTGCTATTTGATAACACTAAATATATTAGTCATAAGCACTCTCCTTCCAGGTACATAACCTATAATAAGTACATTTTTCAAGGGTATGCAAGCCTGAGAAATCAAACATCAATCACAGAGCCAAAATAAAATAAAAAAGAACCCTCAAATCATAGATAGCCCATGCAGCTACAAAAAGAGTTTCAATTTCAATTTCAATTTCATAAATTAAAAAACAAAGTGGAGAAAGAAGGTACCAGTCGAGTGGAAATGGTGCCGCGATTGCTAGAAGGAGCAGGAAAAACGGTTTCAACGACCATGGCATCCATGCCAGCGTCGATGTGTTCGGAGGCGACTTCACCACCGTCAGCCGCAGCCGCCGTTACAGCTTGGCGAGAATCAACTGCTCCGACGAGAGTGAGCTGAGAGAGGTCATTCTCATAGGTCCTGACACATGGGAGGTTCTTGTCGTCTGACGACTCTGCTATGGCTTCCAACACTTGTTGCTCCGTCACCGGAATGGCCTTCGGGGGAGAACAAGAGAGGACAAAGAAGGAGTCTTTAGAATTTGGAAAGTGAAGCGTTGGGGAGAATGGTGAAATTTTGGAATTGGGGCGAAAGGAAACAAAAGGGGTAAACAGTGACGTTCTGCTTGCGACACCAGCCATTGCCGTTGGCATTGGTGGTGACGACGGTAGAGACAGAGTGAGAAGGGAGCATTTCATTTCATCTCATTCTAATGTAATGGACTATACTGCTCATGTTCTTCTTGGCCCAAACAAAAATTCCCCCCTTTTCTTAATTTTCAATTATTTGACCAAAAATGTTTTCAATTATGAAAATTAACATTTAAAGAATAAATTTCCTGTAAAAAAACATTTACAAAATAAATAAATTTTATATACATCTTTAATTTGTTGCGTGGCTATCCGTAAGGTCTAGCATAACTGGCAAAACTGATGTTGTTGGACTAAGCATCTTTGTGATTATTGGATGTCCACTTTGAATGTGTGAGTTTATGAGTGATACTTGTCACATAGCCTATCAATAAAAAAAACTTTTTGGTGACCGATAAAGTGAGGGATTTTGGAAAACCTTGATGTCATCGAGTATTGAGTGGCCCTTTTATATGTATGTTTAAAACAAATGGTTTTTTGCATCATAAGAGAATTAGGTATGAACTAACTAAGGGTTTACTAACGATATCATCCCTTAAATTTAATATACAGTTTGCAAATCAGTTTATTCATACATTTTGATCATGCTCAACCTCCTCCTAAAATTAAGGGAAAAACTACCATTTTAGTGGCTTTGCCATAATGTCGAACATCGTGAAAATGTGTTCTTGCCACCTACGAGAATTATATCCTTTAAAGAGTTCGATTTTGGAGACGTTGAGGAATGGTTTGGTGTATGCGACCTCAGTCGGAGGACATGTAACAATAAATTGTTTGTCATTGTTAGGGGTGGAATCCTCGTATGCAGCCATAAATCCTTAGTTTGTTGTTATGGATAACTGGATATATGAAAAATCTAAGTTGTGTCGTCATTATCCTAAGGATTTATTTGTAAAATTGTGCAAGCCCCCAGAATACAACATGTTCGTCTCAACGATGAGTGTATCGAGGATATGAGGACTCGAGAGTTAATATTAATATTATCCAGGCACAAAACAAGAACGAAAAACAGAATAAGAGAATAAGGTAAAAAAACACTCTTATGCGTATCATAAGTCTTAAGTTAAAAGAAGGTTAGCAACATTAACAAAAAAGAGATTTTTGATAAAACTTGGGAGATTTAGCCGTTAGTGGAAATAAAGTTCAAAAAAGTTGGAGATGGGTTTTTCTCAGATAAGACTACGTCAAAATGGTTTTATCTCTAACGTGACACTTTTCAGATAAGACTTCAAAGATATTTTAGGAAACAAAAAATAAATAAATTGGTTAGACCAAGAAGTTGGGCCAAATATTATCGTGCGCAATTGGGGGCTAACCAAACGTCCATGCTCCTATCGTGCGTAAATTGGGCTGAATATTATCATGCGCATTTAGGCTGTGCTCATATCTGGTATTCATGTCCTCTAGGGACCCGCTACGATCTCTTACAAGCGGCCCACTTGACACTCATATAGGTGATTTTATCGAATGCATGATGCAACCATATACCATCCATAAGGGCTTATGGATATCATTATAAGCTTTCAAAGCTTATCCCTTAAGTTTAAATAAATTAACACATTATCATAACATCATTGAAAAGGGACAACATCTGGCAAAAAAGAAAAGAAAAGGGACAACATTATTTTAGTGTTATCATAACTAACAAGTGATTTATCTTTACCAATATAAACTTTCTTGATGGGATCTCTAGACACAAAGTTTGGGTGCTCATCACTTATTGTTTTCTAGTGGCATAAGTCTCATTTCTCTCTATGTTTCACTTATTAATTTTCTCCTAAGGGTTTTTTGTCAACAAATCTACTAATTTCACTTCATATTTCACATAGTCAACGAAAATTGTGTCATCTTTCGGTACTCGTTATACAACATTATGTCTCAACTGTATATGCCTATTTCGACATTGGAAGTTTTGTTCTTCACAACGGCTATTGTCGACTGGAAATCACAATGCACTGACACCGATAGGGTTGGTCTTATTCATAAAAGAACATTTACTAAGAAGTCTTTCAACCACTCAGCCTCATTACCAACCGCTTCCAGAGCAATAAACGTTGACTCCATAGTTGATCTTGCTATGATTGTTAGGCTGATTTCCAAGTTACCGCATCACTACCGAGTGTGAATACATAACCACTAGTGAATATTTGAAATCAGAGATCCACTAGACAACTTATACAAAACTGTTAGCTAGTGAACTACTACCATCTTGGGTTCTGGAGGGACATAATCACGACCCCTCCTCATTAAAATTTATTTTTATCTACCAATTGTTATTACTTTAAACAACCCTTTACAAACAAGTATCCACTAGCCTAAAATGCTTAATACATGGAATATTGGAGCACAAGAGAAATATCTAGTTCATGTATCAATATCTAATAAATATTATAATTATATAATGGGCTGACATGACAGACTGTCATGGCAATATGTTGATGGTAGCATGTTTAGTGTCAAGGATACCGAATGTTGATGATGCTAATCCTAATGAGAACTGAGAAGCTATCGAAGTAAATATTAAACGCTAAACAGCAACTTTTATATATTTATTTTGTACTAGCACTCTCCAATGCAGCACTCCTGTGATGAGAATGAGCTATTTACAATGTCTTGGCAAGGAAAAAAATGACATTATCTTCTTCTCCCCAAGTAGAAAAAGCGGAAAAGACCAAATCACGGGAAGGAGGAGCACGGAAAAAGAAAAAACCAGCATAGTGCAAACAACTTTAATGCAGTATCTCTTGCATATCCCTTCAAGATCAATCACTTCACATAATAGTCCACTGTTGTGCTTTCAACAAGATAGTCATATGGTGCAGCTAACTCATATTCATATGGTCCATTTAGTGGACTCACAGTCACTCTCTTGGCATTAAGTTTGGCTCTTCCTTTTGCAGACCGTTTGTTATTATCATAGGGAAACTCAGCAGAGAGCCTTCCTATCCTTTTCTGCAGAACAGTAACTGAATCACTGATTATATTTGACTTGGAGCTTTTCTTCCCATCAACAAGCTTTAGCTCCAACCTGTATAAGGCACATGCATCACACTTGCTGATTTCATACTCATATAGGTGCCACTCAAAATTGTTTAGTGGTTGAGGGTCCATATAATAGGATCTCTTCAACCCTCTAAACTCATTCATCACTTGCTTTCTAGATTCATGCCATCCTCTCCCACTATAATCTGGCAATGACCTTTGCTTTCTGTTCCCACTCTCAAATGCTCTCCTAGGCTTGTCAAAGAAAAGCCACTCCCTTATAGTCTCACCCTCAAGAACACAAAGATCAAAAAACTCTGCAATAAAATAAGGAATTAATTAATTACACAGACAGAATAATGACAATCTTCTTGAATTTCACACTCCATACTGTTAGATAATACTCCCTCTGGTCCCATATATAAGAGAAAAATGCAGTTTTAAGTTCATTGAATAACTGATGTATCTGGTCTTATAGAACTGATACATCAGTTATTTAATGAACCTAAAACTGCATTTTTCTCTTATATATGAGACCAGAGGGAGTAATTTATAAAGTTACTAGTTATTGTTAGAGTTTTATGTTGTAACTATGTTAAGAGTAGTTTAGTCCTTTTAGCCTCTAGGTAGTATATATACTCTTTGTAACTCTTGTATTTCTTACTTTTGCTATTCTAACTTCGAAATTCTAAGAGGGTTTCTCTTCTATTCTCTATGTTTCACCACTGTTAACACGTACATCATAAAAATAACAGCTTAACAGGTAAATGAAGAAAAGAGGCATCAATCAAGATCAAAATACCAGGTGCATTCCATGGAGATTTTGCAGTTGCTGCTCCCTCACATTCTGGGATGCCAACATCTTTTCCTTCTGATTTTGCACTAAGAGCAGCAAAAAGTAAATTATCCTTTAGTCCAATTCCCCCAGGTCGTAGAACTGGGACCATGCCCGGAGGTCCTTCATTTAAAGCGAGAGCAGCATGAAAACTACTGCAATAGTCTTGACACCAGTCTAACCCTTGCACGGGCCTTGAACAGTCCCAAAGTGCACATTTTGGGCCTAAGAAAGCTGAAGGAGGAGGGAAGAGACTTGGTAGATAGCTAGATATATGAGGAACAGCATCCTCCTCACGATAACCTGTACTATTAAATTTAAAACCAGCATAAAAGCTGTGATTGAAGTCCTCATTTAAATCAAATCGATGACGCTCTGATTCTAAAGCAGGCCGACCATCCATGTTGTTAGCTGCTATATTGGAAACTCCTAAGGTGGAGTCCTTGCACTCATCAATTATCAGGAAATCATGTTGGTGTAGGTCCTGATTAACATTTAAACCAAGAAACTCATTATAAGGTCAAACACGAGACGAGTCTTCAACCGAAAGTGTCGGTGCTACAGAGGTTTTGATCAAGTGGCCAAAAAAGATGAATAATCCCAAAAGAGGAAAAAGGCACACACCTCTTGGAATATCACCTTAGCATCAACCTCCATAGTCTGATCATTAGGTTCAGACTTAGGCACAGCTGACGGACTAGTGGCATCGTCTTCCTCCTCACAGAGCTGCAATAGCCTACAGATATCGGTCGAGAATGATCGATGACTACCACCCTATAGTCACCAAAAACATGAAAAACTCAAGTCATGCTTTTGCCACAAATATTGCCATTCAAGCTTACATTATAGGTTACAAGCATCCCTGAAAATTAAGTCTGCAAGTTACTCCCTCCGTCCCAAGTTATTTGACGTTTTAGCCAAAGTAATTTGTCCAATTCCACAACCTTAAACGTCAAATAAAATAGGATAGTGAAGGAAACTGAGCTTACCTGCTGCAGAGAAGAAGCTGGAGAGGGCTCATTGAGCTCCGCCTTCCACTCCCGAAGCATCTGATGGACTTGCTCCTCAAGAAGTGCAGCATCAACAGTACGGCTCTCCTTCCTGGCAAACTGCAAATCCAGGAACATCACCTGCAGATCATCAACATGGTTCTTTGCCTTGTCCTTAAAGAGACCGTGTGATGCAGACTTGCAGCTTCCCTTGGAAATCTTCTTCTTCATCTAAACCTCAAGTCCTGTCTACAAAAACCTTAAACTCACCAATTTAACAGTCTTTCAGTCCACAATAAATGAAATCACAGGAAATAAAAAAGATAGATATAGATATAGAAAAAGAGAACCCAAAAGATGCTTCAGATGAGTTTATCATGATAATTGATCAGAAGCATATTCCAGGTCATTGGGCATTACCCACCCCAAATGTCCTAAAATTCTAAAACCCAGATTCCAACATCTCCATCACAGGATTAAGTCAAATCATAGCAAAAGATTCACCTCATTTTCAATAAAATTATTAACTACGAAAAATGAGGGTAGGAGTAGAAACCCATGTTATGATGAAAAACAAAAGCATAGTGAAGATCAAAATAATCAAAGTATTTAGAAGCCACTCTAATAACAAAATGAAACAAGAAGGAAAAAGTATAACTAAAGCCAATCAAAAGCATAGAACAAAGCATCATTGAAGAATTTATCTATTTTGAAGTAAATGATGATATAAGCTCGAAGGAAGACCATAAAGACATTGGAAATCAGAACTAGCCAAAGTCATGATCACAGTATTCAACGGAATATTTAATTTAAAAAAGGAAAAAAAAAATCACATGTGCTCACCTTAGAGTCCAAATGTCGTATGGAAAACACAGCGTGCAATTCACTGTTCAGAAAAGGAGTGAAGGCGAGAAACTCATATTAACACACACACACACACACACATATATATATATATATATATATATATATATATATATATATATATATATATATATATATATATTCCCTACCCAGAATACAGTTGAGTTGATAACTTAATATGTGAAGATTGAAGAGAAGGTTATGTGGCTGGATAAGTGACTATCATATACCCCATGTCCTACCCAGAATAACGGTTATAACCTCCTCTGTTTGTTTTCTTTGTAATTTTTTATTGATCCAGAGATCTTCAACTCTACTCTCCAACTCCAAATTCTTTCTTCGTCAGATATTGAACTCGGTACTTGTCGATCCTCATCTCTTTAGATAGAGATTTTCTTTGTACTTTTATAATGTGCAAAGGAAACACTTAAAAAAAGTTATTGTTAAAACAAATTGTTGAAGATTCAAGAATAGAATTGAATTTTTATTTGATAATGTTTGTTTTAGGGACGTTATTTACATTTTACATACTGTTTTTTTTAAAAGCATTTACATATTGTTTTATGGTGTGTATTTTATATCTTTCAACTGTAGCTAAGAAGTTTTGTTCGGTAGTGATTTGATATCATATCATATGTTCATAATAAACGTGAAGTATTATGTTACATATATTTCAAAAATTACTAATAAGTAAAGCAAAAAGTGTCAATTAATACCACAGGTAAAGATTTCTATAAAAATGATGTGCACGGTCACAATGGTCTCAGAGTGAACTCTAAGTACTTAAAGAAATATGAAGGGAATAAACTCCCTTTCTCAATGTATAATATACTAGTATTTTACCCGTGCGTGGTCGGTGTATTGTCATGAAGTCATACTAGTAATATGGAAGATATTCATAAGTTGTGAACAATGTCCAAAATGTATGATTTGAAATTCAAAGTGGAATATGCATCCTCGTTGACAATTAGAATTACATTGATCCATAATAATGTATTTGGACATTAGAGGTAAAATATGCATCACCGTTGGCCCTCCCGTTTGCATCCTCGTTGGCCCTCCCGTTGGCGCTCTCGTTACCTCTCTCATTTCCACTCCTGTTGCAGCTCCAATTGCCAGTCTCTCGTTGTCGCTACCGTTGCCACATTTTAACTCATATTTTTCTATATGATTTAATGTTAATTAAATCATATTCGTTTAATTATAAGTACGTTATTTTGTAATATTTGGTAGTGGCTAAAGTTGTTTTTTTACAATTCTTAGTGGTTAAATTGATTGATTTTAATAGTTTTATTAGAGAGATTATAGTAAATAATAAATTTTAAATGGAGTAAAAATTAAGAAAAAAGAAAACAAGATTTTATAAAATATGCACCCCCGTTGGCGCTCTGTTAGCGCTCTCGTTGCCTCTCTCGTTCTCACTCTTGTTTCCGTTGTCGCTCTCGTTGTCGATTTCATTGTTAGTCTCGCATTGCCGCTCCCGTTACCACGTATTATGACTTATTTTTTTTCTATATGACTTAATATTAATTTAATCGTACTTATTTATTTATAAAAAAGTTAATTTTAAACTTTTGTTACATGTACGTCTTTTTTTGACAATGAAGAGTGGTTAAAATGATTAATTTGACCGTTGTAAAAAATTAATTAATTTTAGTAGTTTGACTAAATTCTAAAAATAGTGAGTAATTATTTTTAGTAAAAACGTGGTAAAAATTTTAGTGAGTAATTAATGGATAGTGGTCGGTATTTCTTATAATGTTAATAATGGAGTAAAAATGAAGAAACTCTCATTGGCACTCCCGTTGACCCTCCTCCTGTTGGCACTCCAGTAGGCACTCTCATTGGTATTTTACTTCTTTTTAGTAATTATAAAATAGTAATTTCGTAATTTTTTGTGGTGGTTAAATTAATTGAGTAGTTTTAATAGAGAGATTATAGTAAATAATAAATTTTAGATTATTTAATAATTTAGTTTTTTGGATTTTTTGTAATATTTTGCTAAAGGTATGGGTTTTTTTGACAATAATTTTTTTGACAAAAGGTTTTTTTTTAAAATTACTGGTGGTTAAATTTATTGATTTTAGTAGTTTGAGTAAATTATAAAAATAAATAAAAAATTTATTTTTTTAATATAGTTGTGTTGGAAAAAGTCTAAAAAAAGTCGGTACTCCCGTTGGCAATCCCGTTGGCGCTCTCTTTGCCGCACTCGTTGCCACTGTCGTCGGCACTCATGTTGGAAGTCCCGTTAGAAAAAAAATGATGAAAAAAGACTTTTTTAAAAAAAAACAGATTTTAAAATATTAATTAAATCATATTTTTAAAATTATGAAAAAAAAGGCTTTTTAAAAAAACAGTAGGTTTTAAATAAAAAAACTAAAAAAGCTGTTTAAATTTTTAAAAAAAAAACCATTTTTAAAAAAAAATTATAAAAAACAGTTTTTATAAAAAAAATGATTTTAAAAAAAAGTTTAAAGTAAAAATAAAAATAAAAACATTTTTTAAAAAAAATGATTTTTTTTAAAAAAAAAACTGCTGATAGCGCGTCAGGGTGACAGCGGACAACGCGTCAGTTTCAAATTTTTTTAAAAAAAAGCTGAAAAAGCTTATTTTTTTGTTTTTTAGTGACGAGATGACCATTTAACCCCTAATTTTTGACAAATAGCAAAATTATAAGATGTCTAAAAATTTAAAAGTGTTAGCATTGGTTTTTATTAAGGTAGAGTTGATTTTATTACAGTAGAGTTGATGTGAATGCGCACACATGTCATGTGTGTTTCTCTTTTCTTCTTGCTTGGTCTTCCCATTTAATTCTCAGCAACAATGTGTTGGTGAGTGCTGACATAATGAAACCACTTGGAGAAGAGAAGTCGAATAAATCTTAGATTCCACACAATAAAGTAAAGACAGAAAAAGGTAACTTATCTTTTATTGCGAAATATGATAAATAATATGAAAATCGTCTACTGGGTGAATGGGTTAAGGAAGGAATAAAAGCACACATCCACTACCATCCAACATATTCCCTTTTTATGCTTCTCTTAATGGAAGAAATTTTCAAGAGACTATTCAATGGATACAAATATAATACCTGTTTGTGATTACCTACATACCATGGTTTATATCATTCAGACCAGCCACGTGTCAGGGTCAGAATCCTCTATTTTCCAAAAAGGAAACATAAAAAGTTGAGAATCAAATGCTGTAATGGATACCTTGTCCCCAAACTTGAGATTTATGATCACATGAATCACGTCGAATTTATAGCCACGCATTACAATTTACAAGTTAAAATGGTAACACCACCATCTTAAGCACAAAGCTGCCTTCAACGTAGATTCTATATCCATGAATGATTAACAAGGACATGAGGTCCTTGCTATTCAGCAATGCAGCAAGCAATCACCAGTGTGTATTCATAATTTGTTCATGCTGAACGAGAGAGGAACTGAACACACGAAAAATGTTTTTTAAGGAATATCAAGTGGACTTGAGAAGGCAAATGGTACATTTGATATGATGAATTATTCACTCATCTCATGGCCTCACATCTTTGCCGCCAAACACTACCACTCTGCATTTTATTTTGATTATTACAATAAGAATTTGAACCAGTGAGATATCCTCAATACAGATAGAGAATTTGACGTTTGACACCAAAACCCAATGAATGTAGTCAAAAAAATTGTTCTTGTTGAGGAGATCCTCAAATGAATCAGAAATTGTGTCAGAATTACATTCATGTGAAAGATGAATGGAAAAATTGTGAAAAGTAATTATCGTCTTCATCAGGTCAAGCGGTTTTCTCTGTCTTTCCATTTTCAGTTTTACTTTGTTTGAAATTTAGAATGCCAGTAAGTCCCCTTCCCCTAGCCATCTGTTCCAGTTCTTGTAGTCTTTGCTTAAGAAGTTCTACTTCTGCTGCCAAGCCATCATTTTTTTGCCTCACAGCCTATAGAAGAAGAACAAATGTGACTTATATATCAAACCCTTACTTAGAATGACAGTGATCATACAAAGTTGTTTATTATGGTTTTATATTCTAGAACAAAAAAGGAGGAACAATTGCCATGAATTATCAACATAAACCGCTTTTTATGGCAATTGCATCTATACCACAATTTAAACAATGTAATTCAGAAATGTAACAATATCCATTGAAAACAGAGCACGTTGACAAAAGCCTGATACAGTCCTACTGCATCTTTTTCACGAATGGTCTAGCACAGGGCCACAGAACTCTAATAGATAGAATCAAAGAAGTTATCATTCTTTAATTCAACATGACTGTTCTTGTCAAAAAGAAAAATTCAACATGACTGTCCAGTTAACTATCTCAAATAGAATTTTTAAACAAAATACTCCGCAAAGCAGCATACTACTTTAGGGAAGTAAGCATAATATACGGAGCCAATTAATCAAAAGCTGAAAATACTTGTAACTTAGTATCTTCAAATATGAAGACCTATGCATCATAACCTATGTTGAGTCGCTCTAGAAATTAACATTTTAATTAACACAGTGATCTGGGCAAACAGTTCGCTGCCTCTACCTAGCCATAAATGTAAAACTAAGAACAGTTAGATTAGAACCAGTTTTATCAATATCTGGCGATTAATGCTATTTGTATCTCGGTTCGAAACAAAAATTGAATGCGATGAAATGAAACAGATTGGAGCGTGAATCTCTTTTGGACCAGAATCGCAGCATGAATACCGAGTCAGTTGTTGAAGTGCACGAATTGTGAATCTTGCTAAATCGAATGATACAAATTAATTCGTGGGTTTAACCCAAAACGGGGCAAAGTCACGCGACTCGATTTCTAAAAGGCCTACTCATGTTTTTTATTTGCAATTTTGCTATTGAATGGACTAGACTCGGCCAAAATCAAACCTTCCAAATAACCCAGGTCAGATTTACAAACGAACAACCCCAGCACGATGCGTTTTTGTCATGGCCCCTTCCTACATTGCAATTTTTTAGCACCGCGCCTTCCCTTCTCCGTTCTTGTGTTTTTTGGTCCCCCTTGTCTTGTTCAAAGACAGTGCTCTCTCTATGGTTCTCATTTGCTCTCTTTCCATTTGCTTCTCTATTATGTTATTGCTACTCTTTTTGCTACAAGTTCTTTATGATATATCAGCTTATGTTGTTTTGCTTATGTCACTAGGTTTTCACTTAAAAATGTAATATTTTTACTGTTAATGTATCCTACGATTCATAATAAGATTTGATTCATAATTTGAATGATGGGTTTTTTATTTCACAATTCGAATCTCACGATTTTATAACCTTGGTTAGAACTTGTAGCACTTCTTTGTGTTTACCTGAAAGTTTAAAAGTTAAAATCAAACAGATGAGACTACATGTTCTGCCAGATGTTTTTTTGTCTTCGGCCTAAAGTGGAAATACCTACCCCCTCTCATGCAAAAGCCATATTACTAAAAGAAGTCAAGTACATATTCAATTTGGCAAATAAAATAACATACCAAGTACATTGACAAAGCAAAGAACTAAATCTCTGGATTATTGCATTAGTATAACATCCTTTGTATTAGAAAATGGGGAGCAGGAGCACATCATACAAAAAATGACAGGAGGGACATTATATATATGTGTGTGTGTGTGTGTGTGTGTGTGTGTGTGTGTGTGTGTGTGTGTGTGTGTGTGTGTGTGTATTTAGACACACACACACCCATATCTCTTTATATTAAATTGCGAATTTTAGCATAGGAACTTAGGAGACATGATAAGATAATTAAGTGAAGAGGAACTAATATACAAACAAAATATTAGAGCAATATTGAAAACTCGACAAGAGAAAGAAAACTCGACAAGCGTCGGAGCTAAAGGAAACACATGATGTCAGATATGTGTACCAGATGATCATACTGAAATTACCTCTAGCTCTTGCTTCCGTAGCTCCTCCTTTCGCGCTTCAGATCTAGCACTTCTCTGTACCTCAAAGATCAAGAGAACTCCTGCAACCTACGATTACAGCACATTGGCACAGATGCAAACAATCAAGGATAAGGCATGTGACTATGCACATAAGTTATTTTGACGCAAGTAACCAACAAAATTGATCAAAATTATGTGTTTTAAGGAAACCATAAGTAAATTCAGGTTCATTTACATGCCAGTAGAGTCAAGATTTAACAAGTGTCTCGAAGTTTGCCTAAATTTGTCTGATAAAAAAAGTGTTTGCATCCACTAGTTTTTGTGTCCTAGGATCAATAACTTGAAATAGTTAAAGAGTAAACTCAAGAGTATAACATGTTAACTACTCAACCACTTGACAGAAATAAAAACTCGTTCTCAAGTACTGAGTTCAGTGCCCAAGTTTCAAATTTTCAACAACTTCCAAAAGGTTTATACCTCAAAAGAGCATACAGGGAAAACAGCAAATGTTTTCCATTCAATTTTATTTTAGCTCAAACAAGATTATGAGAAATCAAATTTTATGCAGATCACGCTTGGTGTTTGGAATGAGGTAGACCTTAGATTTGTTAAACTTGTCCCATTTCATATAGTAACTTTTATTTATTGCTTTTAGTTCTTAGCGATATTCTACATTCATGCAAGCGCAGCTATTAGCAGATTCAACCACCAAAGTTAACTTGTTATACTTGAATGGAACTGCCCACATAAATGATGACTTCAATAAAGTATAGGCAAAACAGTTTTATCCAGTTCGAAATTTAAATCCATATTACCGAGAAGACAAAGAGTTCTCCAATAAGGTCTACCGAATTTTGAACTGCTTTTTCCTCATTCAAAGGGCGAATCTCAACATCTGTTGCGTGGCCATAGATTCGCCTTTGCATCTTTGTTGTGATTTGATGATTAGCCTGTTTCCACAAAGAAAAAGAATGTTGTATTTCATCATAGGTTTACATCCAAAATCAAACTTCATACAGCTAGTACTTAAAATGATATATCTCTAAAACACAGTTATACCTTAATCAAAAAGCATATCCCATAATGGCTCATTTAAAACATGGTTTGTCGTAGTGAATATAAAGGCATAAAGTAATTAACACAAGCTAGAAGGCGTCCCCAAAGTTCATATTTACAGCAAATGACTAAGTTGCATAGTTGAAGCAAAAATTGGATTTCTCTGTTATGATCAATGTTTTAATACTAATTAAATTTGATGAAGTTTGGGGTGACTCGTCAGATCTCTCATCGGGGACGATATGAGAGTAGAAGCTTCGGAAAATTCTTTGAAGCTTTTAAGAAAGACAACTGGTGATATCTGTTGTTGTAACTATGTTATCTAGATTCTAATATGTTGGAGAGTTGGAAGAATATGGATGGCATAGAAGGAATTCGGTCATTTTAGGAAAAATGGATGAAGAAACGGGACATTATCCTTGAGGTAGAAAAAGAGGATGAAAAACCCACTCACAAAATGCCAAATTCCTGACCAAATAAGGAGAAAACCCCGACTCAATAGGTGTGGGATGGTTTCAGGAGAGCACGGAAGCAAGGACATCCCTCGCCAATTAGGCCAATCAATGAACCAAGACTTAAGACTTCGACCCGAGGTCTTCGCCCAAAACCTAAGGCTTGAGACTTGGGTCTTGTCTCTTATTTTTTATTCACATTTCCCTTTCCTTGCCACTGTGGGACTTATTTCTTTTGTCATTCACTTGGATTCCTAACAACAGAAAACAACTTCAAATCTTTCTTGGATGATTCCAAATTGCAAAGGCACAGACAGGGCTGATGGGTTGAATTGATCACAAGAAGAGAACTATCCCTTCAAAGGCCTTAGACATCAGGTTTGCCCTTTCAGAATGGCACCATTGGTCAGTTTTCTAAAACAAAGAATTTAAAAACCATGCTTCTTCTACCCCTCTCCTACAAATAAAATTCCAGCTAAGCCCTTGTTCTTGAAATTTTGTACTGTCTAACCAATTCAATAACTACTCTTATATGCTCTGCCTCATTTCCCTCGGCATTTCTTCATTCATTCATCCAAGTGTAAACAAGAAGCTTTTAGCACATCACATATCAAGGCAAAATATAATATAAAACACAATCTATTTGAACCCTTATAGCTCATCAAATAAAATGACCCGCAAATGAATGAATTAGTAGTAGTAGTAGTAGTAGTAGTAGTACCTGGGCCATATTAATGATGAGTTGGCGAAACCTAGGGTGAAGAGCAGCTTGCTGTTTGAGCCTACTAGCAACTGGTTTGCTGAGGGTTTTCAATGCCAGCGTTCCAAGCTTCAAAAGGGGAAGCACCATCCTTAATTACAATGCTTTATGCTCTCAAAATCAATTCCTCTTTTCTTCTCTCTATGTATCTATCGAGAATATAATAAGACCACTTCCTCCTTGGTTTCGCTGGTTTTCTTGATCAACAAGATCCAAGTCGTTGAGAGAACGAGTTTATTACAAAGTCGACGACAAATCGACAATGGAACACTTTACAATAATAAATTAGAAATGAAAGATGGAAAGATGGGAAATGGATTTTTTTTTATTCTGCGTTTTGATTTTGAGGCTGCTTCCACGAATTTGCTGGTTGGTTGTTTACACTAACACTCGTGATCGGCTTTCCCATATAACGAATTTGGATTCTCTTTACTCATTTTCCCTCAATTCACTTACACTTGGTTGAATTTGGACATCGAGCCCGTAAGAGCTTTCGGATATGCTTTAATCGGTTCTCTTGGTTCAACTATCGTTTAATTAGATGAGTAATAATTAAATAAAAAATAAAAAAATTAAATTAAATTCAGGAAAAAAAATAAATTGAAAAATCAAAAAATACATTTAGGACAGCTCAACCCAGATCATTTGGCGGTAGAACCGCGGTTCAATCTGATCCATCTCGATTCTGAATGATTCAAATGGGGTTGAATCTAGTTCCCAATCCAACCAATTGAACCGCCTTGTTTGTTTCAGATCTTACAACAATGTTTTATCCATATAAAATGTGATGAGAAAGAATATATAAAAAAAGTTGGTGAGTTAGAGAAATTCCTAAATACCCTTCGAAGAATTTTGTTTTTGACATCTAAAACTTTTTTTTTATATTTATAGAAAGGGGATAACCTCTATATCGCTTTTCTGTCTTTTCATCTAAATACGTGATTATCACATAGATCTACTTTCTATTTCGTTTTTTTCTAGATTTTGTCGGTTGTTGGGTGCGGCGCTTTTGATTTCCTGTATTGTTGCGATGTTCGTTTGGTTCAGATCGGCAGATCAACTTCGACCTATTGCAGATTCAACCAATGACTAGGGCCTCAAAGCTACGGATCCGGAGGCATGTACTCTGATGACTTTTAATTTATCACATTTGTAGGCACTTTGCCGTTTTATGCTATTAACTTGGGTGTTGTGACTTTGTTCACGGATTCATCATTTGTGTTTTTAGCGATTTTGAGTTTGTATTATCCTCGATGTAATCTATCAATTTGAATGAATGGAAGATCTTTTTAGTCAAAAAAACGGGGGGGGGGGGGGGGGGGATAAATGAACACATCCACTACAAGAAAAACGCGTTTTTCCTCCGGATTTTTTCCGTCGGTACGGTTCCGGCGGAAATTTGGCATTTCCGGCAGATTTTTTCCGCGGGTAAATTTCCGGCGGAAAAAATAGACTTTCCGGCGGGTTTTTTAAAATATATATATATATATTTTTTTTAAAATCCACCGAAAAAGTGCATTACCAGCGGAAAAAATCCGCCGGAAATTACGGGCGGAAAAATCCGTCGGTAATGCGCGTTTCCGGCGGATTTTAAATTTATTTTATTTTTTTAAAAAAAAATCCGCCGGAAATGTACATTTCCGGCGGATTTTTCAAAAAATTATTTGTTTATTTATTTTTTAAAATCCACCGGAATTGTACATTACCGGCGGATTTTTTCGCATGAAATTTTCGACAGAAAAATCCGCCGGTAATGCACATTTCTGACGGAAAAAACCGCCGGTGAACCGTTCGAAAATGGCTATAAATAAAACTTTCTCCTACACTCTTCTCATTCTCTCATTTCACTCTTTATTTCCTTCACATTCTTTTCTACACTTTCCATTTCTTATCTTTCTTCTTTTTTTCTCATACTCTCCAATCTCCATAAATTTCTCTACATATCTGTCTTTTATATTTCTTCTTTCTTCTTTCTTCTCATTCATTCTCACTTCTTCATTTTTATTCGTTCTTACTTCTTCATTCTTATTCTTATTCTCTCCTATATTATTACTTCTCATACTCTCCTTCATTCTTACTCCTTCTTCCTGGTTCATTTTTATTCTCTCTAATATTATTTCTTCTCATACTCCTTTTCCTTCTTATTCATTCCTACTTTTTCATTCTCATTCCTTTATTCCTTCTCATTCTGTTATATATCATTTTTCTCATATTCTACTTCATTTTCATTTTTCTTACTTCTTATTAAATTACATACTAAATTTTAAAATTAGCAAAAAATTTAAAAAAATTAATTTTTTTTAAAATAAAAAATCCGCCGGTAATGTGTATTTCCGGCGGATTTTTCAAAAAAAAATTATTTTTTATTTTTTTAAAAAATCCGCCGGAAACGCCCATTACCGGCGGAAAAAACCCGCCGGAAATGATGATCTAGGGAGGGTTAGGCTCAGAAGTTTGTACCAGAAGGAAGAGGATGAAATATGGAGCTGAAAGGTGTAGGAGATGCTTACATGCAAGAGGAAATGATGATGTTGATGATGGCTTCTCCTCCTCCTCTCTCTCGCCTCCCTTCTCCTTTCTCTCTTCTTTCCCTTCTTTCTTTTTCTTTGTTTCAGTTTCTGAATGAGAATGGTTGAGTCAGCTGAGTTTTTCCGGCGAAAATATTGCACCAAAGATCAAGAACATGCACTCAGAATTTCTCCTTCTCCCTTCTCTTCTTTCCCTCTCACGAGCTCTCCCTCTCTTTTCTCTCCAACTCTCTCTTTCAATTCTCAGGATCTGGAAATCAAGGAATGAAGTGAAGTGGGTGCGGGTTTTGCCTAAGTTCATAAGGAATCATGACTTCCTCTCCCTTAGTACGCTAATCCTGAAAATAGGGTCGTCACCCTAACATGATGTATATAAATATATACCTTGGCATGAACATAACATGACATAACATAACATAACATAACATAACATAACATAACATAACATGAACTTATCATTATCATTAGCCTTGGGGACATTTAGTCCATCTTATAATTACTTTTCGTGATCTCACTCGTGGTTGCTAAGTTTGTTAATCTGGCTTATACATATTTACAATCAATCCAAACACATTCCATGTACCCGCATTGGGCCGTCAAAAATCAACATACATTACCCGCATTGGGCCGTCAACAAAACCGTGGACCACAAGGGCCGTTAGCAAAACCATGGACCACAAGGGCCGTTAATAAAACCGTGGACCGCAAGGGCCGTTAATAAAACCATGGATATACACATAACCTTTTTCTCAAAATTGAGTTGAAGACAATCAAAACAATCTCAATTAAATTATCGCATAACTCAACATCCAAAGCGTATTCTCACAAAGCGACTTGACACCGGTTTTCACAATCGAAAGACCAAACCAGACGACATCGGAATTTAGCGAACGACCTCTCTACGGAGAGCTTATGAAGTCTAGTCTCTAGCTGTATTTTTATAATTTCAGAATGATGAGTCAAATAGTATAGTTTTCGCAAACAATGCAGTAGGTCCAGAAAATGGGGCAGTGACTGTGTCCTAAGTTGTAACTCTTCTACAATGACCAAAACAAACCCAAATAACCCGAAACTTGAGCATAAACAGTAGAACATTTTGTCTAATTTTCACAGGAATTGGATTCATTCAAAAAGGAGCATTTAAAGACACTACAATCAAAACACTGACCCTATGTCCAGACTGTCCCCAGAACTTTACTCTAACTTGTGAAACTTATAATTTGAGCTAGACAACTTCAATTTTGATGAAAACAGTGCCAAAATGACCACAATTAAGTCTAGTTTCTAACAAAATAGACCACATAATTTTTGGACGGACAGAACATTCCCAGTTTCAAAAAGACAGTACCTATGTCCAGAATGCTTCCAGAATATTACCCTAACTTGTGAAACTTATAACTAGAGCTATACTACTTCAAATGCGACCAAACAAAAGCCAAAATGACAAGCATTCAATCTAGTTTCTAAAAAGGTAAGTCACATAATTTTTGAACCGGTAAAACAGTCCCAGTTACCATAAAATCGAACCTATCCAGAAAGTCTCCACACAGTGAAATTATCAACACAAATAGCATCCAATTTCAGTCATCAAACACATATTCATCAAGGAACAATCAACACATATCTTTATACATAATCAAAACATAATAAACCCCAAAATACATGACTCATATATTAACAATGATTTCCCTAGTGAGTATAGAACTCACCTTGGTGTGATGTACTCCACGAAACCGAAACTCAGTTACCCGAACCTTTGGACAGCTACCCAATTTCGAGCTTCAGCACTTTGAGCTACTGATTTCCTTACCCAAACTGTACCAACTAGCAAAGTGACTTCTCCCAAGGTTGTATTATGATTCTATGGCGACATCCAAGCCAATGGAAGTCCCAAAACTCTATCTTTGCTCTACTTGAGCTTGGGTGGTCTTTAATGGTGGTTTATGGTGGAGGAGGGTGATGATTTCGAAATGGTTATCAATAGAAAGAGGAAGATGAGGTGATCACTTTGGTGTGGATGGATGGTCCATGCATTAAACTTTGAGGAAACTCTCCTCTTCTCTTCTTCCCTCTCCCTCTCGCGCCCCACCCTCCCTTTGTCTCTTCAGTTTTCTGTTTCTCAACTTTTGTAAAATGAATGGAATGGCTGGGTGTTGGCAGCTGGGGAGGTTTAAGTGACAAGGTAAAAAGACATCCCTACCCCTCAAAGCCCGTTAGTTGTTCGAAATGTGGAAAACCCCATAGCGGAGAGTGTCGTTTGGGATCAACTCTTTGTTACTATTGCAAGAAGGAAAGGCACTATGCCAATAAATGTCCAGCGAGGAAGGAGAGCAGAGAGGAGCATGCTGCCCCGCGCCCGGAAGAGTCTAATTGTTGGACGCTCTGAAAAGCAAGGTCGATGATGGGTTGATGAAGGGTATATATTTCGTGCAATTTTGAGGACAAAATTTTTAAAAGTTTGGGTGATTGTAACATCCCCTATTTTTACTATTTTAATTAATTTTGGCATGATATTATATTGAGTGATTAATTAAGTTGTTGAAAGTAAAATGAAGTGTTTTATTTGTTAATTATTCGAATTGTGTGTTGAATTATGAGTAATTGCTTTTAGTTAGGCTAATTAGAGCTAATAGGAGTCATAGAAAATAGAAGGATTAGATGAGGGGTAGGGATGTCTTTTTACCTTGTCACTTAACCCTCCCAGCTAAACCAACACCCAACCATTCATTTCATTTGAAGACTTTCAGAAGTAGAAGAGGAGAGAATGGAAGAGGGCACGAGAGAGAAAGGGAGAGAAGAAGGGGGGAGACAGCCCAATCTATGATGCATGTTTCCCTTTTTGCCACCATAGAAATCACCTCTTCACTCTCTTCATTCTGATTCCTGCAACACCACCATCACCCCCTCCAAATCAAATTACCATTGATGACCACCATAAGCTTCACTTAGCCAAAATACAAAACCTGACCTCTTGCATGTTACATTGGAGAGCCATAGGACCAAGTTCAGCACCCATATCACACATTGGAGCAACCTAGGGAGCATCTCAATGACTGGGTTCGGAGTATAAACTTTAGGGAACCTGGGTTTTCAGTTTAGAGCGTTTGGAGCGAATTCGGGGACCGTTCGTGAAGTCTCGGGATTGTTCGTCTCGCGGGATTGTGGAATTGTGTGATTTTCATCACATTAGGTGAGTTCTATACTCACTAGGGAAATTGATGTTAATATATGTGTTGTGGTTCCTTGATGAGTAGGTGTTTGATGACTGAAATTGGATGCTATTTGTGTTGATAATTTCACTGTGTGGAGACTTTCTGGATAGGTTCGGCTTTCTGGTAACTGGGACTGTTTTACCGGTTCAAAAATTATGTGACTTACCTTTTTAGAAACTATATTGAATGTTTGTCCCTTTTGCTTTTGTTTGGTCGCATTTGGAGTAGTATAGCTCTAGTTATAAGTTTCACAAGTTAGGGTAATATTCTGGAAGCATTCTGGACATAGGTACTGTCTTTTTGAAACTGAGAATGTTCTGTCCGTCCAAAAATTATGTGGTCTATTTTTTTAGAAACTAGACTTAATTGTGGTCATTTTGGCACTGGTTTCATCAAAATTGGAGTTGTCTAGCTCAAATTACAAGTTTCACAAGTTAGAGTAAAATTCTGGGGACAGTCTGGACATAGGGTCAGTGTTTTGATTGTAGTGTCTTCAATTGAACTCCTTTTTGAATGAATCCAATTCCTGTGAAAATTAGACAAAATGTTCTACTGTTTATGCTCAAGTTTCGGGTTATTTGGGTTTGTTTTGGTCATTGTAGAAGAGTTACAACTTAGGACACAGTCACTGCCCCATTTTCTGGACCTACTGCGTTGTTTGCGAAAACTGTACTATTTGACTCATCATTCTGAAATTATAAAAATACAGCCAGAGACTAGACTTTATAAGCTTTCCATAGAGAGGTCGTTCGCTAAATTCCGATGTCGTCTGGTTTGGTCTTTCGATTGTGAAAACCGGTGTCAAGTCGCTTTGTGAGAATACGCTTTGGATGTTGAGTTATGCGATAATTTAATTGAGATTGTTTTGATTGTCTTCAACTCAATTTTGAGAAAAAGGTTATGTGTATATCCATGGTTTTATTAACGGCCCTAGCGGTCCAAGGTTTTATTAACGGCCCTTGTGGTCCATGGTTTTGCTAACGGCCCTTGTGGTCCACTGTTTTGTTGACGGCCCAATGCGGGTAATGTATGTTGATTTTTGACGGCCCAATGCGGGTACATGGAATGTGTTTGGATTGATTGTATATATGTATAAGTCAGATTAACAAACTTAGCAACCACGAGTGAGATCACGAAAAGTAATTATAAGATGGACTAAATGCCCCCAAGGCTAATGATAATGATAATGATAAGTTCATGTTATGTTATGTTATGTCATGCTATCATGCCAAGGTATATATTTATATACATCATGTTAGGGTGACGACCCTATTTTCAGGATTAGCGTACTAAGAGAGAGGAAGTCATGATTCCTTATGAACTTAGGCCCCGTCATGTTTGTCCCCGCTGTGGTCAGGGAATGGGTTTGCTGGTAGTTTTATATACAATTGCCGGTGATACGTTAAGAATCATGTTATGTGTGTGTCTCTTGTGCGTCGCTTAGAAGGGTCACGAGTACACGCTGTATGTTCCACGTAGTCGGCTTAAGGGCTACGAACTAATGAATCAAGCATAACGAACCGCGAGTGTTAGTAAGGGGTCTCGATAGAACTCACTGAGACAAGTTGTCTCACCCTATCATGTGTTGTTGTTTTTCAGAGAAGCAGGGAAATTACAGGCGAAAATTCCGCCGGAAAATATTACCTACGAGCGTTTTTCCGGCGGAAAAAATCCGCCGAAAACATCACTTTTTCGGCGGATTTGGTGCATTTCTGGCGGATTTTTTCCACCGAAAAAATGCGTTTTTCTTGTAGTGCTTGCATCTTCTCCCGAGATAATTCTAAGACTAGGACTGAGAACTATACAACATTCTCCTTCAAAAGAAGAAGCATGCCTCTTATTAGTCAAAAATTTGCATAACAATTGTCTTTTTATATGTGTGAATAACTGTAGTGTTCCATTATGGACTTTAGAGGTAAGAAATGGTTAATTTGAGAAGTGCGGATGACTGTAGTTACCGTTACGGTTGTCTTTTTATATGTGTGAACGACTGTAGTGTACCTTTTAGTTTTAGAAGGTAGTTTAAATTAGTTTTCTTATTGTAACAACTTTTTATAGTTGGTTAGTTAGTTAGTTAGATTTTTACATTTACTTCACTAAAATGTGCACTATATATAGTGATCACCTTTTCCTTAAGTTTTTACTTCACAATTTATTTGAATGATACTAATATTCAATTCAAAGATAGAGTTTGTAACTCTTAATACGGTATCAAAACGCTCTAGCTTCCGCGTTCCTCTCTCCTTAGTGATTCCTCCATCGTCTTCTCACGAATTTCCCCTTCTGCTTCGTGATTCATGAACAATGGCGCTCATCGTGGTATTACAAGTTTTTTCCCCTTCTTGCGCGTATTCAAGAAGTTCATTGAAGCTTCATCCTCGATCATCCTTTGAGTTAGCTTTATCATCTTTGTTGTGTTTCTATCTCTTGTTTCTTCCTGGTCCAACTGTATAGCCATGGAAGAACAAATGAACCAACAAATGTAATATTTCTATATTCATGTATCTAACAATCCAGTTTTTTGTCAGAACTATTGTTCATTTTTGCAAATTGAAGTTCCAGTTCCATATTTGGTTGTGTTTTTTCCATCACCGGCACCACCATGGGAACGGTCTTTCGGACATGTTTGGTACATTTTAGGATTTGCTCCTACTGTTCTTAGTCCTTTCTCCTTTCATGGAGTTCAAGACTACCTTGGTTGCATTCGCCTCGGTGAATTGGAAGGGTAGTTGTTTCACTTTTAGATTGACAAGAAGAATAACTTGAAGTGCGTGAGAGAGAGTCTGTCTTGGGGTTTCTTGAGACTAGTACTCTATGTTCTTTTGCCTACGTGTGGTTTCTTGCAAGTACTCAGCTCCCGCCAACATAGTAGCACTGTTGTTTGGCCTTATAAAATGATATTTCATTTTCCTAAGTTTCCCAATGTGTCTACGATGGTTGTTGAATGGAGTTCTTATTCACGTGGCTTGTGTAATTGGATTTGTGGTTGACTGATAGTGCAAGATACATGCAACCTTTGTTTGAGCATCTCATCTCCAAGTTAGGAGATCTTAACATCTCTCTTCCAACTTGAGGGGGATCGAGTATTAGGAAGTTAGTTTTAGAAGGTAGTTTAAATTAGTTTCTCTTGTCGTAACAACATTTCATTGTTGGTTAGTTAGTTAGTTAGTTAGTTAGTTAATTAGTTAGATTTTTACATTTCATTGTTGGTTAGTTAGTTAGTTAGTGATCACTTCTTTCTATTGTACTAAGTTTTTACTATACAATTTATTTGAATGATATTCATATTCAATTCAAAGATAGAGTTTGTAACTCTTAATAAAAAAACAACACAATAAAGATTAATAGATTTTGCTATATCTATAACTACTCTTAGAGTCCACTTTCCTTCTTAAATTGCATTGCTAAAGCCAATTTTCCTGTTGAAGCTATGGATCATGCAACCAGTTGAATCATGGAGAATCCCACCACAAGTTGTACTACCATTAGAAGTATTGAAGTATCCATCTGCAATGAACTTGAAAAAACCCTAGGGCGCGCTACCTAGGATGGCTACAAATATCCTATAATTTTGAGTATTTTTACAACTATGATGAGGCTCGAACTTATGCTTAAGGATGGAAGCTAGATACCATAAATCCTATAATAAAGAGTTTTTCCCCGTGTTTGTTTCATTAGAAAAGGTCATGGAACAATGTTAGAGCTGAAAGGAAAGAAAGACAACATAAACCCATGAGGTAAACAACATTAGAGCCGAACGGAAATAAAGACAATCCTATAAATGTGTGCAAAAGCATTACTATAATGGCTCTCGTCACAACCAGATTAGCACCAAAGCTATTAACAATCATTTGCAACACACCAAAAATAGGAGGAAACAGGATAACCCAATTCATCAAAAGTAAGAAAGAAAATAGCAAAATCTATAGTTGGGCAAACCTAACCTATTCCTGAAAAAATCCTCAGCAATGAAGCTTGGAATAAGATCCCAACAAACAAAACCAATTAAATTAGTTCCATGGCTTGCAAGCTTATTAGCGCAAGCATTACCCTCTCTATAGATGTGAGTGCGAACGAAGTTCATCTGTCTAGTCAAGTATAAACAATTATTTCATCTATTTCTAAGCTTCCAAAGAACTACATTGCAATTCTTGGAGGCGGTAACCACTAATTGAGAGTCACACTCTAACCACAAAAGTTTCCAATCTTTTTCAAATGCAATCGCTATAAGAGAATTCCAAATAAGAGGATTATGTCTTTTTCAAATAAAATCCTAGTAACAACCCGTAGTGAAAAAGTTGCTTCTGTTGTCCAAACGATTCGTGGTTACCATCTTAACCAATTGTCCGATGAAAATTGTTGGTCAGTGTTTGCAAACAATGCATGTCTTTCATCCAAACCTGCTGAAAATACAGATCTCCAAAAAATTGGCAAAGAGATTGTTAGAAAATGTAAGGGATTGCCTTTAGCTGCCCAATCACTTGGAGGCTTATTGCGAGGCGAGCATGATATCAGGGACTGGAATAATATACTAATATACTAAATAGTAACATTTGGGAAATTTCTGAAAATGAGAGTAAGATCATTCCAGCACTAAGAATTAGTTATCATTATCTCCCTCCGTGTTTGAAACAATGTTTTGTTTATTGTTCCTTGTATCCTAAGGATTATGAATTTGAGAAAGAAGAGCTGGTCTTGTTGTGGATGACTGAAGGTCTTTTACTGCCCTCGAAAAATGCGAAGACCCTAGAAGAAGTTGGTTATGGGTATTTTAACGACTTAGTTTCAAGATCATTTTTTCAAAAACCTGGAAATGGGAACCACAATTGGCATTTTGTGATGCATGACCTAGTGCATGATTTAGCCATATTGCTAGGTGGAGAATTCTATTTCAGAACAGAAGAACTAGGAAATGAAAGAAAGATTGGTTTTTTTTTTTATAAGCAAATGCTAGTGGGGGTGAGGAAATGTTAGTTTCCAGGGTTTGAACCTGGACCTTCTTCTTGCAACTTTGCAACTCCTTCATGTCCCTTAACTCGCCAACTGAGCTACCTTCCTGGGACATTTGTCATTTAGCGAGTTCGGTGATCCTGTCTCTGAAAACCTTGAAATTTTCAGTAGAGTAAGTTGTTTGAGGACATTTTTGCAAACAATTTCAGACAACATTCATTTAACATTAAAAGGGCAGCACACATCATTTTGTCAAAATTGAAGTACTTGAGAGTTTTGTCATTTCACAGCTTTCCAAATCTTGATGCATTGCCCGATTCGATAGGTGAACTGATTCACTTGTGTTATCTGGATCTCTCTTCTTTATATATAACGATGTTACCGGAGTCATTATGTAACTTGTAAAATCTACAAGTGCTGAAGTTGTGCTATTGTTTAAATCTGACCAGGTTGCCCAATGACATGCAAATTGGAGCATTCGCTCCAACAAATTGGCATCTAGAGCGAGGTTGAAGACGATCCAAAAACAATAGTGCAACGTCGATGGCTAACAACGGTGGAAGCAGTGGTCAATTTCTGGCGAAACAAACGCTCTTTGACGGGAAGAACTATGACCGATGGATTATTCAGATGAAGGTTGTTTTTCGCTATCAAGAAGTTCTCGAAGTGGTTCGCAATGGCGTCGTGGCTGTCGGTGGAGAAGCGCTCCGTGAACAACAGAAGAAAGACAACAAGGCGCTGTTTCGAATTCATCAATGTGTGGACGCTGATGTATTTGAGAAGATCGCAGAGTATGAGACATCGAAGGGAGCTTGGGATGCATTAGCAACGGTTTATGCCGGTGATGCGTGCTTGAAAAAAGTGAGGCTACAAACGTTACGTAGGCAGTACAAAAACCTCAAGATGGAAGAGAAGGACTCAATTTCGGAGTATCTCAGTAAGCTGACACTGATAACGAACCAGATGCGCAACAATGGTGACACAATCACTGATCAATCGAAGGTTGAGAAGGTATTACGAACCCTAACTCCTAGATTCGATCATGTTGTAGTAGCAATTGAACAATCGAAAAACCTAGATACTATGAAGCTTGAGGAACTTCAAGGTTCACTCGAAGCAAATGAAGTTAGGTTAAAAAAATGAATAAGTGAAAAAGAGAAGGAAAAGGCTACTGAGGAAGCCTTGCAAGCCAAATTTAAGAAGAACAATGGTAATTGGAAAAAGAAAGTGAAAGGAAACTGGAAAGAAAAGAACCCTAGGGTAGACAAACTCTGATGATAGTGATAATAATGGATCTACCAGGGCTGAAGGGGAGAGCGGTAAGAAAACTAAGAAGAAATCAAATAAGAAACATATCCAGTGTTATAACTGTCAAAGATGGGGACACTTTGCTGATGAATGTGTTAATGAAAGGGTACCTAGGAAGAATAAGGAAGGAGGCTCAATATGTTGACTGTGACGATTCTGATACTGAAACAGAGGTTCTAATGGCCATAACTGATGCTGAGGGGAATGTAGTTGAATTCTGGCACCTTGACACAGGTTGTTCGAACCATATGACAGGCAACAAGGCTTGGTTCTGTGAACTTGATGAAAGTGTGAAGAGAAACATCAAATTTGCAAATGGCAGGTCAATCAGGGCAGAAGGTATTGGGAAAGTTGAGATTAGAAGGAGTAATGACAAAAGAACAGTGATTGGGGAGGTGTTGTATGTTCCTGGAATGAAGAGCAACTTGATCAGCTTGGGCCAGTTGCTGGAGAAGGGCTATACAATGAGAATGGAAGATGGTTGTATGGAACTTCTCAATGACAGAAGTAAGATGGTACTCAGGGCACCTCTATCTAAGAACAGGACCTTCAAAGTGGAAGGTGATGCACTTGGCTATCAGTGCCTTAATGCCTCAACTGTTGAAGTGAGTTGGTTGTGGCATAGAAGGTATGCACACTTGAATTTCAGAAGCTTGAGTCAGCTTGAAAAGAAGGGAATGGTAAGGGGACTTCCAGAAATTACTAAGCCTGGAGTAGTGTGTGGTGAATGCTGTGAAGCAAAGCAACCTAGGAACTCATTCAAGTCTAATGTGCCTACTAGATCCACACAGAAACTGGAGGTAATATACTCTGATGTTTGTGGCCCAATTGAAACTAAAACTCTAGGAGGAAATCTATATTTTGTCACATTTATAGATGACTTCTCTAGAATGATGTGGATCTACTTGTTGAAGAAAAAGAGTGGAGTGTTTGAGGTGTTAAAAGAATTCAAGAGGCTGGTTGAAAATCTATGAGGTAACAGAATCAAGTGTTTGAGAACTAATGGAGGAGGTGAGTATACGTCCCTAGAATTCAACAATTATTGTAAAGGTGAAGGCATAAGTCATGAAGTGGTTGCTCCCTACACTCCCCAGCACAATGGTGCTGCTGAGAGGAGAAACAGAACTGTCCTGAACATGATGAGAAGCATGCTCAAAGAGAAGAAAGTGCCACATTATCTCTGGGGTGAAGCAGCCTTAACTGCTACCTACCTACCGAATAGGAGTCCTACTAACAGATTAAATGATCTCACACCTTATGAGAAGTGATGGAACAAAAAACCAGATATGAAGCATCTTAGGATTTTTAGCTCACTATGTTACAAACATGTACCAGAACAATTAAGGAGGAAACTAGAAGATAGAGCTCAATCAATTATTGTAGTAGGATATCATGTTATTGGCTTGTACAGGCTGTATGATCCAGTAAAGAGAAAGATAATTGTGAGTAGGGATGTGGTGTTTGAAGAGAAGAAAGGGTGGGAGTGGAACTCTGAGATAGATGAAACTGTTCCCACTATTTCTGATAACACAGTGACACTTAACATGTTAGATGAACAGAATGTTGAGTCTGTTGCAGAGGGATAGGCAAGCACCAGAGGTTGCAGGATTTGGAAGTATTTCCTGACACTGCAATCACACCAGAAGGTGACCTAATGATGAGCCTGCTTATAGCTGATACAGAACCAGTGACTGTTGAGAGTGCCTTGACCAACAGTCACTGGAAGGCATGCAGCAATGGAAGAAGAGCTTAAGGCTATTGAAAGAAACAACACTTAGGAGATGGTCTCACTTCCTAAGAATAAGAAAGCAACTGATGTTATTAAATGGGTCTATATAAGACTAAAGTTAAGCCAAATGGTGAAGTGGCAAAGTACAAGGTTAGGCTAGTAGCAAAGGGTTTCCTAGAGAACCTTGACCTAGATTTTAATGAAGTTTTTGCTCCAGTAGCAAGAATGGAGACTATTAGATTGGTGGTTGGACTGGCTAGCTTGAAGGGTTGGAATATGAGCCAACTTGATGTCAAGTCAGCATTTTTGAATGGACCATTAGAAGAAGAAGTGTATGTGAATCAACCACCTGGATTTGAACTGAAGAATGAAGAGAAAAAGGTGTACAAGCTTTACAAGGCACTCTATGGCTTGAAACAGGTGCCAAGAGCCTGGAACAAGCGCATATATGCATTCTTACACCAACTCAGGTTTGAGAAATGCACCTCTGAGCATGGTGTGTACACCAAAGGAAGTAGGAACAACAAGCATCTCATAGTGTGTCTATATGTAGATGACATGCTGATAATTGGCAGTGACATCTTTGAGATAGAAGCATTCAAGAAAGACATGATGAATGAGTTTGAAATGAGTGACTTGGGCTGCCATGGAACCTACTTTCTTGGCATGAAGTTTGTAAAGACTACTAGTGGTATATTCCTTCACCAGAGGAAGTATGCTACTGACATCTTGAAAAGATTTAAGATGAGTGGATGCAACAGTAAAGAAACAGAATGAAATGGTAAAACTAGTGTGGAATTTCAGCAACAAAGTGAGTCCTCTGCCATGCCAACTCAGATGTATAAATACATTTTAGTCTCTTCTCTCTTACTCCAAAGCGTGTGTGTGTGTGTTATCTGCGAATCAGTGCAGAGATTGATGAATCTTGGAGCATTCGCTCCAAAAAATATGAGATGGATATACTTGACAAGTTAGTGCCTAGGAAGAACTTGAAAACACTAAGTATATGTAGTAATGTAGATACAGAGGCACGAGATTTCCAGAATGGGTTGGAGATCCTTCCTACCACAAAATTACTAACCTATATCTGTTTCGTTGTATGAATTGTTGTATCCTTCCACCACTTGGACAATTACCCTCCCTCATGAACCTTACAATTCATGAACTGAACATGCTGGAGAGTATTGGATCTGAATTTTTCCTGAATGGTGATTCCTTTTCCCTCCCTTTTACATTTGGAGTTTCCTGAATGCTGGAGAGTGTCTTTCTGTGTCAAAGAGTCTTCAAAATCTCGATGATATTGAAATTTATGGATGCCCCAATTTCGTATCATCATTCCCTAGAGAAGGACTGTCTGCACCCAACTTGATATCATTCACTGTCTCCAAGTGCTTTAATTTAAGGTCATTGCCTTGTCACATAAATAGTCTTCTTCCAAAGTTAGAATAGAATTCTTGGTGATTGAGGATTTCCCAAAAATTGAGACGTTTCCTAATAACACTTGATATTAGTAATTGTCCTCTGCTAGAAGAACGGTGCCGCATGAAACACCCGCAAATTTGGCCCAAAATTTCCCACATTCAAGCCATTAAAGTTAACCACATACGAATTTAGTAAAGCTTGAACATGGATTTTCAACCGGTAACTACTCTGCCTTAACTCAAGTAAATGCTAATTGCCACGCGCCCAATTTCGTTCATGATATATATACTAACTTCTTTTTAACAATCAAAATTATGTCCTAGACCAGCCAATTTTTTCCATTCTTTGTATCTACTTTCTTTACGGTAAACATTTGTGTATTATTATTATTATTATTATTATTATTATTATTATTATTATTATTATTATTATTATTATTTAACAATTAAAACAACTATGTCCTACTAACAGACCAACCAATTTATTCCACCTTTTGTATCTACTTTCTTTTTAGTAAACGTTTGTGTTTGGACGTGTATCTGTCGCTATTTGTGACGGATTTCCGACGGAAGTTTCCGTCGGTAAGTGTTTGGACATTTTTTAAGGCATTTCTCGCTTCATTTCCGATGGAATTTGGTTCGGTCGGTACATACCGACGAATGTCCGGTCTGTAGTTCGTCGGAAACGTCAATACCAAATGCCAAATAAATTCTGTCGGTACATACCTCATGTCTGGGCTATTTTTCTTCTTTTGCAGCAAATCTGCCATCGAGACTTGAAGCTGGAGAACACTTTATTAGTTGGCAGCCCTGCTCCACGGCTCAAAATTTGTGATTTTGGTTATTCTAAGGTTCAGTTGCGGAGTGATTTCAATACCAAATGCTTTGAATAAATTAAGGTCATACTCTGACAAGTTTTGCTTCTGACAACAATTTATTTTTGCAGTCATCTCTGCTTCATTCTAGGCCTAAATCAACAGTGGGAACTCCGGCCTACATAGCACCGGAGGTTCTTTCACATAGAGAATATGATGGAAAGGTAATTTTTCAGTTTCTTACATGGAATAAGATTCAAAATGTGTCGGAATGGTTTAAATGTGCAACGGGCATCTGCTGTATAGTGTATATTTATCACATTAGATTGTAGGCATATTTGCGACGGATTATGCAATACTGTATATTTATCACATTAGATTGTAGGCATTAAGTGTATAGTGTATATTTATCACATTAGATTGTAGGCATCTGCTGTCTCGCATTTTTGTGGCAAGTCCAGCTAGGGTATGCATATGCAATACTGCTTAACATCTGCTGTCAAAATTTTTGAAACACACGCATGCTATGTGCATGATGTCGCGAAGTTAGCTCATAATTATTCATACTTATGCAGTTATTTTGCTGTTATTTGCTTAGTTTAAGACATGGACTGATAAACCTAATGAAATGTAGTGCTGCTAACCTTACCCCGCCCTCCTAATGCTAACCTTACCCCACCCTCCTAAAAGGGACATTTTGTGGTTTGATTAATTGTCATTGTATGTTGTGGTTTATTGCAGAGAATCACCATTAAGGAAATCAAGTCTCACCCGTGGTTCTTAAAGAACTTGCCTAGAGAATTGACAGAAATGGCTCAAGCTATATACTATAGAAGAGAAAACCCAACCTATTCTCTTCAGAGTATAGAAGACATTATGAATATTGTTGAGGAGGCCAAATCTCCACCTCAAGCATCCAGGTCCATTGGAGGGTTTGGCTGAGGAGGAGGAGAAGAAGATGATGATGATGAAACAAGAGAAGCAGTTAATTAAACTGGAGAAATTCATGGAGGCACAAGAAAGTGGAGAAATTCATGTTAGTTAATTAAACTGTTTTTTGTAGCAAGTAAACATATTTAAACGGGTGAAGGTCTAGTGTATAGATATAACTATTAAATAGTATTTTGGATGTATAATTTATTTATTTATTTTAAAATTTCCGACGGATTTGCGACGAAAATGTGTCAGAGTTTGCGACGGATTTTCGACGACTTTGCGACTGAGACATTTGCGACGAAAAAATCCGTCGGAAACGATTTGCGACGAGCGATTTTGCGACGGATTTTTGTCCACTTTCCAACGACTTTGCGACGGATATTCAATAGTTATTTATAGATATAACTATTAAATAGTATCAGAAATCGCCGTCGGAAATCGTTGATTTTCTTGTAGTGTTCTGCTCAATAAATTCTAATGCTAGCATTACTTCTATATCTGTTCTTCTGCATTACCATAAAGTACTAAATTTTACACTGAATGTAAATTGTAATATAATATCTGCTGAATACTCGTATTGGATTATAAACAGTTAAATTGCTTGCCTTGAGTTGAATTACATGATCTTCCCACGTACCCCCTAGCTCTTCATAATTGTGATTTATTTTTGGCTTAAATAGTTATTACCCCCTGCAAATATAGTCATTATCCAGTTACCCCCTGCAAAAAAAAAACATTTAAAACAAACCTTGCAAAATGTAACGTTATCCAGTTACCCCCCTGCCGTTAACTTTTTTGTTAAAAATGTAAAATTTAACATTATCCAGTTACCCTCATGCTACGTGTCACCATATTATTGGGCATCTGTGCCACGTGATACTGACATGCCATGTCAGCATCTATATCACCACTGCCACGTGGCACTGACATGCCACGTCAGTGCATTTGAGATTTGACCTCCAGATGTAAATGTGTAAAGAAGCTGAACAGAAACCTTCACCAGAGAGGTGAACAGACCTTTTTGCACTATAGATGTGAATTGGAATAAACTAATTCTGGAGACAAACTCAAATGACTCTATTGCTGATATTTCAAGGTTTGAAAGAAAGAGTATGGGTTATGTCAGAAGGATTGTTTATTACGGTATGATAATACTTCATCTTCTTGTTTGCGGATGGATTTAGAAAGGGGATTCACAAAACTATTTATGACGAGTTTAAAATTAGTTTATGCCGAGTTTTTGCATTTGAATTTTTTATCGTCACTCAAATGGAAGTCTTGTGATTAATAACGAATTGAAAACAACAACTGCAAAAAAAAAAGGAACTTATATGTCTATTAGTTTACTTATCTTGTAGCTTGGGGATTTCAAGGAACATATATTGGTTTGTAAAATGGATTTGCATTTCCTAGCTTTTGACCCGCACTTGATGAGTCAACTATAGCTCTAAAGTGTCCTCTAACAGCATTGTGTTCCTAAAATGAGTTTAATTTTTGTTCTCTGTTTAAAGAACCTGAATTGAGATTTTTTTTACAGGTGCAATATAATTCTTCCAGGTCCAGCAAACCCAACAATTCTGTGAAATTTCGTAGTGTATGAGGTTGATTGTTCACACCTCACAGACTTAGATAGCCACTCTCTTTATGCATGGAAATTGCGATGTTATTAACTCTTAGGCAGCCACCAAATCTGTGCAACCCAAACCAGTGCATACCTTACTTTGTTCCAAATTTAACCATATTGGCTTATGTCCAACTTCAAAAAGGTTATTTGATAGACAACATATTTCTATGCAGATTGAATTCTGCTTTTGACTATAATGATGTAAAAATGGGTTGTGATTTTTGTTGTGTACTCTTCGAATAGTGACAGTTGCTGCCACTGGTTTTTAAAACAGTGACTATGAGAGTACTTGGTCGGATCGGTTATACTATCGAACCAGTGTAACTCCAATCGAACCAATCGGTTTTTGTTTAAATCGGTCAACTGGACTGGCTGGTTTATTGAAAATCATTAATATATTCAAAATGTAATTCATAATTTACATTGTAGCTTAAAAATAGGACATACACTCCAATTTTAGCAGAGAGCACTACGTTTAGATTAACTATAGTGCATCACTATAAATAGGGGGTTCGACTCCTCATATTTGGTTACTTGACTTGACTTTTACCCTGGTTTTGCACTTACTCTCTTCTCTGAAAATCTTTAAACCCTAAACTGATTTAGGCATCAGAGTGCCTTTTGTAGGGACACCTCCAGTCGCTGGAGCTTGAAAACGTCTTCTACCGCTAGCAAAGGAGAGCAACGATTGTGCTAAATCCAACATTAACACATTCAGAAATTAATTTTTTGAGAATGTGAAAATGAATAAAACATTACTTCAAGAAAAAAGGTGAAGAAATTTTAGAAATGTTGTGTCTTCACCATGTTTTTAATTTCACTCGTGAGAGGACAGAATGAAAACCAACCAGAGTTGGTTCAAGTGGTAACTGAGCTCGGATCCCACCCCAAGGTCTCGAGTTCGAATCTTGGGTGTGGCAAAAACTCTGTTGGGAGGGGAGAACCACACGGACTGACAAAGCCGGGTATACACGTGGCCACCCAGGTTCCCCGGCATAGATTAGTCACCAGCAAAGCAGGTGGAAGCTGCGCACCAATGACACGGTAAAAAAAAAGATGGGGAGGGGCCATGGAGGGGAGGGAGAGAGGGGTAATTTTCTCTTTTCCAATTTCATGGAGGTGAAAAAATTAATAGAGGAAGGTGCTTTTAACAAAGTCCCATTTTGAATAATTGTGTCTTAGAAGTTTCAAGCTCATTGAAATGACCAACTTTTCTTGACCAAAATAAAATAAAATAAATGACCAACTTTTGCAAACTAGTAGATAAAGAACTGAAATACTTTTTTATAGACTTCAAAATTTAATAGATGTATCGCGTTAGTCTAAACAAAATAACAAATTATTGTTATTATTTTAGCCATGCCCTTGTAATAATAATAATAATAATAATAATAATAATAATAATAATAATAATAATAATAATAATAATAATAATTTGTTTGGACCATACAACTTCAAAAGAAGCGTCTCCTATAACCAATAATCATAGCCCCAATCCAGACATGCGTGTGATATAGACTACTCAATTCCATTAACATAAATTTAATAATTATAATTCTTTTGGCTGCAATAGCTCAACCAGTCCATTGAAAATGACATATTCTGTTTCTCAGAAAAATACAACAACATAAGAATTCAAGTGCCACTGAGGGAGGGACCAGCACCGTAAACCAATCATGAGGAAAAACTGAGATTCGGGGGAAGGGGGAAATGTAACAATTAATTATAAAGAGTTTAAGAAACTCATGACGCTTTATTTTGTTGATTTGCAAAGATACAATTGTAATTTTTATACACGATTAGTTGCAGCAGCAGAAATTCAAAATACATGTTATGCTAGCTGCAGCAAATATAAGAGAAAAATCAGGAAATTTAAAAATCGGAACCAAATTGAAACTGAAGTATTTGGTTTGGACAATTTTCGTGAGGGTTTTGCTTTTCCCACACCCCCTCCTACTCTTTCACACCCCTTAACAAATTTTATTCCAAAAATAACCTCGCGTGAGACGCTGGGATGACGTGTTTTATGACTGTTCGAACGACTTTGTTCGAACAGGTTCGCATGACCTCATGCGAACAGTTTAAAAACGCCCAAAAGGGTGTGAAGTCAAAATTTAACACACTCGAACGATGTCGTTCGAATGTGTTCGAACGAGGTCATGCGAACAGGTTCGCATGACCTCATGCGAACAGGTGAAAAACGCCCAAAAGGGTGTGAAGTCAAAATTTAACACACTCGAACGATGTCATTCGAACCTGTTCGAATGCCCGTGTTCGAACAGGTGAAAATTCGTGAAAAAAAAGAGGTTTGGCCTGGCCTTTTGGTCTTTTCACACCCTTATGGGGTGTGTTTCGAGTAGGAGGGGGTGTGGGAAAAGCAATACCCTTTTCGTGATGAAATCAAATCTGAACCAACCCGGAGGCATGCATGTTTTTTTGCCTTCTAATATTCTCCACATCTTCAAGTTCAACGCTGTCTAATCAATTAACACAGCCATAAAATCATTCCTTGTTTCGTAGTCCAATATGTGTATTATCAATTTATGATCAAATATAAATCATTAAGCAAACAAAATGGTGATCGATTTAAATTATTATTAAATTTTAGGCTAAATAACACTTTTGGTCCTTTATGTTTGCTCCAAATTTTACTTTGGTCCTTTATCTTTTTTTTGGTCCGTTTTGGTCTCTCATGTTTCGTTTTTGTTTCATTTTGGTCTCTCACGTTAGTTTTGACTAACGGACGTCATGCTGGCAGTTAACTGCTGACGTGGCGTCCGTTATTAATTAAGTGACGTGGCATTTATCTTTTTTAAATTTTAAAAACACAATTCTTCAACAATTCAGTAACAGATCTTCATCATCATCAAATGAACCCAGTTCTCGTTTTGAACAATTCAGTAACAGATCTTCATCATCATCAAACGAACCCAGTTCAAAACGAACCCAGTTCAAAATGAAAAACTGTTCAACAATTCAGTAACAGATCTTCATCATCATCAAACAAACCCAGTTCAAAACGAAGATGCAGTAACAGATCCCTCTCTTTGTTTTCAATGTCCAGAAAACGAACCCAGCTCTCTCACTCCCTCTCTTCGTTTTCTGTTTCTCTCTCTCATTTCTCAGATCCAGTAACAGATCCCTCTCATTTCATAATGGAAACTTCTCAGATCCAGGAAGAACGAAACCCAGAAACCCCAGGAAGAACGAAACCCAGAAACGAAAACGAAACCCCAGGAAGAACGAAACCCCAAATCGAAGAAGATGAAAACGAAGAAGACGAAGGTGAACACAAATAAACAAAGAAGATGAAGGATCTGTTCTTTCGATTTGTTCTTGAATCCACTTTTAATTTCGATTTCAACGGATCTAGAATTGAGAGAGAGAGAGAGAAAGAGACGAGAGATGAAGGAGGAAGAAAACGTATTGAGAGAGAGAGAGACGAGACATGAAGGAGGAAGAAAACGGATCTGAGAAAGAGAGAGATGAGACATGAAGGAAGAAGAAAACGGATCTGAAATGTTGTTGAACAGATCCGGAATGTTGTTGAACACTATTAAAAAAAATATTTTTTTTGCCACGTCATTAATGAATAACGGACGCCACGTCAGCAGTTAACTGCCAGCGTGGCGTCCGTTAGTCAAAACTAACGTCAGAGACCAAAATGAAACAAAAATGAAACATGAGGGACCAAAACGGACCAAAAAAAAGATAAATGACCAAAGTGAAATCTGGAGCAAACATAAAAGACCAAAAGTGCTATTTGAACTTTGGAAACAAGATGTATAGTAATTAGTACTAGAAAAAAATCCTATTTAACTGGCAATTTGTTTTTGACTAGATCTGTTTCTTAAGAAAAATATACTTACTACCCGTATACAACGAACCATTTATGCATTTCATATTCAAATTTGAAAATTAATCTAGTGCCAATTTATTTACAAACTACTAATCACTAGTCACTACTATCATAAATACACCGTACACCGTATAATACAGTCTCTCACCAAAAAGGTGGAGCAATAGGAGGAGGCAGAGGATAGAGTGTTACGTAACACAGAAAAATCCACTCCTTTTTGGGTCTCCTGAGTCTTGATTCCAGGCATCACGTTCCCATACACAGAGAGTTGGTGGGTCTACTCTACCGTGCTTTTAATTCACTTTCACCCAATCCTAACCGTTCGATCCAAAACCCACTTGGCGGTAGCCGACAGCCTCTGATAGAGACAAAGACCGGTCTAGTTCCTTTTGGCACTTGTAGTATGACTAAATTACCCCTTACCAACGGGAACTTCATCAACTGCCTTCAGAGTTCGACACGTGGAAATGTTTCTGTTTAAAAGACGACGTTGGAGCGCGTGTACGTAAGACAGATGACATGACTAAAGTACGATGAAAGAGTAAGAGAGAAAAGTGAGACAGCACCCGCGTAAAAGTCGAGGGTTACTGCCCCCCCTTCCTGCAACTACAGAGAACCTCACTCTTTCTAAACTCTCTGCCTCTCTTCCCATCACAACTTCACTTTCTTTCCACACTGTCATGGATAACGCGTGCTTTTTACGCGCTATTGCTGGGACCCTTGTAAGTAGAGTAAGTGGTAGTTCACGGTTGGGGGAGTGGAAATACTACTTGTTTTGGTAAGATTAGAAAAGAAAATGGAGTTGTTTTATGGAAGATGCATCATATTATAGAGCGAGAGTGGTTAGGAGAGAGATAGTGTGGGGTTTGGACGTTTGGTTGGGTGATGTATTGTAAAATCATGCAACTTGCAGCCTTGATTGAACTGATGGCGGGCCAAGTGGGAAGAGACTCTTGGAAAATGTAGGTGACTTTGTTTCTGAAAGTGTTCTTTGGGGCAATTTGCATATCATATGCCTACCCTCCGATTCCCCCACATGCTGTGGAATTTAATTTATAATTAGTATTTTACCCGTGCGTATACTGTATAGTCGATGTATTGTCATGAATTCATAATAGTAATTTGAAAAATAATCATAAGTTGTGAAACAATGTCAAAAATGTGTGATTTGAAATTCAAGTGGAAAGAGATAGGTATTATGTCATATAACATACAAATGAAAATTATATTGAGTCGAATAAATTAAAGTAGATTGACAATCAGAATTATATTGATCCATAATAATGTATTTGGACATTAGAGGTAAAATATGCATCCCCGTTGACCCTCCCATTTGCATCCTCGTTGGCCCTCCCGTTGGCACTCTCGTTACCTCTCTCGTTGCCTCTCCCGTTGCAGCTCCCATTGTCAGTCTCTCGTTGTCGCTCTCGTTGACACATGTTAACTCTTAGTAGTTAAATTGATAGATTTTAATAGTTTTAATAGAGAGATTATAGTAAATAATAAATTTTAGATGGAGTAAAAATGAAGAAAAAAGAAAATAAGATTTTTTAAAATATGCACCCTCGTTGGCGCTCTGTTGCCTCTCTCGTTCCCACTCCTGTTCCCGTTGTCGCTCTCATTGTCGATTCCATTGCCAGTCTTGCATTGCCGCTCCCGTGACCACGTATTATGAGTTATTTTTTATATGACTTAATATTAATTTAATCATATTCAACTAATTATAAGAATTTATTTTGTAATTTTTTTTAGTGGTTAAAGTTTTTTTTTACAATTGTTAGCGGTTAAATTCATTGGGTATAATATTACTTTAATTAATTATTGAGTATAATGTTAATTTAATAATTTAATTTTTTGAAAAAATTTAATTTTAAACTTTTGTTAGAGGTATTTTTTGACAATGGATACTGGTTAAAATCATTACACTTACCGTTGTCAAAAAAATGATTAATTATAGTAGTTTGACTAAATTATAAAAATAGTGACTAATTATTTTCAAAAAAAAAAGGGAAAAAAAATTACTTTTTATGACAAAAAAAGTGGAAATTTTTTTGGAGTTTTTGAAATGATTTTTGACAATTGTTAGTAGTTAAATTGATTGGTTTTATTAGTTTTAGTAGATTATAGTAAATACTAAATAGTAAATTTTGGATAATTTATATCCTCTATGTAATATTAATTTAATCATTTTATATTAACTATTGAACATTTTAGAAAAAATAATTTCGAAATTTTTGTTAGTGGTATAGATTTTTTCGACAACTGTTATTGATTAAATTGATTGGTTTGATTAGATTGAGTAGATTATAAAAATAGTAAAAAAAATAGTAAATAATAATAATAATAATAATAATAATAATAATAATAATAATAAAATGGAAACAAAAATATATGACAGCAGTCGGTGCGCGGCGGCCGGGTTAGCTTTTTTTTTTTTGCTTCAGCTTTTTGTTCTTTTTTTTCTGTTTAGTTTTTTGTTCTGTTTTGTCGGTCTATTTTTTTGTTTACTTTTTTCAGTTTTTTTTTCAGCATTTTTTTTTCACTTCTCTTTTTTTTGCAGCGGTTTACTTTTTGTGTCCGCATTTTTAGCTTTTTTGTTAGGCTTTTTTGTTTCTCCAAAAAACTGCGATTTTTTACTTTTTGCGGAGTATTTACCAAATTGCCCTCAATTTTTGACAAATGGCAGATTTTTAAGATGTCTAAATTGAACATTTTCCTAGTCTTTGATTTTATTATAGTAGAGTAGATAATACAATTATACAATATTTATACAACTATATGGTCAAATAATACAGTTGGTTAGATAAGAAAAGAAAATGGAGTTGTTTATCCTCGTAATCATGTTTGACATAATGAATGAATAATGTTGATGTTTTCTCCTAGACGTAGGTATGAGGTGTTGAACCACGTAAATTATTTGTGTTCTTCTTTCCTTTATTATTACGGTGTGTTTATCTATATTCTTTCAAATATCCTTGGGCGTGTGGGTTAATTCTACAAAAGAGAGATTCGCTCATATATAAACCAACAAAAGTTTAACTCGCAACGTGTTTTGTCCCATTCATAAGTTTAAAAAGTAAACTTTCCAAAACGTAACTTACCTCAAAATTACTCCAAGTCAAACCTGTGGAGTTATTAAGTTAGGCTTTATGGATAAATATTAGTTTTTGAAATCTTGAGAGTGAAAGAGATAGTGAAGGAGATGGAGTGAAAGAGATAGTGATCATAAAAATATTGCGTAGGATGAAATTATTTGTAGTGGTTTTTTGGATGCTTTAGTGTTCGCAAAAAAAATCCATCTATTCAAATATGAAAAAATTTGTGCCTCAATAACCGGTTTGGTGAGAAAAAATTGTGACAATATGTAAAGTGTGATGCTAAGCAGCATGTTTTGAGATACTTTACTATTCGAAATCTTATATATAAATCTTGTGGAGTCTTGAGCTCCATTTGGCAAAAAGACTCCCACCCCCTCCCCTTCCCCCTACCATCTACCCCCCTACCCTCTCTTTTTTTTATATCCCCCCTCCCCTTCTCCTCATTTTTCTTCTTTATCTCTTTTTTTTAATATTTATGAGTAAACTAAAAGTTAGAGAAAAAAATAGGATCTATAAATACGTGTAGTTTATTTTTCGATAGTTGGATTGGTGACAAATAAAAATTAATTTCGTGATAAATTATGTAAAGTGTGATGTTAGCCAGTGTGTTTTGAGCTACTTTAGAGTCTGAAAAGAAATTTAGTTGTTCATATACACAAAGTTTGTTGAAAGGAAATAGCAATGCAAAACAGTGTATTTTGGAGTACTTAAGTAGTCGGAAAAAAATTAACTGTTCAAATAGGCATAGTTTGTTCCCCAATAACCTGTTTGGTGAGAAAAAAATTCATAACATATTTATGAAAACTACGATGCTAAGTAGTGTGGTTTTTGATGCTTTAGTGATCGCAATAGTATGTTTTTTGATACTGTAGTGTTCGCAAAAAAAATCCAAGTATTCAAATATGCAAAAAATTTCCCTCAAAAACCGGTTTGGTGAAAGAAAAAAAATATAATTTCGTGACAAAATACATCAAGTGTAATACTAAGCATTGCGTTTTGAGCCACTTTAGTGTTTGAAAAAAATTAGCTGTTCAAATACTCAATGTTCATTCCTCAATATCATTTTTTTAACTATTCGAATACGCAGAGTTTGTTCCTCTGTGATCGGTTTGGTGAAAAAAATCATTTCAAAACGAAATGCGTAAATTACGATGCTAAGTAGTAATTTTTGATGCTTTGGTGTTCCTAAAAAAACCCAACTATTCAAATATGCAAAGTTTGTGTCTCAATAACCGATTTGGTGAAAAAACAATATATAATTTTGTGACAAAATACCTAAAGCGTGATGCTAAGTAGCATGTTTTGGGATACTTCAGTGTGCGAAAAAAAAAATTTAACCATTCAAATACTCAGTTCATTCCTCAATAATTGATTTGGTGAAAATAATAATAATTTCGTGACAAATATGTACACACTCTATTTTAGTTTTAAAGTTTGCAATCGCCTTTTTTATTACATATTTTGTTTAATTCATACCTACCTTCAATTTAAACAATATTTTCTCATGTAGTGTGTTTTTGGATGCTTTTGTGCTCGCAATGGTATGTTTTTTGATGCTTTAGTGTTTGCAAAAAAATCTAATGATTCAAATATGCAAAATTTGTGCCTCAAAAACCGGTTTAGTGAAAAAAATATAATTTCGTGACAAAATACATAGTGTGATGCTAAGCAGCGTGTTTTGAGGTACTTTAGCATTCAAATGATCAACAAATGAGACTTTTTCATATTGCGATTTTAAAAACAAATTTTAACAAGACATGAATTTTGTACTAACCGGAGTTTTTGCCCCGTGCGACGCACGGGTCCACGCGCTAGTTAGAGATAAATATAATAGCTAGAGAAATTGAAATTAAGAGAGAGTGATAGAAAAGATAGAGCGGGATTCATCATTTATAGAGAAAGTGAAAGAAAAGATTCTGGTTCTTCCAAAATGTATTCGAATCATGGATAAAATCAATCCTACTAGAATAAAAATGATATGCTAGGAAATTGTCTAAAATAAACTACTTGTCAATACTACTGTAATCAATCAATCAATACTACTGTAATAAAAATGAAATGCTAGGAAATTGTCCAAAATAGACTACTTGAGAGGTTGCCACTTGTTCCATTTTTAGGGCAAAAAAGTAAATTTCTCATTAAAAGACAAAACTTGCCAGCTTTTTGACTTTTTATATTTACTTTTTGACTTTTTGACTTATTATAATCCAATAAAATCATATCTATCGATCAATACTAATCAACACTAATTCAATTCAATACTTTCAACTCAATATTAAATTAGTCACTAACAATTGGAAAAAAAAATTAACCACTATCAAAATTAAATTGATTAAATTAATATTAAATGATATAGAATAAAAAATATAAACAAGTGGCAACGAGAGACCAACAACGGGAGCCACAACAGGGAGGCAACAGGAGAGACAACGGGAGCGGCAACGAGAGACTGACAATGGGATCGACAACGCGAGGGCCAACGGGAGAGCGGCGACGGGAGCGACAACGAGAGACTAGCAATGGGATCGGCAACCAGAGAGAGGCAACGGGGGTGCATATCTTATATTCAATCTCTTTTTTTTTTCCATGATTTTTACTCATTAGAAGAAGATATAGACTTTATTTTAACTTTCTGCAATACAAGTATTTTTAGCAAGTTGTAAAGCCTTTTATCGAGTTTTTCTTTTATTAAATTTTATAATTTTCAACGTATTTATAATTTCATAGCAAATTATAACAAATACGGTGTCACCCGTGTGGATGCACGAGTAAAATACTAGTTTTACTTATATTACATACTCTTTATGGTCTCTATTATAAGTAAAATGGAAATTATATATAAAAACTTTTATCCCCATTTCCTCCCGAAGTGATATATAGGAGTGGCTCGGGATGAAAACTTTGGTTAAATAGCTTGTTGTAAGTAAAAATAACTATTTTTACCGTGATTAAGAAAATTAGTTAATTTTAATTAATTATTTAGTTTTCATACAAAAAATAAACCAAATTTACAAATTAAATTTTTAAATATTTAATAAAAATAATATCTTATTTCACATTATTGCCAAACCCTCAAGTGACTCAATTAAGTGAAGGTATAGGTAGAATAGTATATGACAAAAATAGTAAGTTTTTGCTTATAAAAAATGTCACGAATTGAAAAAGAAATTATTTACGATAAAGGATGAGTGAGTTTGTGTGTGTCTATATATATATATATATATATATATATATATATATATATATATATATATATATATATATATATATATATATATATATATATATATATATACACTAGTATGTATGACCAATGTTATCTTGAAAAGAAAACATTTGACTCTGATTTTTAGTTGTAGGATGGTACCTATCAATAATAAGAATGTGCAAATGTTTTTATATTATGCAGAAATAATATAAACTGTGTTGTAGTTATTTCACCAAAAAAATACTAAAGTATGTGAAATTGTTACAAAATGCACATATAACAATGAAAATAAACATGCATAAATTTGTGGAAGTGCTTAGGCATTACAATGAGGTGGGGTGAGGGCGGGGGAGTACTTCCCCGATCCCCACCACAAATAGTTTTTTCCCCTCGTCCCCACAGTTCCCGCGGAGACCTCATATAATCATCAAAAATTATCAAAAATGTAAATTTTGTTATGAAATTGATCCAAACAAGAGTAAGATATAACCATTATAATAAACTATAGATGAAGAAGAAATAGAAGAAGAGAATGAGAGAAGAAAAGAGCATTTGCATTCTACTTTGAAGGTGTCATTTACATTGCCATATAAGTCCTATTTATAGGATACAAATCTTGTAACTTACAAGCACAAAGTTAAGAGTAATAAGAATGAGTTAAAGCTCTTTACTGATGGGAGTTATAGAGTATCCTAGGTAAGATGAAAGGACTAAGGAGAGATGGACATCCACCAACTATTCATAACACTCCCCCTTGGATGTCCATTGAGGATATGCCTCATTAAAACCTTACTAGGAAAAAACCCAGTGGGAAAAATTCTTAGTGAAGGAAAAAGAGTACAATATCCTTTATGTGGGGAACTGCCTCGTTAAAAACCTTTCGTGGAAAACCCAATGGGACAAAACCACGACAAGGAAAAAAGAGTACAGTTTTCTCCCCCTGTTTGAAGAATCTCTTAAGAATATACATTTAGATTTTCTCCTCTTGATGCATATGAAACAATATACTTCGTAATATATCCTCCTTTCAATTGAGATTCATAGTTGGTATTATCTTCGGGGTTTCTTCCTTGAATTGTTGGTATTCGAACATCTTATGAGGAAGCGATAACTATAGATTGTTATGTAGATCATGATGATGCCTCAATGTCGCCATATGTAAATAATCATATACTTCAGAACTGGCTTGATCTGGACCAGAAAAATATCTTGTATCTGCATGGTTAATTTGATGGACATATATTCATAAAATAATTGCTTCAATTCAATCGTAAAAATATAAAATAAATATATCTCACTTTGTTCTAATGCATTTTGGTTGGTGATAAATTCTATCTCACTAATATGTATCAAATAATATTATCACATCAATCCATATGACATCTAGTAATATGCGCGCACTAATTTAAAGTCTTCTAGACCGGGATATTTGATATATTCTTGAGACACACATCATGTACTCAATAGAGATATAATTTATCATGATTCAATTAGCTAATTGATCGATCTGCAGGTCATCAATCAACATTGACTTTGTTTCGGTTCCATCATATTTCATTATTGACATAATTTATTGAGATCTCATTTCCACAAATTTCAGGTACCTGATCAGTTCTTCTGGAACTTGAAAATTAATTATGTCAAATTACTCATTAGGAGTTTCCATATCCTCTTTTGGGCCATATTGCTTTTAAGCTCATTTCCTTGTTCAAAGGTTTTTATTCTTTGGAATCCACTAAACCACATGCTTCATGCGTGGTTAAGATTCATTTTCAACGTCTGAGTGTCCAACAGGGACATCACTTTTATTTTCGTATTGCAGCTGGTGAATAATTTACAAATTAAATTTTGCAAATGAATTATTCTTTGAACTTCTGGTTCACATTGGTTTATAAGAGGATCAAGATAAGATAATAATAATTTATTTCAACTAATACTAACTTCCAGCTGCTTATCTCTCCCCCTAATGTTGGGAAAACTAATTCATCAAAATGATAATTAGCTGATTAAGCTATAAATACATCTCTGGCTATTGGCTCAACATACTTTATGATGGATGGAGATTCATATACTCATATATTCCCAACATTCTTTAAGGATCCATCAAAAATATCTTAGATGGATAATATTGGGTCATTGACCAAAAATCAATTGTAAAGGGGAGAACTTACAGATATATGTTAATTTATTGGCTTGATGCGTATCAATGTATTAGCTTGCAAGATTGCATGTTCCCAAGTAGAAATTGGAAGTTCCATCTCATAAGTATTGGTCATATAATTAACTTTAGATGTCTAATGAATGGTTCTTCAAGACCATTTTATGAATGAACATATGCTATGTGATGTTCAATATAAATTCTAATAGTCATAAAATACTTATAAGATGCTTTCAACATAATATGCTATGTGATATTCAATATAAATTCTAATAGTCATAAAATACTTATAAGATGCTTTCAACATAATTCACATGATAAGCTTTTACTTGAATTAGTTGAGCAAACAATCTCACAAACTTCTAGTTGTGAGTTGACGACATATATATGTAGTATATATGTGGCCATCTAATTGATGCATCAACTAAAATCATAAAATATCACGTGATTGATGTATTTGTTTACAAATATCACCTTATACACATTTTAGAAATGTGAGGGACTTATTCTTTCAAATTCTCAACTTCCTTTGGGAACTAGTAATACACAAAAGTTAATGGATTGAAGAATCTACGGGTTCTTCAATACATGTTCACTAAAATTCTTAACTATTTTTCGCATCATAATAGACCCGGGATGGCCCAACCAGTCTTCCTGGTGTTGGCTATTTTAATATATGCAAGTATACATAGTCACACAAGTAATAAAGTGATAAGAAAGGTCGAACCCACAGGGATTATGTATTGTAAATTTTTGTAGTTCAAAGTGTACACTTAGTGTGTCTACACTATTCAGTATTTTTGGTTTGGAGTTTTCAAAGTAAGTAAAAATAGTAATAAGCAATAAAATGTGTGAGAAACCAGTGGAAAAAGTAGTTGAGATGTTTTCACCAAGTACTTTACTTCTAAGTGTTTTAATGGAGTATGTAGTGTGGGAACACTGGATGTAGGTGCATCAGTTTGTGCCTTTCAGCACTTCTCTTCAGAGTTTCATTACAAGCTCTTATGATCTTTGTTTTTTACAGTAAAGAAAGGTTTGTCAATTCCTCCCTTGCCTCCTAACAATGATCCAAGTTGCTAAATAGGTTCACTCTTGTAATTTTATTATCCTAAGGACTATGCTATCCTATGTCTAGGTTTTAGCATGTATTTAACAAAGTTTCCTTTATTAAATACTTGTCCCTATTAACTCTTGAGTTCATAAATGTAGCCCATGTCTGCTGCTACAAGTTTTACCTATTCTAAAGTGATCAATTCCAGAATAAGTTGAAAGAAGTATTATGCAAGAGTTTAAAGTGTTTACACTACATAAACCATAATAACATATTTAGAAGTTCATTACAAGGTTAGAACATCTCAACTTAAGGGAATTTAGCTCATGTTACTCATGTTATAAAGCAAAGAATATGCAAAGAACATAAGTAAATGAATAATAAAGCAAAAGAAGTTAAAAGAGTAGAGATTACTTGAATAGAAGATCTTTTGCATTAAGTTCCCAAGTTGAAGTACAATAAAGATTTCTTACACGAATTTCTTCAAAGTAGAAGTGAAGGGAATGGTTGTCAAACACTTCCTCACCTTCCTCTCCTTAGAAACTTGAAATGAAAATAAACTAAACCTAAACTAAGCGATCCTTTCAGAAAACAAAATGAAGAATTACAAATGAAAGATGAAGGATTTTTTTAAGATGTGAAAGATTAGTGAAGATATGGCTTCTATTTATAGGCTTGAAAGCTTTCCTCTTGCAAGGGGTTTCCTTTGGCGTGAAAGATCAGCTGAGGGGACCAAACATGGTTAGTTGTAGACAACCAATCAAGCAAGCTGCACAGGTTTGGTCGCTTGCATGCATAACAAAAGATGAGGTCCATTGGAGAAGTGCCACATGTCTTTTAGATAAGTTGAGTCTTGCAACTTGATTTTTATGTGTATCGCCGACTTCTGCAAGTGGCTCAGCTCTAGGTGACTAGGCATGACATCACAAATCAAGTGTGGAAGCATTGAAATGGTCTTTGGATGTTTTGGTACAAACTGCAGAATTTAGCAGGTGTTGGCAGTGTTTCCACTCCTAGTGTTGGCAGTGTTTCCACTCCTGCAGTAGCTGTACTGAACAAAAACATCAAACCTAACAAGATTTGTGCATTTTGCCTAGATCATTGCCCTTTATCCATTTGAATATTTAGAATGTTGTTCCTTGATAAATAAGCTATAAATATATATAAATGTTCTTGAAAATAAGCAATAACTCAAGCTTAATTGTATGAATAACTCTATATAAAATAGAGTTATCACTTCCCAACGATAAAATTATTATAATCCATAAACTTCTGGTTTAAGGTAGCATGTGTTGTACTAATATGCACTTAATATCAACCAAAAGAAACACAAGTATTTTTTTCTTTCTAATACACATTTGCATTTTCTAAAGTAAGTCTAATGATATACAGACATTGAAAATTTTCTCCATTTATTTTTCGACATGGTATCTCCACTTAGATGAATATCCTTGAAACTCAATTAGTTTCTATGAGACTAGAGAGAATATGGCATCAATGTGTAAAGCTTTGTTTTGCAAACTAGGTAACAATACAATTAGCTCTTCTGGAGCCTTCAATTACATTTGCAAACTTTTGGTTACAAGTTGATAATAAGAACACACACTACCATATGACTTTTTGGTAGTTTATATGCATTAAGAACACATGACACACAAAAATTTATTATATTGAAGAATCTTCTGGTCCTTCAAAAATATTAATATGTGTCGTCATCTTTATATTAGAAAAATATAATTGAACACATACTAAATAGTAAAATCATGTAGACCAGAATTCCAAGGGTAAGTAGAAAGAGAAGTTACACTTAGAAAAATTAAACTTTGCCATAATGTATATGAGTTACTACATCATTATTTTCATAAAAATAAAACCGCTACACCATTATGAGAAATAGTAAAGAATATAACCATAAATCATATATGTTGGAACTCCTTGTGTGTGAATTGGAAAAAGTCCCACATCGGATAGGCTAATCACTTCTATAGTGGAAAAAACCTATAAAAGGATTCTCCTCATTTGCAAAACACACCAACTGGACGATAAATCCTTCCTCCAGTCTTCTCTCCTCTCTCGAAAAATTTCTTTTCTTCATCTTAGGCTTGACGTTAAATCATACCTCAAGCTATTTTTCTTGAGTGGCATAAGCGCCATATTTTTGAGTGGTTAAATAACCATATTGAGGTGTATATCTCGAGCGGTTATTCACTGTGCAGCGGTAATCGTACTGGGCTGTTTTATCTTGGGGACGTCGTGGTTGATAGTCTGCTTGCACCTTCGAGCAGTGCCGCGAAACGTCTTAAAGAGAGCGACCTAGTCCGCGACTCATCCCAGTAATCTCTTTGGCTTGTTCTTGAAACCAGTGTGGTTTGGGGAAAGTTCTGGCTAGGAAAGACTTGGTACTTAAGAGTGTCCACTGTGACCCACCTCTAGGGATGTCAATGGGCCGGGCTTGGCCCGGCCCGGCCCGGCCCATAGGGCCAAACAGTGTATATGGGCAGGGTCGGGCCGGCCCAACACTGACCCACGGGCCCACGGGACCACGGGCCAGCCCAATGGGCCGGCCCAATATTAAAACATATTTTTAAAAAATTTGAAAACAAAGTTATTTGTGGAATGGAAAACTTTTTTTTAATATTGTAGATTTTTTTGACAAAACATCTTAATATATATACTATACTGATCTTACTATATACTATACTAATAATATTATTACTATATTTTTTATTATACATTATATTATCTTCAAAAAAATATTATACATTATATTATTTACATTATATATTATTATAAAATAAAAAGAAACGGGCCAGCCCGAAGCCCATGGGCCGACCCGGCCCGGCCCAATTATATCATCGGGCCAATCGGGCCGGGCCAAAAAACATACCATTCATTTTGGGCTACTATTTTTAGAGCCCAGGCCCGCCCAAAAAATCGGGCCAGTGGGCCGGCCCACTGGGTCGGGCCCAAATTGACATCCCTACCCACCTCTCTTTCCTGGGAACCTACTCGGATCAACAATTTTAAGACGTTTCATTTTTCAACCATGGCTATCGAAGAGATTACTGGTTCAAATGTTTCTGACTTCAATAAGCCGTTTCGGTTTGAGGGATCTCACTTCAAACGTTGGCAACAAAGGATGGAATTTTTTCTAACTGTGAAAAAGGTTGCTAATGTCTTAACCGATGAGATTCCAGTAGTTGACGAAACAGATGAAGAGGAAGCTCGGACTAAAACAGCCAAGGAGATAATACTATGGAATGACAATGACTACCTATGTAAGAATTTCATACTTAATGGACTGAGTAATGATCTTTACGATTATTACAGCACCTGTAAATCCGCCAAAGAGGTATGGGATGCTGTTTGCGCTCGTGTGTGTTATAATCGCAATCTCAGTGCAAGTATACACGTCGTACAAGTAATAAAGTGGATAAAAGTAAGAGATCGTTCCCACGAGGATTGATTAACTTTCAGAATTCAAGTCTTTAAAACATAAGTGAAACAAGTAACAAATCGGCACTAAAAGTTGGTATCAAGACTAATAACATAAATAAAGCATGTGAACAAGAAGTGGTTGTGAATATGGAATAGTATGAGTTGGATTGCTGCATGCAAGTAAATCTCCTCTAGTCAGACGTTATAACGTTTACACGTTATTACGCACAAATGCTATGTTGTATAGACGTTATAACGTTTGAACGCTGTTGCAAAAGAGCTGTGCTTTTCAGTCACAAAACGTCAGAGCTTCAAGTACTAGAATTCCTATGTCTAGGTTCTAAGTAGGCCTACTCCTGTATTTTAAGTTCCCACAGCAATGTCCTATGAACTATTATCCATTCTATGTCTAGACTTAGATAAAAATGCCTAAATGTCTTTAGTGCACCTTTTCATTCACATAAATCTTTGAGTTCTTTTCATAGACCATGTCTGTACCTATGAATCTACTTATTTTAAGTGATCAGTTCAAAACAAGTTTGGAAATATTAACATGCAAAGATTTAAAACGCATAATCATCAATACTTCATAACATTAAACTAGAGGTTCATTACATGCAAAACAACAACCCAACTACCAATGTTTAGCTCATGATGAGCATCCTTACAGAAATAAGAGGAGTTAAAATCCAAATACCGTACATAGAGAAAAGGAGACTAAACGCAAAAGATACGCCTAGGTGGCCTTCCTTCATGCACGCTGTAAAGACGTTACAACGTCTGAGCCTAACAGTAATGGTTGCGAATGAAGATGGAACTTGGGGCCTTGAGAAAATTTTAAAATGAAGAAGTCTGTGTCCAGAACTTCTTTTAGAAAAACTATCTCTGAAAAATGGAGGAAGGTGGATGATGAATGGAGTCGTGTATATTCCGCATGGTGCACCCTTGCCTTTTTGTAGAGAGAGAATAGCCATGGTCAAAAGAGGGTCACATGCTTGCTGATGTCATTCCCCACCTTCCAAGTTTGCTTGCGAGTTGACTCTGCCCTGAAGTGACACCGCACTGCTACAGTGCGTCAGCCGTGTCAGCGCTGAGGAGAGAGAAGATCTTCTTCATTTCCAGATCTTTGACCATCACTACATGCGCGCCAAAATGAGATATTATTTTCTTGCTCTGCTGCCCTTCTTCAGACGTGATGATAGACGTTGCCACGTTTGGATTACTGCACAAACACAAGAAGCATCAAAACGCTCACAAAGGCGCCAATTGGCACCAAAATGCCTAGAATTTGTAATTTAGCCCCTTTTTAACTAAAAGCAATAAACTAACAGAAACTTTACTAGAAACAACCTACTATTGCCAGAGAACTTGCATGATTTAACTTTGAATAAGTATAACTAACTCATATAAATATGAGTTATCACACCCCCAAACTTAAACCATTGCTTGTCCTCAAGCAATTGAAATACAACATATGAAAAGATGCAAGAAACTAAATACACCAACAGTTTACACCCTGCTCATCTATTCAAAAATTTTCTTCAAGGGGCTAATTTCTTCAGACTTACACTACACACTCACGCACCAATGCACAATTACATTCTAGGTTCATTACTGCCAAAAGTGAGTGTGTGATCTCTGTATCAATTCTTTTCCTAGCTAGGTTCAGAAGCTACCCTAGCCTATGAAAGAGTGGTTTCCATATGGTGAGAGTATAACATCTTTCAAAACAAGGAGTAGGCTAACATTTTCACATAAGACATGAGGGTTAATTGAAGCACAACAAAGGGTCTTATCTTGGGTGCTAGGACTAGATTTGTGCAAACTACTTTTCTAACTCACACAACACAAAACACACAGCTGCAACCCCTCATTACTGAGCAACTTTTCTATTGATTTTCTTCACTTTTGGTTTGGAGCTTTTGTGATTTTTCTCCTTTGTTGATTCTTTGGATTTGACAATTTAGGATTGAGATAATTGGGGTACCCAGTATTTGTTTCGGGAATTTGCAGCAAACACAGAGGACATGTGGATTTTTCCACTTATTTGAAACAACACACACTTTTTTTGGTCTTTTTGGAGTAGACGTTATAACGTTTATAGGAGAGACGCTACAACGTTTGATAACACAGAACACAACACACAAACACACACGGCATACGTTATAACGTTACGGGTAGACGTTACAACGTTGCACTCACACTACACAAGCACTAATCATCCTACAGTCTTTGCACCCAGCCTTAGTACAACCTGATATACCCCCAAACTTAGCTTCTACTGCTACTCTGAGTTTTTAATCAAGTTCTACCATCACCATAGTCAACCAGCACTAGCTTTGCATCAATTAGTCCTTAGCTAACTAGGTTTTCCTCAAAACAGAGTTTGTGTGGAAGCAGTAATCAATTCTATTCATTTAAGCATGCATCAGCTACTCACACACATTCACACCAAGTCATTCTTAGATTTAGCCCAAAGAGAAACATTTTTGATGATTACTCGCGTAGGGAAGTAAACTGATTTTGCATTTGCTTTCAAGCATACACGAAACATAAAAATGATCCTCCCCCCCAAACAAAAAGATGAGCAGTGTCCCCACTGCTCACTGAATTTTGAAAAATGAGAGAGGAACATTCACACAAAACAGAAACAAAACAACTACTGACTACTAACTCTCCAGACGTTGTAACGTCTGGACAGCTATTTATTTGTACTGAAATTGCAAACTATAACTATTCTACTGCTAAAAAGAGGGCTAACTTACTTGTTCAGAGCACCAGACCTGAGCCTTCCACTTTGTCTGGCTGGGATGCTTGCTTGCACAGTCTTCTTTTTCTTTTCTTTCTTCTTCTTTTCTCCTTCACCATCACCAGCATCAACTGAGGCTTCAGTTTCTTGGGGCTTCTTTACACTGCTCTCAGCAACTCTTTTCTTTGCTTCCTCCCATGCTTTCTGCTTTTCCAGCTCTGCAGGATGAATCTGTTGCTGCTCTTTGGGTTCCCCCTGGGCTTTTTCAACCTCTGGCTCATGAGACGTTGTAACGTCTGCAGCTTTTTCTTCAGCAACAACAGCAGGAGCATTCTCTGAACCACTAGCAGCGACAAATGCTGCACTGGTGGCTGTTGCTGGCTTGTCTTTAGCAGCTTCAGATTTCTTTTTTACCTGCAACTTTTGCCTTTTGGTTGCAGGAGCATCAACTAGTTGTTCTTCTTCTTCATCATGTCTTGCTTTTTCACTTGCAGCGGCTACTTCACGCCTTTTCTTCTTCCCAAATGGACTCTGGGTGGGTACAGTCTTGAATCTTTGCCTTTTGGGTGGGGGGATGAGTTGTGGGTCTGGGTTGGTTTCAACAGCAGATGGTTCAGACGTAGTCACGTCTGCACTGGTTACTTCTGGAATGGATGGTTGTGATGGCTCTTTAGTTGGTTCAGGTTGAGTGGGGGTTGGTTTTGAAATGGGTTGATCTTGAGGTTCAGATTGTGGTGTTTTGGGGATGTTTTGGTCATGGGTGGGTTGTTCTTTAGCTGAGGGTTGGGGTTGTTTGTCTTTTGGTGATGGAGGTGTGGGTTGGGCTGGTTCTTTGAGTGTTTGGGTTGGTGGAGAGTCAGCCTCAATATCAGTCTTATCACTGGAACTTCCTTTCTCTTCTGAATGTGTTTCTTCCTCATCATCACTTAGGATTTCCCTACTCACCTTCTTTGATTCCTCTGCATCACTCTCACTGATGCTATCCATATCAGCTGATTTAAGCTCTTCTTCCTCACTACTTACCTTCTTCTGCTCTTTCTTTGCTGGGCTCTTTCTTTTTGTGGCTGGTTTTCTTGTTTTCTTGACTTTTTCCTTCTTCACTTTCCTGAGGTTCATTGTTGATAGGAGTATGTTGTCTTCATCTTCCTCTTGCATCCAATCTGGAAGTACTGGCTCTTCAATCACCATCTTGCCTTTTGTTGTCTGAGCATTTACCTTCTTTTGCCACTCAAATTGCTCCTTGACAAACTTGGCTAGGCTGTTTTGCTGGTCCACCAGACGTTGTAACGTCTGTGCATCAACTGACGTGGTAGCATCTGCAGCTCTCTGCCTAGCTTTGAACTTTGTAGAGAATGCCCCTTGGGGTTCCTCTCTTAGCTCAGATGCTTCAATCTCCACTCCAGCTTCCATGCAGAGATCAGTGATTAAACAAGGGAAGTATAGGTATCCATCCTTCCTGTTCTGCCATTTGTTTATCTCCCTGTTGATGAGCTTACCCACCTCAATCTTATCTCTTGACATAATGGCATCAATAGCAATCAGCCTCTCTTTATCAACCCAGAGAGTGTGAGAAGTGGGTATCAAGCAATGCCTAATGAAATGAAACCAAGCACTGGCCTCATCACAAAGGTATCTCTTCAAAATTTTGAATTCATTCCCATGGTCGCCTCTTCGCTCCCAAACAGCTCCTTCAACACATATCCTTTCTTTGATTTCAGTCATCTCTGCCACTCCGTAAGTCTTTTGCTTCACCTCAACTGCCTTGCCATAGTAACCTAGCCCAAAGTAGTCATTTATGACTCTTACCCCAAATTTGACTTCTTCACCTCGAACGATGGATGTGCTTGAAAGTTCTCCATCGGTTCTTTCAACGATTCCTTTATAAAAGTCATGCACCAGAGTTGCAATGTATTCCTTTCTGTGAACTACAAATTTCTGCCATCCCAATGCTGCCACTGTTGCGATAAAGTCATGATTTGGGTTTTCCAAGCTGAATCCCCTTTCTGGCAGCAAGGCTTTCTTCTTTGAAGAAATGGGGATTTCTGGAATTGGAACTGAGGAAGAACTTGGGTTGACATTCTTTCCTTTACCAGATGATTTTACTGCAGCTTGCTTGGTTTTTGTCATGGTGATTGAATGAGCTTTCTGGAGAGTGGGGGATTTGAGATTTGAGATTTGGGATTTGGGAGAAGGGATAAGATTGCGGTTTCTGAAAGTGTATGAATGTGGTTTTGATGATTGTAACTGGTGTGTGTTCATTGGGGAGGTTTTATGGGAAGTTGAGAAATAGGTGGTGGCGTGGGTTTGGGAAAAAGGGGTAACCGTTGGAAGTGACGTCATGGTCACTTTGGCAGTCACGTCTCAAGAAATCATTTTTATTAAAAATTGTTTCGTTTGAAAACTGCTTGACGCATTTTCTTTTCTATTTTTTTTTCATTTAAAACTTTACCCAGGCAGCGAACGTGACAACATCCTAGACACGCAGAGACGTTATAACGTTTATACTACTTCAGCTCCCCGTCCTGCACAAAACAAAAAATTTAAAGACACAAAATTGCTGGTTAGTTAAAACCATTGGGTTGCCTCCCAAGAGCGCTTGCTTTAAGAGTCTTCAGCCAGACTATCCCCCCTTTTTTTTTTTGAATTCAGGGGTTGTTGAGAGCCACTGTGGTCTTGTCCCTAACCACATGTTCTCCATGGTAATGCTTCACTCTTTGGCCATTGACTTTGAAAATGGAATTAGTTTTCTCATCAAACAGGTCCACAGCACCATGAGGGTAGACTTTTACTAGCTTGAAAGGTCCTGACCATCTTGATTTTAACTTCCCAGGGAACAACTTTAACCTTGAATTAAACAACAAAACTGATTGTCCTTCTACTAGCTCCCTTCTTTGAATTTTCTGATCGTGCCACTTCTTGGTTTTCTCCTTATACATTTTTGAATTCTCATAGGCAGTGTGCCTGAATTCATCTAGCTCATTTAGTTGAAGGAGCCTTGCTTCTCCAGCCTTTGAATGATCTAAGTTCAGTTGTTTCAGTGCCCAGTGAGCTTTGTGTTGGAGTTCAATGGGCAGGTGACAAGCTTTTCCGAAGACTAACTTGTATGGTGACATGCCCAGTGGTGTCTTAAATGCTGTCCTGTACGCCCACAATGCATCATCAAGGTGCAGGGACCAATCCCTCCTGTTTGGACCAACCATCTTCTCAAGTATTCTTTTAATTTCTCTGTTGGAAATTTCTGCTTGACCACTTGTCTGTGGGTGATAAGCTGTAGCAATCTTGTGCTTCACTCCGTACTTAGCCAATAGGTTCTCAATCAGCTTGTTACAGAAGTGAGAGCCTTCATCACTGATTATAGCTCTTGGAGTACCAAATCTTGTGAAGATGTTTTGCTTAAGGAATTTGCTGACTGATTTGGCCTCATTATTGGGCAATGCAATGGCTTCCACCCATTTTGACACATAATCCACAGCTACCAAAATGTATAAATTTCCATGAGACATAGGAAATGGCCCCATGAAGTCCATTCCCCAGACATCAAACAGTTCCACTTCAAGGATATTTGTCAATGGCATTTCTTGCTTGTTGGAGATGTTTCCAGTTCTTTGGCATTTATCACAGCTTTTCACTAATTCATGAGCATCTTTGAAGAGTGTTGGCCAATAGTATCCTGACTGTAACACCTTTGCTGCAGTTCTGGTTCCTCCAAAATGTCCTCCATAAGGTGATGCATGACATTGTTGTAATACATGGAGTTGTTCCTCTTCAGCAAGGCATCTCCTAAGCAACTGATCTTGACACATCTTATACAGATAGGGTTCATCCCAAAAATAGTGCTTCACGGTGTGGAAGAATTTGTTTCTTTGCTGGTGGTTGAAATCCACAGGCACAATCTTGCTGACTAGGAAGTTAACTATATCAGCATACCAGGGAGCAGTAGCAGCAGACGTTATAACGTTTGAAGAAATTGTCATAGACGTGGTAACGTCTTCAGCTACTGTGGCTACTGTCAGCAGTTTTTCATCAGGGAAATTTTCTTTTATCTCTTCTGCACCTGTACCTGCATCAACATTCTCAAGCCTAGAAAGATGATCAGCAACTTGGTTCTCCACCCCCTTTTTATCATGAATTTCCAAGTCAAATTCTTGGAGGAGGAGAACCCATCTAATGAGTCGTGGCTTTGCATCTTTTTTAGAAATCAAATACTTGATGGCTGAGTGATCAGTAAAAACAATAACTTTTGCACCCACCAAGTATGATCGAAATTTGTCAAAAGCAAATACAACAGCCAGTAACTCTTTCTCAGTTACAGTATAATTTAACTGGGCATCATCTAAGGTTTTACTAGCATAATAGATAGAGTGAAAATTTTTGCCATACCTTTGACCCAATACAGCCCCCACAGCGTAGTCACTTGCATCACACATTAATTCAAATGGTTTGGACCAGTCAGGAGTGACTATCACAGGAGCTGTTACAAGGGCAGTCTTCAATTTCTGGAAGGCTTCATGACAATGCTCATCAAAGTTGAAGACGTTATCACGTTGCAGCAGCAGACACAAAGGTTTGGAAATTTTTGAAAAATCCTTGATAAACCTTCTGTAAAAACCAGCATGCCCTAAGAAACTTCTAATACCTTTGACAGTGGTAGGTGGAGGTAATTTGTCAATAACATCAATTTTTGCTTTATCAACCTCCAACCCTTTCTTTGAAATCTTGTGCCCTAAAACAATTCCCTCTTGAACCATAAAGTGGCATTTCTCCCAGTTGAGTACTAAGTTGGTTTCTTCACACCTTATTAAGACTCCTTCTAAGTTATCCAAGCATGCCTTGTATGAGTCTCCATAGACTGAAAAGTCATCCATGAAAACTTCCATGGATTTTTCAATAAAATCTGAGAATAAAGCCATCATACACCTCTGGAATGTTGCAGGTGCATTACACAACCCGAATGGCATCCTTCTGAAGGCAAAGGTACCATAAGGACAAGTGAATATGGTCTTCTCTTGGTCCTCAGGCACAATAGCTATCTGGTTATATCCTGAGTAACCATCAAGGAAACAATAGAATTCTTTGCCTGCAAGTCTATCCAACATCTGGTCAATAAATGGCAGAGGAAAATGGTCCTTCTTGGTTGCTTTGTTCAGCTTCCTGTAGTCCATACATATCCTCCATCCAGTCACTGTTCTTGTTGGAATCAACTCATTTTTGTCATTGGTCACCACAGTAACTCCACCCTTCTTTGGTACACATTGAACTGGGCTCACCCATGAGCTATCACTAATTGGATAAATGATTCCTGCGTCTAACCATTTGATGATTTCCTTCTTGACCACCTCTTTCATTATCGGGTTCAATCGCCTTTGTCCTTCAATGCTGTTCTTTGCATTCTCTTCTAAGACAATTCTGTGCATACAGATTGTGGGACTGATACCCTTGATATCTGCCATTTGCCAACCAATGGCTTTCTTGTGCCTTTTCAAGGTGCTAATGAGATCACTTTCCTGCTCTTGTGAGAGATTAGAAGAAATGATCACAGGTAAAGAATCATTTTCCCCTAAAAAGGCATACTTCAGGTGATCGGGCAACACCTTCAATTCCAGAGTGGGTGGTTCTTCAATGGATGGTACTATCTTCTTGAGATTGGAGTCTTCTTGCCCCAAAGATTCATACTTCTTTGTCCACGCCCTGGGTATAGGGGAGTCAGACGTGACAACGTCTGTGGTTGACGTTGTAACGTTTAACGGATCAGCTTCTTCTGATAACAACTCTTGAATCTCATCATTGCCCAGAATCTTCTCCAAGTGGTCATTATCTTTATTGAATTGCTTTTGAACCACATGGTCAAGGGCAACCACAAAAGAACATTCCTCTGTGTTAGGTTCTGGATACTTGAGTGCGTTGAGGACGTTGAACTTGACTTCTTGGTCATTGACCCTCATGATTAATTCTCCTTTCTGCACATCAATGAGTGTCCTTCCAGTGGCTAGAAATGGTCGCCCCAAGATGATAGGAACTTCCTTATCTGCATCAAAATCTAAAATAACAAAGTCCACTGGAAAAACAAATTTGTCAACTTTAATCAAAACATCTTCTAATATGCCTTCAGGATAAACTCTACTTTTGTCAGCTAATGTAAGACTTAAAGAAGTAGGTCTGGCAGTTCCTATACCAAGTTTTTCATAAATGGACTTGGGCATCAAGTTAATACTTGCCCCCAAGTCGCATAAGGCTTTGCCAAGGTAAAAATCTCCAATGGAGCATGGTATAGTAAAACTGCCAGGATCTTTCAGTTTTCTAGGGAGTTTATTCTGCATGATTAAGCTACATTCTTCAGTTAAAGCAATAGTTTCAAACTCCCCTAGCCTTCTTCGTTTGGTGATGATATCCTTTAGGAACTTGGCATAGTTTGGCATCTGCTGTAGAGCTTCAACCAAGGGAAGGTTTATGTGTAGCTATTTTAGCATCTCCATGAACTTGCTGAATTGCTTGTCTTCATGAGCTTTCTTTAGTCTTTGAGGGTAGGGTGGAGGAGGATATTCAGGTACAAGCTTAGGAACAGTCTTGATTCCTGGTTCAGAGCTAGACGTTGTAACGTCTGGCTTAGACATCACAATATCTGGAATATTCTTCTCTTTTTCTCCACCTTCGTTTTTCTCTTTTTCCTTGTCTGGCACCTCAGATTCCTTAGGCATAGATGGTTCTGGATACTCAGTGCCACTTCTTAATGAGATAGCATTTACCTGTGCATTCACCACATCTTTACCATTTGACTTTGATGAAGATGGTGTTTCAGTTGTGGATGGAAGAGATCCATTCTGTCTTTGAGTAAGAGCTGAGGCTATCTGTCCAATTTGGTTCTCCAAAGTTTTGATTGAAGACTCATGGGTCTGTAAGGTCGCCCTACAATCACTTATGAAAGTTTTCATCAAGGCTTCCAAATTGCTGTTGTTGTTATTCTGCGTATACTGCTTTTGTTGTTGAGGGGGAAATCCTGGGGGTATTGCAGGAGCAGCATCGCTAGCATTCAAAGAATTGTTGTTCTTCCAACTAAAATTTGGGTGATTTCTCCAATTTGAATTGTAAAAGTTGGAGAAGGGACTGTTACCTTTGTTATGTGATACAAAGTTTACAGACTGAGGCTTATGGGGACACTCTTCGTAGACATGCCCTCCTTCACAATATACACACACTACTCCCCCAGATGGTGTTGGTTCAATAGCTGCAGCAGTCTGTGTTTCAGACGTTGCCACGTTTGGGGTACTCAAGTTTTTAATCATGTTGGTCAGAGAAGCAACCTGAGCAGAAAGGGCAGTTACTTCACTTATCTCATGGACACCAGCCTTCTTTCCGGGAGTGAATCTATCAGAAGGCCAATGGGCATTGTGAGTGGCTATGTCTTCAATAAGTCTGCATGCCTCAGAGAAAGACATGTTTAATATGACACCGCCTGATGAAGCATCAAGTATAAGCCTGGTAGGTTGATCTAGTCCATTATAAAAAGTCTCCATTTGAATAACTACAGGAATGCCATGGTGTGGGCACATTCTTAGTAATTCCTTCCATCTTTCCCAAGCCTCAAATAATGATTCCCCTTCCCTTTGTTTGAAGGAAGTGATGTCATTTCTTAACTTGGCATTTTTGTTGGGAGGGAAGTATTTTCCAAGAAATTTCTCAGCTAGCTCATCCCAAGTGTGAATTGAATTTGGCTCTAAGGAGTTCAACCAATTCTTGGCCTTATCCTTAAGAGAATATGGAAATAGCTTCAGTCGGAAGGCATCTTCTGAGACTCCAGGGATGACAAAGTTGCTACATACATCCAAAAATTGCCTTAGATGTGCATAAGGATCTTCTTGAGGAAAACCCCCAAATTGCCCTGCAGTCTGCAGCATTTGGAACATCATTGGCTTGAATTCAAAGTGACCAGTATGAATAGGTGGTCTTGCGATGCCTGTTTGTAAATGGGCAGGATTGAGTACGGCATAATCACGCATAGGCCTGTCTCTGTCATTGACCATGTCTTGTGGCCCTGCATTGATGAGTTGCTGTCTCTGCCAGTGTTCATCATCAACATAGGTTTCTGTATGAGTTTGTGGTCCACGACCACGTCCTCCAGCATCAGAGTGCCTTCCTCCTCTTGGAGTGCGTCCACCTCTAGAGCTTCTACCACCAGTACCATGTTCAGACATGATTGGTGGCTGAAATTGCTGTTGTTGTTGCTGCCTTCTTAACCTTTGTTGTCTCCTTAGTCGCCTGAAGGTTCTTTCAGGTTCTGGATAGAATTCAGGTTCAGATCCACTCCCTGGTTCTGTTGAACTAGAGCTTGAACTGGAACTAAGCATACGCTGTAACGTTTACCTGTTCACTCACAAAAACAACAAACAACACAGCAGAATTTTTTTTTTTTTTTTCACCTAGTGTTTTAATTCTTGTTGAACAATAAAAGTTAAATACAATCCCCGGCAACGGCGCCAAAAACTTGTTTGCGCTCGTGTGTGTTATAATCGCAATCTCAGTGCAAGTATACACGTCGTACAAGTAATAAAGTGGATAAAAGTAAGAGATCGTTCCCACGAGGATTGATTAACTTTCAGAATTCAAGTCTTTAAAACATAAGTGAAACAAGTAACAAATCGGCACTAAAAGTTGGTATCAAGACTAATAACATAAATAAAGCATGTGAACAAGAAGTGGTTGTGAATATGGAATAGTATGAGTTGGATTGCTGCATGCAAGTAAATCTCCTCTAGTCAGACGTTATAACGTTTACACGTTATTACGCACAAATGCTATGTTGTATAGACGTTATAACGTTTGAACGCTGTTGCAAAAGAGCTGTGCTTTTCAGTCACAAAACGTCAGAGCTTCAAGTACTAGAATTCCTATGTCTAGGTTCTAAGTAGGCCTACTCCTGTATTTTAAGTTCCCACAGCAATGTCCTATGAACTATTATCCATTCTATGTCTAGACTTAGATAAAAATGCCTAAATGTCTTTAGTGCACCTTTTCATTCACATAAATCTTTGAGTTCTTTTCATAGACCATGTCTGTACCTATGAATCTACTTATTTTAAGTGATCAGTTCAAAACAAGTTTGGAAATATTAACATGCAAAGATTTAAAACGCATAATCATCAATACTTCATAACATTAAACTAGAGGTTCATTACATGCAAAACAACAACCCAACTACCAATGTTTAGCTCATGATGAGCATCCTTACAGAAATAAGAGGAGTTAAAATCCAAATACCGTACATAGAGAAAAGGAGACTAAACGCAAAAGATACGCCTAGGTGGCCTTCCTTCATGCACGCTGTAAAGACGTTACAACGTCTGAGCCTAACAGTAATGGTTGCGAATGAAGATGGAACTTGGGGCCTTGAGAAAATTTTAAAATGAAGAAGTCTGTGTCCAGAACTTCTTTTAGAAAAACTATCTCTGAAAAATGGAGGAAGGTGGATGATGAATGGAGTCGTGTATATTCCGCATGGTGCACCCTTGCCTTTTTGTAGAGAGAGAATAGCCATGGTCAAAAGAGGGTCACATGCTTGCTGATGTCATTCCCCACCTTCCATGTTTGCTTGCGAGTTGACTCTGCCCTGAAGTGACACCGCACTGCTACAGTGCGTCAGCCGTGTCAGCGCTGAGGAGAGAGAAGATCTTCTTCATTTCCAGATCTTTGACCATCACTACATGCGCGCCAAAATGAGATATTATTTTCTTGCTCTGCTGCCCTTCTTCAGACGTGATGATAGACGTTGCCACGTTTGGATTACTGCACAAACACAAGAAGCATCAAAACGCTCACAAAGGCGCCAATTGGCACCAAAATGCCTAGAATTTGTAATTTAGCCCCTTTTTAACTAAAAGCAATAAACTAACAGAAACTTTACTAGAAACAACCTACTATTGCCAGAGAACTTGCATGATTTAACTTTGAATAAGTATAACTAACTCATATAAATATAAGTTATCAGATGCTCTAAGAAAAAAGTATGACACTGAGGAAGCAGGTACTAAAAAATATGCTGTGAGCCGCTACCTGAACTTCAAGATGACAGATGACAAATCTGTAGAGACTCAGTCACATGAGATACAGAAAATAGCTCATGAAATTATCTCTGAAGGCATGGCCTTAGATGAACAATTTCAAGTAGCTGTTATTATTGACAAACTTCCTCCTACCTGGAAGGATTTCAAAAATTCTCTCAGGCACAAGACCAAAGAGTTTTCTTTGGAAAGTTTGATAACTCGACTCCGAATTGAGGAGGAATCTCGGAAGCAAGATCAGAAAGATGAAATCTTGTTTGTCTCAAACAAGAGAGCAGGAGCGGTTCTGAAGCCAACTGGCAAACCTTTCAAGAATCAGAACTGTAATCATATTCAAAAGAACCGCAACCACAAGAATGGGAACACTCCAAAGTCCCCAAATGCCAATCCACCACCACCACAACCTAAGAATGATGCTGCTCCCCCATTCCTTTGTTTCAATTGTGGGAGACCTGGTCATATGGCACGGAAGTGTAGGAACATGCCTAATCCTGCTCCGTAGGCTAACCTGACTGAAGAGCAGCACTTTACTGCTATGATTTCTGAAATCAACATGGTTGGTGGATCTGATGACTGGTGGAATGATACTGGCTCCTCTCGCCATGTATGCAATAACCGTGCTATGTTTAAAACATACAAGGCAGTTGATGATAAGAAAGTGTTGTTGGGCGACGCTCACACCACTATTGTTGCAGGTATTGGAGATGTCGAGCTGAAGTTCACTTCTGGAAAGACTCTAATCTTAAAGGACATGATGCATACTCCAGAGATAAGGAAGAATCTAGTTTCTGGTTTCCTTCTGAATAAGGCAGGGTTTACTCAGACCATTGAGGGAGATTTGTATACCTTGACTAAGAATGCTATTTTTGTAGGGAAAGGGTATGCCACTAATGGCATGTTCAAACTGAATGTTGAAATCAATAAAGTTTTTCCTTTTGCTTATATGTTGTGTGATTTTAATATTTGGCACTCTCGTTTATGTCATGTCAATAAGTGCGTTATTTTGAATATGAGCAATTAAGGGATAATTCCCAAACTATCGTTGAACGACTTTCATAAATGCGAATTTTGTACTCAAGCCAAAATTACAAAATCATCTCACAAATCCGTCATTAGAGAATCAGAGCCACTAGACTTAATACACTCTGATATTTGCGAACTAGACGGAACTTTGACCAGAAATGGTAAACGCTATTTTATCACATTTATTGACGATTGCTCAGACTACACTTTTGTATACCTTATGAAAAATAAAAGTGAAGCGCTTGACATGTTCAAAATTTTTTGTAAAGGAAATTGAAAATCAATTTGGAAAAAAGATAAAGTGTTTTCGAAGCGATAGAGGAACTGAGTATGATTCCCAGTTGTTTAATGACTTTTATAAGTTGAATGGAATCATACATGAAACGACTGCACCATATTCACCTGAAATGAATGGTAAAGCAGAAAGGAAAAATAGAACCCTTACCGAATTGACAGTTGCGATTATGCTTAATTCTGGCGCTGCAACACACTGGTGGGGAGAAATTTTAAGAACGGTATGCTATGTACTGGATAGAGTTCCTAAATCTAGGAATAAAACTTCTCCTTATGAAATGATAAAGAAAAGACAACCAAATGTGTCTTATTTCCGAACTTGGGGCTGTCTGGCCTATGTAAGGATCCCAGACCCAAAAAGAGTCAAACTTGCCAGTAGAGCCTATGAATGTGTATTCATTGGTTATGCAGTAAACAACAAAGCATACAGATTCTATGACCTGAATGCAAAAGTAACCATTGAGTCAAACGATGTTGACTTCTATGAAAGTAAATTTCTCTTTAAATCAAGAAATAGTGGGGGCTCTGGAACTAGTAAGTTTCCTGTGCCTAAGAGCGTTGAAAACAACGTAGAATGGGAAATAGAACCTAGAAGAAGTAAGAGAGCACGTGTTGCTAAAGACTATGGACCCGACTACACGGTCTATACATTAGAGGAGGATCCTACTAGCATTCACGAAGCTCTGTCTTCATTGGATGCTGACTCGTGGCAAGAAGCCATAAATGATGAGATGGATTCTCTAGAGTCTAACAAGACATGGCACTTAGTGGACCTGCCTTCTGGTAGCAAACCCATTGGTTGTAAATGGATTCTGAAAAAGAAGTTAAAACCTGATGGCACTGTTGATAAGTACAAGGCTCGCCTTGTAGCCAAAGGTTTTAGACAAAGAGAGAACATAGATTTCTTCGATACATATTCGCCCGTTACCAGAATTACATCCATAAGGGTACTAATTGCTCTGGCTTCTATTTATAACTTAAAAGTACACTAAATGGAGGTAAAGACCGCCTTTTTAAATGGCGAATTAGAAGAAGAAATCTATATGGAGCAACCTGAAGGTTTCGTAGTCCATGGGCAAGAACACAAGGTCTGTAAGTTGGACAAGTCTCTGTATGGTCTCAAACAATCTCCCAAACAATGGCATGAGAAGTTTTATAATTTGATTATATTGAATGAGTTCAAAGTGAATGAAAGTGACAAGTGCATTTATTACAAAACTGAGAATGACGTTTGCACTATCATATGTCTCTATGTAGACGACCTACTCATATTTGGAACAAACATTCATGCCATAAATAAGGTGAAATCATTGTTGTGCAACAACTTTGATATGAAAGACCTCGGAGAAGCTAATGTAATCCTCGGTATCAAGATCACTAGGTCCGAGAAAGGAATTTCTTTGGATCAATCTCATTATATTGAGAAGATCTTAAAGAAATACAATTATTTTGATTGTAAACCGGCATATTCACCATATGATCCAAGTGTCAAACTTTTTAAGAACACTGATGACAGCGTTAGACAAACGGAATATGCGAGCTTCATTGGCAGCCTAAGGTATGCTATTGATTGTACTAGACCCGACATTGCCTATGTTGTGGGATTGCTATGCAGGTTTACTAGTCGACCTAGTATCGAGCATTGGCATGCCATTGAAAGAGTCGTGAGATATCTTAAAAGAACCATGAATCTAGGATTACACTATCATAGATTTCCAGCTGTACTTGAAGGGTACAGTGACGCTGATTGGAACACTCTGTCAGATGATTCCAAAGCAACTAGTGGCTATATATTTAGTATAGTCGGTGGTGTCGTATCCTGGAAATCGAAGAAACAGACCATTCTGGCTCAGTCCACTATGGAATCCGAAATGATAGCACTAGCGACAGCCAGTGAAGAAGCTAGCTGGTTAAGATGCCTACTAGCAGAGATTCCCTTATGGGTAAAACTGATGTCAGCTGTGTTGATCCACTGCGATAGTACCGCGGCTATTGCAAAAATAGAGAATCGTTACTACAACGGTAAGAAACGACAAATCCGTCGTAAGCACAACACAATTAGAGAGCTACTAACAAAAGGAGCTGTGAGAGTGGATCATGTACGCACTGATCAGAACTTAGCCGATCATTTGACGAAAGGATTAGCTAGAGAGAAAGTCCAAAATACATCTCAAAAGATGGGACTACTGCCTTTAAACCATGAGTCACTCACGATGGTAATCCGACCTAAAAGACTGGAGATCCCAAGAATTAGGTTCAATGGGTAATAACAAATTGTGAAGTGATAGGAGATGAACGTGCTATTAAAGGTAAAGAAGCATGATTCCTGAAGCAATGTAAGGTTGAGATAATAGAAACTCTTAATGAGATCTATACTCTAAGTGGAATGGAGTACCTAGCTACAGGAGTACTCTTGATAGACTCACCTTTGTGAATGTGGAAGTGGGGCCGCTTCCTATGGCACTTTGGGCAGAAATTCCTAGAGCGTTCACTAAACTGGGATAGACGTGCAGGGCCATAAACGCACGGGCATTTGAGAATACACCTATGGAAAGAGTTGTGTGTGGTTTTGACGATTAGAGATAGAGTTCAAGACTACGAGTCACTCTTGTTGAATCTAAATCTTAACCGCTATGCAAGGTTCAAGTCGTACGACACCTCTGCTTATGCACAATCTTATGGAAGCGTTTGACGCTAATTCTGAAACTCCTTTTTAAATTCAAGTGGGGGATTGTTGGAACTTCTTGTGTGTGAATTGGAAAAAGTCCCACATCGGATAGGCTAATCACTTCTATAGTGGAAAAAACCTATAAAAGGAAAGCTTCTCCTCATTTGCAAAACACACCAACTGGACGATAAATCCTTCCTCCAATCTTCTCTCCTCTCTCGAAAAATTTATTTTCTTCATCTTAGGCTTGACGTTAAATCATACCTCAAGCCATTTTTCTTGAGTGGCATAAGCGCCATATTTTTGAGTGGTTAAATAACCATATTGAGGTGTATATCTCGAGCGGTTATTCACTGTGCAGTGGTAATCGTACTGGGCTGTTTTATCCTGGGACGTCGTGGTTGATAGTCTGCTTGCACCTTCGAGCAGTGCCGCGAAACGTCTTAAAGAGAGCGACCTAGTCTGCGACACATCCCAGTAATCTCTTTGGCTTGTTCTTGAAACTAGTGTGGTTTGGGGAAAGTTCTGGCTAGGAAAGACTTGGTACTTAAGAGTGTCCACTGTGACCCACCTCTCTTTCCTGGGAACCTACTCGGATCAACAATATATGTCAAAAATAACCATACATCATGATAATGGATTTTTTTATCATCATTCACATGCAGCACACTCAATATTTACCTTTCACATACAACATATCAACTTTTTTTTGTTACATTATTTATAGAATACAAAGAAAATCATAAAGGATTATCAAAGGTGAAAAAGCAGACTTTTTGTTATGTTCTTCAAGAACTCGACATAAACCTTTATAAAAGGTAATCAAAGAAATTAATATTTTATGATCATATGTTCTTTAAGAACTTTATCTCACATCTATAAATCATACTTTATGTGATTTATTACTTTATTCACTTCTGGGAATAAAGTTCAATCCATTATGTGATCTTTCACATTTTAATCACTCATAAGTCATTTGTTCAATCACAATTGTGATTAAATTTCTAAAATATTCTAAAAGTATTTTCTCACTTTTGCTACTCCAGGAGCATATTCGAGTAGGATAAAGAAATACACTTTCCCTTTTTTTTGTTTCAAGTAAAACTAAAATCAAAAAGATCATTTAGATTACAAGCATGGTCTAAAGATTTAGTTCTTCAAGAACTTGACCACAAATTTTTCATTAGTGATAATCAAGAAAAATCATCATCCATGAAACAATCCTCCAGGGATGGTTGAATATTAAGATTTAGTGCTTCAAAACTTGACCACGAGTTTATATGATAACCATCATTCTTTGAACAATCCTCCACGGATGGTTGAATAATAATTTTTTTTAAGTTCTTCAAGAACTATCACAAATATTCACATTTTGAGTAATCCTACAAGGATACTCGAATATTCATTTTTTTCAGTTCTTCAAGAAGTATATATAACAAATCATCACAAAAAATTCTTTAAGCAATCCTACAGGGATTCTTAAACATTTTTTTCCAGTTTTTCAAGAACTATATCACAAACTTTCATACTTTGAGCAATCCTATAGGATGCTTCGATATTTAGTTATTTGTGCAATCCTTCCGAGACGCTTGAATGATGAATTCTTCTGGAATTTATCAAGAATATAGACAAACACGGTATGCTTCAATATTAAGTTTTTTTTTGTGCAATCCTTTTAGGATGCCTAAATGATGAATTCTCCTAAACAGCGGTTGGGGCTGATCCTCCCTTAACTAAGGGTTGGGGTTCGATCCCTGCATTGGGTACGGAGCAGCGTTACAACTCTGGGCCAGCTCTCCGGACCCTTGAAACACCTCCAATGAGCGAGGAATTAGTCACTGCTGTCCGTGCGGTGGATATCCGGTTTTACCCAAAAAAAAGAATTGGAATAAATGAGCATTATATATAGTATTGTATTTCCATAAAAGACACAATTGACTACCTATATTTTTTTTGGTTACCCGCTTGATTTCCTCTAGTAAATTAAAATGAAGACTCTCTCTCTTCATTTGGATTTCTATTTGACTTCATGACATATTTTATTTGGTTTGTAATAAATTTAAATGAAAAACTTCTTCACTTGAATTACTAATTGATTTCATGACATATTATATTTGGTAAGGAGTTTTTTTTATAAGCAAATAATTTGTTAAGAAGTTGATGTGGATAGTTAATGGAGCCGAAAACATGAGGATGTTCGGGCTATTATAACAATCTTTTAAATGTGTTCATTTTAAAAAAAATGTGTTTATAATTATTATTCAATTGGAATGTTTTGATGTGTTTTTTTGAGAAGTGGTGCAACACTTGAGGGATTTTGGTATTTTTTGTGTTTTTTTAAAAAAATAAAAATATATAACACTAATACCTGATATTGTCAATCCAGGATAGTTTGCGAATTTGTTCTACATAGTGCAATGAGGTCCAAATGCATTTACATTTAATCGGTTTTTGGAAAATAAATAACATGATTTTGACATCATAATTCCAAAATATTTCCATATATATATATATATATATATATGTCAACATGTGAATATACCAAACAAAAATAGAAATGTTAGCAATTTCTGAATTGGCTCCACCAATTTTCAATGATGTATTAATTTGTATAAATATTTGCTAGTTATATTTTCAATATCATTTAAAGAGTGGATCAAATATTTCCAATAATGTGATTATCTAATTAAAATCTACTATATATGATTTTTATGGCATAACACATTGCACTTTTAATATATTTTGTTGACAATGCACTTTTAATTTAAAATATCAAATTACAACATGTGGTGTGATCGTGTATAACAAAAATCTCAAAGTGTTTACATTAGAGGACATTGGCAGGAAATGCAAAATTCGATGTAGCAATATGATGATCGGAATTCCATACTTCATCACTCTTTGGCTCTGCTACTTCCTCTGACGTGGCCAGCCAACTCTTGGTCATAACTCTCAAGAATGGTTGATTTGTTCATCTGAAACTAAAATCAGAAGGGCTTTTGGCCCAAAGCAAGTAAAAAAATAGAAAATACATTAATTAGAAATAGGTTGTCGATCAAGTGTCTAAAAAAACATAAGCACATATCATTTATTTGTGAGAGTTACAACTTACATTGTAGTAAGCAACAGATTTGAACTTATCGATTCCACGCCAGCAAACTTGTCTTCCATTGAAGGTCTCTAAGTCAAAAGAAAAGGAATGAACTATTATTAAAACCTAAGAGGGAAGGAAAAACACTTGAACATGTGAAGAACAAAACATGAGAGAGGTGTATTTTACCCCATAAATACTTCATACCTTTTGTGGCAACAAATATTCATAACCCGATGCATGCATACGATAATAATATCAGATACCTTTACTACAAATCAATATAAATCAAACTTGTTGAGTATATATACTAATAATTCCAAAATATTAGGACAACATGGTACCTTTTATTCCCTAGAAAAATTAAACTTATGTGAGAATCAAATATTTGAAGTAAATCCCAATATCATGTGAAGAAATGGATTACCTTTTCATTGTTGAGACCAAAGATTCAAGCAATTATGCAAGTTTGGATTGCTACACCTTCTTCATCTGTTAGACTTATTGTATTTACTCTCAGTTATTTGTTAGACTTATTGTATATACTCTCAGTTAGTTACCCTTATTGTATTTTAATTTTTCTAGTTTAGGGTAGTTTAGCCTTTTTCCCTTACTTCTTTTGACTTGTATATAAACTCCCTAATGGGTAATTTATCAATTGTGAATTCATTTTTACCAAATTAACATGGTACCAGATGAATTTTTCCAAAATTTCCACCTCTATTCTTCATGGTGAAATTTTCCTTCAGAACCCTTCTCTCTTCGCCGTTTTCAACGCAAGAAGCACAGCCGTCTTCCACTTCTTCCATGGCACTCTTTGATCAGCGATCCTAGGCTCACAAATCGAACGATCTTGTGCGTTTCTATCTGCACGGCGCTCAAATCTTCTCCCACGACGTTCAATCTTCTCGCACGATCTTGTCTCTGATTCGTTTTTTTATGGAGAATCGCATCCTGGTCCTGGTTCGATTTTACTCTAATTTCTTTGTGATTCGCGTTTTCCAACACGTTCTACTACTGAATCGCGTTTTTTGCTGGATTGTTTTCTATGTTCTGATTCGCAGTTTGTGCATCTGAATCGCGTTTTTGTGCTTCTGATCTATGCATCGCGTTTTTGGTGTTTTGAATCGCGTTTTTATCTGAAAAGTGTCATCTCGCGTTTTGGTCCTTTTGGTCTGTGCATCGTTTCTGGTTCATCGCTGTTCTGAATCACGTTTCTCTGAATCGCAAGTCCGATTCTCTCTGGATTGTTTTTATCGCAAACGCCGTTCATCTCTCGAATCGCAAACGTCGTTCATGTGCCTCTGCACCGCGTTTTGCTTTTATCACAAAATCGCAAATGAATCTCTTTCAACCGATGTTCTTCTTCAACGGTGATTGTTGAATCGTTTCTGGTTTGCAATTTATTTTACTGCCTAATTTGTTTATCACTTTGTGGATATCTGTCTTGTGGATTTGTTGTGAATCTCTGGTTTTGGGTACCGCTCATCGCTTCGTCGCAACTCCGTACTCCGCTTCACTTCAACATTGCTTTTGCCATCAGCTGATTGTTACCAGACTGTTGCTGATTGTTGCCTGTTACTGTTACCGATTGTTGCTGTTACTGGATTTGCTTAAAAAAATCTGCTCTGGCCTATTTATTCCGTATTTAGACTACTGAATCTGTTGATTGTTATTGGATTATTGTTTGTGGCTGATTGGTATTTACCATCTGTACACTTCCACCAATGACTCCTGGCAATATACTTTGCACTCATTGCAATCGGACTAATCACACTATTAATACACGTTTCATCAAGCACGGTTATCCTCCAGGTTTCAAGTTTAGGAAACCGATGGCTCCCACTTCAGCCTCTTCCTCTTTAGGCTTCACAAGAGCTCAGATTCAAAGTTTGCTAACCTTACTTCCTTCCTCTGCGCCTATTACTACCTCCACTATCTCCTTAGATAGTGCACAACATGTTGCACCCAACTTCACGAGTTCCGGTAATTCTCTTTCCCTATGGCTTGTCGACTCTGGCGCCACTGATCATATAGCATCCTCTCTACATTTTTTGCCACTTATAAAGCAATCAGACCAATTTCGGTTTGACTTCCTAATGGTACGAAGACAATTGCCTCCTACAGCAGTACTATCTTTCTAACATCTGACCTTATACTGTATGATGTTTTTTATCTTCCTGATTTTTCCAAAAACATTATATTTGTTGGCAGACTTCAAGCTTCTAAATATTTCCAAGTACTGTTTGTTGAAAATGAATGTTTGATACAGGAAAGGCCTTCTCTGAGGACGATTGGAAACGCTGGGTTGGATGGCATGCTATTCTCGATGGTAATTGATTTCAAACCCTCTTCTAGCTCTGTTTCAGCTGTTTATTGTACCAGCCCGGCCAACCTTGCAGTCAATATTGACCTTTGGCACCATAGACTAGGACATCCCTCAGCTGATTGCTTCTCCCTTGTACACAAACAGAACTCCAACATACCAAATTGTCCTCACACTGCTTGTGATGCTTGTCATTTTGCTAAGCAAAAGAAATCCCCTTTTCCCTTGAGTTCTTCTATCTCCAACAACATATTTGACATAATACACGTTGATATGGGGCCCTTATAGTGTCCCATCCATTCTTGGCCATAGGTACTTTCTTACCATTGTTGATGACAAGTCTTGTTTTACATGGGTTCGACTAATGAAAACCAAAGCCGAAGCCCATTCACACCTCATAAACTTCATCACCATGATCCACACCCAATTTGGCATTAGTGTTAAAACTGCCAGGTCTGACAATGGTCCTAAATCCCACATACCCGGCTACTACCATTCCAAAGGCATCATACACCAACGTTCTTGTACCGAAACTCCACAACAAAATGGAGTGGTTGAACGAAAACACCAACATATCCTAAATGTATCCATCCCTCATGTTTCAATCCAAATTACCTCTTCCCTTTTGGGAATTTGCCGTTTCCCAAACTGTCCACATAATAAACCTCATTCCCTCCCACTCCCGAAATAACCAATCTCCTTCCTACCTATTACATAACATCTCTCTCGACCTCTCCGACCTTCGGGTGTTTGGTTCCTTAAGTTATGCTACTACCCATGTTGCTCACCAGACCAAATTTGAACCTAGGGCCCGCAAATGTGTCCACATTGGCCATACCATTGGTGTCAATGGTTATCTTCTCTATGACTTGCACAACCATGAAATTTTTCACTCTAGACACATTTCCTTTTATGAGAACATCTTCCCTTTTGCCACCCCTCTCTCCTCTACCCCGATATTCAACCCAATTCCCTCATCTTCCCCTCAAATACCCTTATCCAATGTTACTGACCTTCTCCTACCTTCACCCTCTACATCCCCAATCGACCCTCCACACAATAATCCTACCACAGAATCTATTTCCCCTTCACAAACTTCCTCTCCCTCTCCCCCTCTCACGGCCTCACCTACTGCCCCCTCCCCTCATATACCTCCCCCTCCTCCTAGACAGTCTACTCAAACTCGTACTACCCCCAAGTACCTTCAAGAATATCATTGTAACTCAATCCATTCAATTAATGCTGCCAATGCGTCCCACAAAACCTTTGTTTCAGCTATTACTTTTCCTATCTCTCATTTTTTTTGTCATATGATCATGTATCCCCCTCCCACAAAACCTTTGTTTCAGCTATCTCTAGCCTTGTTGAGCCCTCCTCATATGCTCAAGCTGTTAAGCATGATTGTTGGAAGGAAGCCATGCACAAAGAAACTCAGGCCTTTAGAGGAAAACAACACATGGACTATCACTCAACTATCTCCTTGTAAGAAACCCATTGGATGCAAATGGGTCTATAAGACCAAACTTAGAGCTGATGGCTCTCTTGAAAGTATAAGGCACGCCTTGTGGCAAAGGGATTTACACAACTTGAATGTGTTGACTACTCTGAAACCTTCTCTCTGGTTGTTAAATTACCACTGTGAGACTGGTATTGGTACTTGCAGCAGCTTGCAATTGACATTTACACCAGTTGGATGTTAATGACGCATTCCTTCATGGCGACTTGCATGAAGAGGTCTATATGCGTATTCCTCAAGGGATTGAAACTTCTGCACCTAATCAGGTTTGCAAACTTCACAAATCTCTCTATGGGTTGAAACAAGCCAGTAGGCAATGGAACTTCAAATTGGTTTCTCACCTCAACTCCCTTGGATTTGTACAATCCAAATCAGATTACTCTCTCACGGTCAAAACCACTGGTTCACAAGCCACTGTGCTCCTCATATATGTTGACGACATCGTTCCCACCGGGAACAACTTAACTGAAATCCAGTCAGTCAAGCTTTCTCTTGATGCTATCTTTAGAATCAAGGATTTAGGGCTTCTAAAGTTTTTCCTTGGCTTAGAGGTGGCCCGGTCTACACAAGGCATCATCATCTCACAACAAAAATATTCCCTTGAACTTCTCGTTGATGCAGGTTTACTTGCTTGCAAACCGGTTTCTACGCTTATGCCCCTGGCCTCAAGCTCTCTGCTACTAGTGGCACATTTTTGGACGACCATTCTAGTTATAGAAGACTCATTGGTCGCTTGATATATCTCACTAACACCAGACCGGACATCTGCTTTGTTGTTCATAAGCTTAGCCAATTCATCTCCGCTCCTCGGCAGACCCATATGGATGCTGCTCTTCATGTCCTCGGGTACATTAAGGGGCAATCCGGTTCTGGTCTCTTCTTTGCTACTGACTCTGATTTGAAACTTAAAGGTTTTAGTGATTCAGACTGGGCCGCCTGTCCTGATACTAGACGTTCAGTCACAGGGTTTTGTATATTTCTTGGTACCTCTCTAATTTCATGGAAGTCCAAGAAGCAGAGCACAGTCTCGAAGTCCTCCTCCGAGGCTGAGTATCGAGCCCTTGCTTCCACTGCTTGTGAGATCCAGTGGCTACTATACCTCTTGACAGATTTACATGTTCCTCGCACATTTTCGGTTCCACTATGTTGTGACAGCTGGTCTGCCATTCAGATAGCTCAGAATCCCACATTCCATGAGCGAACTAAACATATCGAACTCGATTGTCATTTGGTTCGTGACAAAGTCCAAGCCGGCATCCTTCATCTAATGCCAATTCCCACCGTTGCCCAGATTGCTGACATCCACACCAAACCCCTTTAGCCTGCCTCGTTCCAGAATTTGTTATCCAAGCTGAACATGCAAAACATTTATAGTCCAGCTTGAAGGGGGTGTTAGACTTATTGTATATACTCTCAGTTAGTTAGCCTTATTGTATTTTAATTTTTCTAGTTTAGGGTAGTTTAGTCTTTTTCCCTTACTTCTTTTGACTTGTATATAAACTCCCTAATGGGCAATTTATCAATTGTGAATTCATTTTTACCAAATTAACATCACCTTTCTCTCATTCTTTTGAGGAGTTGATTTTCACATTGAAAGAGGGAAGACTCGGGTGTGGTTGTGTGTCCGAAACATAAAATGTAGAAATTTTATTCTAATCATTAGCATTGATCGTACATGAGGAAATTGTGGATCTACATTCAAGTTGGTTATACCACGTAATTGTATTTGGACTGAGTTTTGTATCATATACAACTTGAATCCACAAATTGACAATCCAAAATTTAAATTAATTATGATTCATTGATTGATTATCACAACAAAGAATAAGGAAAATAAAAGTCACCATTTAATGCATATAAATTTCGAGAATTTCGTTTTTTATGGGAGCTGTTTTTAGCCATTTTATTATTAAGTGCCTTTTACGTATTCAATTATGTTGTCATTATAGACATATTACTCCATATCAGTTGCTGAGTTATATTGAGGTGCAATTGATCAACGTTTTCAATGTTGCAAATCCTTATAGTTAATTATGTTTATATTTATTCTGCTTGTAATTTATTATCAGATTACGTGGCAGCCAACATGTCAAGGCGTGGTGACATGGAATTACATCAGCAATGATGTCATTTCCTGGTTTGATTACATGGATAGTCCACGTGGTTTGATTACATGGATAGTCCACGGGTATAAATATCTTTTGAACTTCTATTGTAATATTATTGTAAAAGTAATAAAAATTATATCTTAGTAATATACTGACGGAAATATATTTAAATAAATATTTTATAGAGAAAAGAATGATTTCAATGAAAAAGCATATATATAAATGTAAATAAATTTATGTAACTATTTAATAATCAGAAGGCATTGTTCAATACCATTCATCTATGAAAATCCAATTTTAAAACATATATATTAAAATAAATATTTTATAGTGAAAAGAATTATTTACTAATGAGAACACACTATCCAATTGGAACCTTAAAAGACAACCTAACTGTCATACCCCAATTTTGTCCGGCTTAAGTCAAAACCCTAATTTTCCAAAAAAATAAATAAATTGAAGAGCGAAGAGCCTTATGCACTACATTTCGGATCCTAGAAGGCATTCCAAGGTTCTTGAAATCGTTTTTAGGGTTGGAACGCATTTTTCGGGCAAATTAGGGTTTTAGAGCCAAAAAAGGGTATTTTGGTCAATTATAACGGTTTTTTTTCTTTCGCTTTCAAAAAGGCTAAAAAATATGTATAATTAAAAATAGAAATCTGAAATCAAAATATAAAAATGAATAACAAAATAATATTGGATGCTTATTGTATTTTTAGAATTAGGGCTAATTCCTTTTTAGGTGCTTTTGCTTTTATCCATTTTTGGCTAAAGTGAGCACTAATTTCACAAGCAAACAACCTCCCTCACTCCACCCTCATGCTCCACGCCTCCCTTCACTTCAGCCCCATCAATTGCACATCACAAAAAAGCCTTTCATCATGACAAGCACACATTTGAGTCCAATAACATTCAATACACAACATATTTTTACCTTCCTTCTCTCTACACCACTAAATACACACTAATTTCTTCACCTCCTTCACTCCATCCTCATGCTCCACGCCTCCCTTCACTTCAGCCCCCATCAAGTGCACATCACAAAAAAGCCTTTCATCATGACAAGCACACCTTTGAATCCAATAACATTCAATACACAACATATTTTTACCTTCTTTCTCTCTACACCACTAAATACACACTAATTTCTTTATTTCCCTCTCACAACCTTAAACCCATTAGATCTTTGGCCTCCCAAGGATTTGAATAAGAACAACTCACTTCTCTCCTCTCCAATGAGGAAGAAGGCCGTAGCCCCTCTCCTCTCCCTCACTTCCTCTTGTTTTTTTTTCTTTCATCTCAAAAGAACATTCCCATTTCTCCTACACCAAAAAAAACCCTAACAAACAACTCACCTCATTTGCATCCCTCTTTCACATACTCCCTACATTTCTCATTCAAAGTTCAAGCATCATCATCAAGTGGGTACTTCTTTGAAGAACATTGGAGTTTTGGTTGATTAGTGTCTAGCTTCATCTTCTCATCTCACTTTCTAGCTTAGAGCTAAGGTAATCCTTAAAACCTTGCATCATCTTTGAGTATTTCCTCAAAAATATAAAAAAGCATTCATCCTATCATCTTCATATTCGCATATTGTTGATTGTTGTTGGTGAGAGGTGTCATAAGCACTTTGACAAGCACTTAGGGAGGCTTGGGTGCTTATGGCGCTTCTCACCCCTTTAATAAATGTTGATTTGTGTTGATTCGGATCTTAATCCTTGCCTTTCATGAAATAAAATGTTGTTTTATGGCATGTTGTATTTCACATATTCTCATAAAAATGTGATGTGTTAGTTGTTGTTGTATTTTCTCACCTTTCCTTGCATATTCATTCTTGTTGGCATAACTTTCACAAAATAAGAAACCCATTTCAAGCATGATAGAATTCGGCCATGGGCCTAGGTTTAGGGTTCTTGAATGTTTTTGTTTATTTCATGATTTGAGGATGAATAATAGTTGATCTAGGGTATGTATGCTCCTAGGTTTTAGCATAAGAAATTAGGGTTTGGGTTTGCTTTAATAAACTTGTTTTTGTTGATGATTGGCAAGGTGATTCACACTTGTGCACTTAATCTTAAGTGTGAGGATTGACCAAAGGGATTCAACATTCTTTGATACTTTGGTTGATAAATAACTTGTTTGCTTATGATCATGATTGAGGAAACTCCTTTCCTTAAGCCTACAATTTCATTGTTGTTGCGCCCGAAAAAGTCCCTGAGGGAATCTTTCTTCGTTTACAACTTTTTGAAAATCAATGAAGTCGCCACCAATATTTTTTATAAGGGAAATATTGAAGAAAACCTTTTTGGAAAACGAATGGCCTTTTAGAAATTGGAAAATTTAGGTTCGGGGGTCGGTTAGGCATGGGGAAGGTATTAGCACCCCACATCTCCTTTCTATCGAAAGGGAACCTTTAATTAAACGTGTGGTTTTAAGTGCTGATTTGGAAAATACTTAAATTTGCCCCTTTTTTCGAAAAGAGAATGAAAAGACTTAATGAAAATTTTTATTTTTGGTGCTTGACGAGAGTTAGCCTCTCGCTCCTACGTATCTCCTGGTGCGATGGAGAATTCAAAGCTACGTAGTTCTTGTTTGTCCTGAAAAGGGTTTTTGCTTTTTAATCTTTTTGGAGTTTTTCGCAAAGGGGTTGAGCGTTCGCAGTGACCAAACAACAATGGTTTAGAGTGGTCGCACTACTAACTCTTATGAAAATGAATTATCATTAACGACCAAACGGCAACGGCGCGAGTGATGATTAATGATAATCGGTTTTTATTTTGAGCATTGAAAAGGTTTTCGCAATTGAAGGAGAGCGTTTGTGAGGACCAAACAACAACGGTTTAGAGTGGCCACACTACTAGCTCCCACAGGAATGAAATCATCACCCACAATCAAACGGCAACGGCGCGAGTGATCATTAGTGATGATTAGTTTTGATTTCGACGTTTGAAAAGATTTGTTTTTGAAAAGTGTTTTCGTTGATTTTAATTGGAGAGAACGTCGTGATGAAAGGAATTTGCAATTGGATTGATTTTTGTTCGGGGAAACATTTATCCATCATTTAAAAAAAAAGGTTTGAGAAAAAATAAGTTCGTTTAGGGAAAAGAAAATTTATTATTTGGGAAAAAAGGGTTTGTAAAAAAAAACGTTTATCTAGGGGAAAGAAATAAAATTTGAAAAGAGAAACAGGGGGTGAAATAGTAAAATGGGGGGTGCAAGTAGCAGGGAGGCTGTATTATTAAGATTGGGGTGTAAACAGTAGCCCATCATCCTTAGCGAGCAGGCCCACGTTTTTTAGTTTTCTGATGGGCTCAGGGGGGTGCGCGTAGTGAAATGCAGGGGGTGTGAACAGAAATCTGAAAAATAAAAAAATAAAAAAAACGCGAAAAGACGATTCTGCCCCTGTTTTAATACTATAAAAGCCCCAACCCTAAAATGGAAACCCTAATTTGCTCTCTTCCTCACGCGGCGCCCACTTTCCCCATCTGCGGCCAAACCTAAATTTTTTTTTCTCTCTCCTTGCCTTACGTCGTATCCTCCTCTCTCTCTTGACCTTAATCTTCTTCTCCTCTCTCACAAACCGTATCCTCCTCCCTCTCTCCCTTAACTTCGATCTCCCTCCTTAAACCTACCCAGATTTCGATTTTCTCTCCTCACCAGGCCGTACCTTCATTTTTTGCATAGAGAGGGTGAGATGTGCAGAAAACGAGAACGCGTGAGAAAGGGGGAAAGAGTGGAGAAAGGGGGAGGGGACGGGTATGGTGTTTCTGTTTTGAAGGGTGGTGGTTGTTGGGCGGTGCGACGGTGGGTGGATGGTTCGCGAGGAGAGAGAGAAACTGAAGGGGAAAAACGATGTCGGTGAGAGAGGGAAACACGGTGGTGAGGAGGTGTTTATAGTTGAGGCGTACGGCGGTGGTGGCTGTTGGTGAGGGTGGTTGGCGAAGAGGGAGGGCTGTTTGGTGGTGGCCGTGGAAAAGGGCGTTTTTGTGGTTGTAGGAGGTGAGAGAGTGCTGCTGTTGTTGGACGGTGGGGCGGAGGAGAGAAGGCGGTTGGTGGTGGCTGTTGGTGAGGGTGGACGCGGTGGACAGTTTACGGCGGCGCAGGGGCTGAGACGACGGTGGTCCGATGGGTTTGACGGTGGTGATTTTGGGTGGCCTTAGGATGGAGGGGTGGTCCACGGCGGGGACACGGCGAGGTACGGCGTACGACCACCGTCTATGGTGGCCGGAGGTGAGTCCCACTGTTTTTATTCATTTTTCTTTTTCTATTTATTTTTTTTTTGCCTTTTCACCACCACTTATATTATCATTTTTTTGCTAAAGCTGCTAACAGAAGAATAATATAGTGAACAATTTCTAAAGTTATTTTGAACAAACATGCATAAGAGGCACTAACCACTGCATAAGCAGATGCATAAAAAAAACCAATCGACATTTCACTAGTTATTTTGCTACTAACAGATGTATAAAAACAATGGTTATTTCACTAGCTAGTTTGCTGCAAAGCTAACAGATGCATAATATCATTTCATTAGTTACTGTATTAGGGAAAAAAAGGGTCATTATGCTTTAAAAGGGACTATAATAACATATATCATGTATAGGAAATAAACTAAAACATGCTATACTGGATAAACAGATGAGAATGAGAACCAACCTAGTTCCAAATTTTTTACTCTCTGAGTTGCTCTTTATTTGCTCAAGTGGAAAGAATTCTGATTCTGAGTGTATTTTGAAGTAGTATCAATTATTCTTTGATATCAGTGTTGTGATTTTTTTGTGTATCTGTGTGTGTATAAGTATCTGGCTCTTCTTCTCTTATGCTTGCTGTGTGTGCCTTTGTGTCTCACAAGTGAACTTGAATTCTAAAGTTGTTTTCAAGTTCTTTTGGTGGTCAATCCTCTTCCTCTTTTTTTTCTCTCACCCTATTTTGAGGTTGTATTTATAGTCAAAGAATTGTGGTGCAGGTGTGGATGAGATGCAGCTGAGCGATACTCATGGGAGACCATAAAGCATAACTGCATCTGGTGAGCATCAGAGGTGGAGCAGGGACTGCCAAGATGGTGAGATGTCTTTGCCAAAAATGATAAGAAACCAAAGAGACAAGGAGAAGGCAAGTTGAGCTTGGAGCTCAAAATGCATCCTGTTATCATAACAACCAGCAAGACGTTGCTCTTCTCTTTTTTTTGTTTGACTTCTTTTTGTTTATTTTTTTATGTTTTTTTTTATGTGTAACAACAAAAAGGAAATAATGTAATTTTGTATTATTTTTTAATAATAAAAAAAAAGATTTAAACAAGACACTATTTGACTATTTATCCTATTTTTCCTCTTTATTGATGACTACTAATTAACCAAAACAAATGAGACTAATAACAATAACGCTAAATTACCAAAACCTTCAAGCAAAACGCGCAATTCATTGATTCTCGTACAAGCACGCACTTGACTAGCAGTTTAATTTGCACTAATGAGGATAAATACGCACACCCAAATAAACACACGCGTCTGAAAGAGACACGCATCTAAACAAACATGCCCACTTAATGAGGAGCCACACGCACATGCGATTAGGACTGACATCACATACGATAAAGAAAAAGACTCGCAAACACGACAGTAACGAAGCAGTATAAGATCATTAGAATGAGGCGCGTACGCAGTCAAGAATAATGCGCGTATACCTCGACCTATGCTTTGAGTTTCTTTCAACTGCCAGACAAAATACCGTTAGAACTTCGTGTTCACGGAAAGACAATTTTTATTTTATTTTTGATAAACTAGTCGGACAAAATTGGGGTATTACAGCTGCCCCTCTTTATTTCACATTTCGCCAAGAAATATGACTTGGCCTTTTCATATTTGTTGGTGAAATGGAAATAAAGATATAGAAATAACACTAATTTTGTCCGCTCCAGAAAAGCTCAAATTTTCTTTTTGTTATTTTCCTTTTGGGAACGGGGGTTAACACTTGTCGCATTAACGGGAAAGCAGTAAATTGGGAAAAGCGGTAAATTGGGAATTCGGAGGTTGCCTAAAACCTTCTAACGGACTCTCGTCGAGTCCGAGCTCTGGGGGTGGCCTTTTCGAGCGACCGATCAATATCAGGTCCGGAACTGATTTGATCAATGGATTTACGTTATGCCTTAGGCTGCCACAACTAAACCGAAGGACTTAACGAAGTCGGATGGATCCATCGCGTGCTCGTACACGATGTTGTGATCTGTAGAAGGAGTTCACTAACTCTGTGTTGGTGGAGTTTATTAACTCTGGGTTGATGGAGTTTACTAACTCGGGGTCATGGTGATTTTCTAAAAATGAGATTTTTGGGACTCTCTGGTCTGAAGTAACTTCTTGGATGGTGCATGAAATGCATGCATTTGGGTATTTGGATGCACATGAATGCAATGATTGATTTTGGTGGGATGCTTTTTCCGTTTGATTCCTCATTCACTTCTTTTTCTTTTGTTATTCTTCGCTCTTCTGAGATGCGAATTTGAAAGTGTAACGCACCACTGTTTGATGTCATGGAGTCACGAATGGTATGGATGATATGATGAATGATGTGAAGATGTTGTGTTCTTTTATGTTCCGTCTTCTGTGATTTTCTCTTTTGTTTTTTGTTTATTCTGTTTGTTTTCTTTAAGCAGCTTTCTTTTTTCTGCTTATTTGTTTTTGTTTACTCTGTTTGTTTTCTCTAAGCAGCTTTCTTTTTTCTGCTTATTTGTTTTTTTTCTTTGGCACTCTTTTTTTTGCTGGTTAAATCGATCTGCCGGGCGGAGGCTGTTCCAGGACGATGATCCCGCGAGGATTGCACACTGGTTCGTCACGACTGTTTTTTTCGCAATTTTATTCACTTGGGAAATCACTTCTTTCTGTATTTTTTCAAAGATTTCGCAATGATCCTGTAATGCTCTGAATGTGCACATGTTTTGCAATTCGATTTCATCAATCATAAAAGTTATTATTTTGAAAGAAACTGAATAGATGAAAGCAGAGACACGAAAAGCACACATATGAAAGAAAAGTTGGACTTTTATTGATATAGAAATTGGACGTGCAGAAAGTCACGCCAATCGAAAGTGCATTGCAATCTTTCTTTTAAACTACAAAAAATACAAGCAAAAAGGAACAAATCTCGTGATTTCGTCTCTGAAGTAACGGTGCCCACCGTCCATACTCATAATACTGATCACCCCCTTATCCGAACCTTTGGGAACGCTGATTGCCTTTTTCTTTTCTCAAGCCCAAGTTTTCTGACCCTAATTTTTGCCTGGATCGCCCTTTGCGGGTCTTCAATCCACCGGGCCACTCTGATTTTGCCTAGGTCGCCTTTTGCGGGTTTTCAACCTAGCAAGCTGATTTTTCCTTGGCTTATCTTTCTCTTTTTTCGTCTATTTTTCTAGGCATAATACTTCTTGACCACATCTGAGTTCACTGGATTTGGGATCTCATCTCCGTCCATGTTTGCCAGAATTAAAGCTCCTCCTGAGAATGCCTTCTTCACCACATAAGGTCCTTCATATTTGGGAGCCCATTTGCCCCTAGAGTCTGTCTGAATCGGCAAGATCTGCTTGAGCACAAGATCTCCTTCTTGGAATTCACGAGGACAGACTTTCTTGTCAAAAGCCCTCCTCATCCTCTGTTGGTACAACTGTCCATGACACATTGCGGCCACCCGTTTTTCATCAATGAGATTCAACTGGTCAAGACGAGACCGAACCCATTCTGCTTCATCAAGTTTTGTCTCCATTAACACCCGCAGGGATGGTATTTCAACCTCAATGGGGAGGACTGCCTCTGACCCATAAACCAGGGAGTAAGGGGTTGCCCCTGTTGAGGTGCGTACTGAGGTTCTGTAACCATGCAGGGCAAAGGGGAGCATCTCATGCCAATCATTATAGGTCACGACCATCTTCTGTATTATCCGCTTGATATTCTTGTTAGCTGCCTCAACTGCCCCATTCATCTTTGGGCGGTAGGGAGAAGAGTTGTGATGTTGTATTTTGAAGTCTTTACACAAATCCTTCATCATTCTGCTGTTCAAATTACTACCGTTGTCTGTGATAATCTTGTTTGGAAGGCCGTAGCGGCAAACCAAGTCTTTCTTGATGAACTTAGCAATCACTGAGCTTGCTACATTGGGATAAGAAGCAGCCTCCACCCACTTAGTGAAGTAGTCAATAGCAACCAGAATGAAACGGTGACCATTGGAAGCTTTGGGTTCAATGGGACCAATGATGTCCATGCCCCACATTGAGAATGGCCACGGTGCGCTCAAAACATTCAGAGAAGTTGGAGGTACATGGGTGTGATCTGCATAGATTTGGCATTTATGGCATCTTCTCACAAAACTGTAACAATCTGATTCCATCTGCAACCAGTAGTATCCAACTCTCAAGATTTTTCTAGCCATTGCGTGCCCGTTGGAATGAACCCCAAATGAGCCTTCATGAACATCTCGCATAATCTTTACTGATTCTTCTCCTGTTACACACCTGAGGAGTACCAAGTCATGGTTTCTCTTGTAAAGGACGTCTCCACTCAAGAAGAAACCTGTTGACAGCCTCCTGAGGGTTCTCTTGTCATTCTCTGTAGCTCCGGGAGGATACTCTCTGTTTGTGATATACTGCTTGATGTCATGGTACCAAGGCTTACTATCTGATCCCTCTTCGACTGTCATACGGTAGTGATAAGCAGGCTGTCCTCTGTGCTGGATTCTGACAGTCGTCAGACTTTTGTCACAGCTGACGTTGAACATAGAAGACAAAGTTGCCAAGGCATCTGCCAACTGATTCTCGCTGCGGGGTATGTGCTGGAAAGTGATTTCCTCAAAGGGTTTGATTAATTCTTGAATGTAGTCACGGTAAGGAATCAAATCAGAATTTCTTGTTTCCCAGTCTCCTTTTACTTGATGGACAACTAGAGCTGAATCTCCGTACACGTCGAGCCTCTTGACTTTCCGATCGAGACCTGCCTGGATACCCAAGATACACGCTTCATACTCTGCAATATTGTTTGTGACATAGAAGCTTAGTCTGGCGGTGACTGGTATAAAGCGGTTGTCTGGGGAGATCAGCACTGCTCCGATCCCGTGCCCCCACATGTTAGAGGCACCGTCAAACAACACTCTCCACCTTTCATCATCTTGAGATTTCCCTGCGTCAAATAATGCCATAATGTCCTCATTTGGGAATTCACATTGCATTGATTGGTAATCCTCAACCGGTTGATGTGCCAGGTAGTCTGCCAGTGTGCTACCTTTAATCGCCTTCTGGGTTACGTACACGAGGTCATACTCTGACAGAAGCATTTGCCAACGAGCAATTCTACCTGTGAGCGCAGGTTTTTCAAATATGTACTTGATTGGGTCCATTTTGGACACCAACCAGGTAGTGTGACTCAGCATATACTGTCTCAGTCGATGCGCAGCCCAGGCTAGAGCACAACAAGTCTTCTCCAATGATGAATACCTTGCCTCACAGTCTGTGAACTTCTTGCTTATGTAGTAGATCGCATGTTCTTTCTTTCCTGACTCATCGTGTTGCCCCAGCACGCAGCCCATAGAGTTGTCTAGCACCGTGAGGTATAGGATGAGGGGCCTGCCAGACACAGGTGGCATTAGGACGGGTGGATTTTGAAGATACACCTTGATTTTCTCAAATGCTTCTTGACATTTATCATTCCACTTCATCTCTTGGTTTTTGCACAGCAGTTTGAAAATTGGTTCGCAAGTTGCAGTCAACTGGAAGATGAATCGAGAGATGTAATTTAGTCTTCCCAGGAAACCACGAACTTCTTCCTCTGTTTTAGGTGTTGGCATCTCCAGGATGGCTCGCACCTTGTCCGGGTCTACCTCAATTCCCTTCTGGCTAACAATGAAACCCAACAACTTCCCTGACCTAACCCCAAAGGTGCACTTAGCGGGGTTCAGCCTGAGTTTGTACTTTCTGAGACGCTCGAACAGCTTCTGCAGGTTAACCACGTGCTCTTCATCAGTCTTTGATTTGGCAATCATGTCGTCCACATAGGCTTCGATCTCCTTATGCATCATGTCATGGAATAGGGTTACCATCGCTCTTTGGTAGGTTGCCCCGGCATTCCTCAACCCGAAAGGCATAACCTTGTAACAGAAAGTTCCCCAAAGGGTTACGAAGGTGGTTTTCTCCATATCCTCTGGAGCCATTTTGATCTGGTTATAGCCTGAATATCCATCCATGAAGGAGAACATCGAATGCTGAGCAGTACTGTCCACCAAAACATCAATATGGGGTAGAGGGAAATCATCTTTAGGGCTTGCTCTGTTCAAGTCACGGTAGTCGACACACATTCGGACCTTTCCATCTTTCTTAGGGACTGGAACAATGTTTGCTACCCACTCAGGATATTTTGCCACAGCTAAGAACCCTGCATCAAACTGTTTCTTGACCTCATCCCTGATCTTCAAAGACATTTCAGGCTTCATCCGCCTTAACTTCTGTTTCACCGGGGGACATTCTGATTTCACCGGCAATCTATGTTCAACAATATCTGTGCTCAACCCTGGCATGTCCCGATATGTCCATGCGAATACGTCAGCGTAGTCGAACAGGAGCTGAATCAACTTTTTGCGCTCTTTATCCTCCATTGCGGTACCAACCTTGATCTCTTTTCTGTCTTCTTTAGTACCCAAATTGACCATTTCTGTAGACTCCTCATGGGGCTCGATGACCTTTTCTTCTTGTTCTACCATTCTCATGATTTCTGGAGGAGTATCCCAATCATTCTCAACATCTTCCTCGGCTTGATTAACCGGGTAATCAAAATCACAGTATGAGTTATGGGCATTGTTATTTTCAGAGTTTATTTTTGATCTGCATTAGAATGGAGCGGCGAATAAAAACAAAGAAAAAGCAACACAGATAAAAGATGAAGACAGAAATTTTATTGAAAATTCAAAATAACACTTTATTGATTGATGATTTTTGACGAAAACATGTGTGCCCGAATGAAATATCCCAAGGCCTTGGGCAGAGCCGAGGGATCTGCATTACAACGATAATTACTTTAAATTGAAAAATACGGGGTAATCCATGATCTCCCAGTTTTGCAGCTTCTCTCCAGCAGCACAGCAGCGCACCAGACCTACAGCACAGCCGCCTGAGCTTGATCCTTCTTCAACCACATTAACTTGGTCAGGGTTCAGCATACTACCACTCCGGAAGTTGTTCTTAAGATTAGCGATGACCATTCTCCCCTGATTGGGTGCCCTTCCTCTGAGTTTGGCCATCCATTTCTCCCTCCCGTCAGATGCCAGCCTCTCCCGATCAGCAAGACTTGGGATGTACCCAACACCGAACCTCTTAATATTGCCCCTCAACTGGACAGGCATTACAATTCCTTGAGCAGCTTTTCCTAAACCCTTACCAATCTGATACCCATGTCCCAGCATCACCTTTGCAGCCATCATGTCAGCCCTGGACCACTTAGGCTTCTACCGAGGCTCACCTTCGACGAAGACAGCGTTTGAAATCTCCAATCCTTGGAAAGCAGTCTCAAAGGACTCTTCTGCTGCTTCCACATAATATTCAGGTGGTGATCGATTTATCAATGTTTCTTCCTCTCCGGAGATCACTATCAGCTTTCCCCTAGCCACAAACTTGAGTTTCTGATGAAGCGAGGATGGCACTGCCCCAGCCGCATGTATCCAAGGACGTCCTAGCAGGCAACTGTAGGATGAATTGATGTCCATCACTTGAAAGACGACATAAAATACTACAGGGCCTACCTGCAGCGGCACTTCTACTTCTCCAAAAACTTCCTTCACTGACCCATCAAATGCTCTGACCAAGGTGGAGCTCGGTTTTAGATATGAGCAGTCTACATCCAGCTTATCCATTGTAGACTTAGGCAGCACATTCAAGGATGAACCGTTATCAATAAGCACCCTGGCAAGTATATAGTCCCCACACTTGACTGAGATGTGAAGAGCTTGATTATGATTCTTTCCTGCCGGAGGCAGCTCAGTGTCTGAGAAGGTCAAGTAATTAGAGGCTACAATGTTGCCAACAATACCATCAAACTGGTTTACTGTAATGTCATGGGAGACGTGAGCTTCATTCAGGATCTTTAGCAGTGCAGCACGATGCGCCTCTGAACTAAGCAGCAGGGAGAGCATTGAGATCTTGGATGGAGTTTGATTCAGCTGGTCTACCACCCGATATTCACTCTGTCTCATTACTCTCAGGAATTCTTGAGCTTCTTTGTCCGACACATCCCTGACTTCTACAGCTTCCTTGTCTTTTCCTTTACGGGCCCTTTCTTCATTTCCCTTGGATTGCTCTCTTCTAAGGTTTTCAGGAGTATACAACCTTCCACTCCTTGTGATACAACTACCTCCAGCAATGTTGGTTATATCCAAAGTGCCTTTAGGGACCTCCGCTTGCATTGGCACATTGCAGCTCCATGGAGTCATCCTAGTCTCCCCACTAGGGGTAGCAGCAGGTACTGGAATAATAACAGTCGAGGGTCTCGTCACAGCTAGGCTGGAATTCAGGTTGCAGGGAATTTCAATCGGTCTCCTGAAACCTCCATTGCCTGATTGCAAGGTAAATACACTTTCTTCTTTCTCCTGGATTCCCACTTGGACCAGGTGTCTGTGTAACACCCTAAATATTTAATTAATTTATTTAATTAAGTATTTAGGTGTTTTAATTAATTTAATTATTTTTGATCTAATTGACTATTTAGAAAATTATATTAATATGTGAGGGTGTGGTATTAGGGATTGGTGGTATCAAGGAAGTGGACTCGGGCTTAAGTGGAGAAGCCCATGATCCACCAAGTTAGCGCATAACCTAGACCTAATTAGAGTTAGGGTGTTGTGAAGGCTTTAGCGAAATTGAGAGGTGGAGAGTTAGAGGGTTGGGAGCCGTTTTGGTGAGTGCAAGAAAGAAGAGAGTTTGCGTGAAAAACTCCAAGGGGAAAATAAGGGATTTTGCGTGAAGCTCAAGAAGAAAAGAAAGGAAGAGAACGTGGGAGAGAAGAAAGTGTCGCGGTGTTTTCGTGCGTGATCATCTTCTTGGTGCTAGGAGCTTACGTATTCGAGGTAAGGGGAGTCTCACATTATAAGGGTTTATATAATGGTTAGTATGTGGGAGGGTAGTTCTATGATGCCTAGGGTGTATTAGTTATTATGTTGAATTTCTTGTTGAACTGTTGGTGTTGTTGTGAATATAAGATGAGTTGTGATGTTTGTTGTTGGTGATTTGTTGATGTTTGATGTTAATACCATGACTCACGTGCTACATGTTGGTGTGATTTGCTTTTGTGTCATGTTTGATAATTCAGGAGGATTGGTAGGGATGATTAGAAATTAGTAATTTGAATTAATGATAATTGATTTGGTGATTGATTTGGTGGTCCAAAATTGGTGATTGAATTAACCCTTGATTTTGTGTGGATTGGGACCTTAATTGATGGATGTTTTGGCAACAAATAATTGGAGGATTTAATAGGTGATCATGGTGATTTGATTTATATTGATGAGGCTGATTTTGGGAATTTATTTGGGGATTTAATTTGGTGAAAAATCGGATTTTTGTAGTGTACCCTAGCCCTAGGCGCACACATGGGCGCCAAACCCGTAGCTGTCCTGAAAAATATTTTGACGTCCCTAAATTGTTTTGATCATAACTTTTGACTCGGGTGTCCGTTTTAAACGATTCGAAGTGCGTTGTAAAGCTTATTCAGACGCCCATCTGAATATTCTAATTTGGGGCTCATAAAACATTTTTCTGGAAAATTTATTTGGCCGTTGATCCAACCTTCAAACCTCGTATTTTGAGAAAAAATGTCGTGACTCAATCATTTTCGGAAAAGAGCTATTTTAAGGAAATAAAAATGAGTGATGTTGCACGGGCGCCTACGTGGCTGACCCGGACGAAGTAATGACGTGTTGAGTAAAATGACGATAATACCCTTAGTGGTTAATTAAATGACGTTGTTGCCCTTAGTGGCCAATATTTTGACGATGATGTGATTATGACGAGGATACCCTTAGTGGTTAATTAAACGACGTTTTTGCCCTTAGTGGCCAATATTTTGATGATGTTGTGATTATGATGATTTGTGGTTGCACATGTGTCCATAGTGTCTCATAGCATGTGCATTTCGCCCTTAGTGGCAGTGACGATGTTTTCGCCCTTAGTGGCAGTGACGATGTTCGCCCATAGTGGCAGTGACGAGTATGGTACCATCATGCATATGCCCAGGTGTGGGTTGCATTTTCATACATATGCATAAACACGACGCGTTTTGCTTGTGATGTGTTTTTGACGTTGGTTGCCGATGTTGCTCGGTGAAGGTTGTAATGCGACGTTAAGTGTGCCGTGGTAGTTATAGACATTGTCCTCTAATATATTGATTATTATATATGCCTTTATGCTGTTTGAAGACTCACCCTTTCTGCTTGGAATGTTGCTCTACTGTGGCAACGCTGCAGGTATCCGCGAGTGAAGGTCATGCTGCCTTCCTTGATAGCTGTTGGGATGTTTTGAGTCGCTCTCTGATACTGTAACACCTAGGGGGCGTGGGTGAAGTTTGTTGAATTATTTAACTGGCTGTTTAATGATTTTATTGATGTTTTGAGACGTGTCTGAGGGATTTTGGCGAGTTGCTATTTTTATTCCGCGGTGACGAAATCTTCGAAGTTTAAATTTTATGACGAATGATGCAAAAACCTTGACGAGTGAAAATGACGAGTTTTATTTATGACGATGTGGCACTTCTTTTCTATTCATTTAAATTAATTTTTGTGAAAACAATTTACTCTGATAAATGACGTGTAAATTATGGGGTAGAAAAGGGGTGTTACAGTCTGTCTAAGAGATCTTGGAGAATTGGTTTAAAGCCTTCGCATGCCCCGATGCAGCGAGGATTATTACAGGCGTCTTTCCTAGCACAACCTTCTTTGATGACACCAAAACGGCATAATTCAGCATGGATAAAATTCAAAGGCATCTGAATGCAATCAACTTTTCTAACCAAACACTGACCCCCCTGATGGTCAACGGCATTAATAGCAGGTCCTCCATGCCCTGGCAACGGATTGGTGGCTACATTGGGTTGTTGAAATGATATGCTTTTCGTATCAAGTAATTCTTGCACCACATATTTGAATGCTTTACAATCCTCCACCACATGACCTACTGCCCCAGAATGAAAGGCGCAGGTGGCATTTGCGTTGTACCCTCTGGGATAGGGAGGCTGATATGGCTTCATTTGACGAGTACTGATTATTTTGTTGGTGATGAGATAATTAAACAAGTCCGTGTAGGACATGGGAATGGGATCAAAGACAACATGCTTCCTTTCATTATAGTTTCGGTACTGATAATTTGATTGAAAAGGCTGCGCCAGTGGTGTCTGAGGAGGAACCGAAATAGCTTGCGGTGGATTGCTGTGCGACGGACCACTGGCTCCGATGACTGCATTAGTTTCACCTTCTTTCTTCTTATGAGACCCAAAAAATGGCTTTTTTTGACCGGCAGGAGGTGTCGGGCCCTGAGCTATTCTTCCGCTCCGCATACCATTCTCTACTCTTTCCCCTGTGACCACCATCTCAGAGAAGTTTGAGGCTACGCTGCCAACCAACCTATCATAATACACCGCAGGAAGGGTTTCCATAAACATGTGGACCATTTCTTTGTCCAGCAGAGGGGGTTTTACTTGAGCCGCAAGGTTCCGCCATCTCTGAGCATACTCTTTGAACGACTCGTTATCCCTCTTAGACATGCATTGTAGCTGAGTTCTATCTGGAGCCAAATCATTGTTATACTGGTATTGACGCATGAAGGCATCCGCCATGTCTTTCCAGCAACGGATATTAGTTGGCTCTAACTGCATGTACCAGTCAAGGGGAGCTCCAGCTAAACTTTCTTGGAAGCAATGCATCATTAAGTTATCATCACGGGCATAGGCAGTCATCTTTCGGCAGTACATTGTCACATGGCTGACTGGGCAAGTTGTCCCTCTGTATTTGTCAAAAGTTGGTGCTTTGAACTTGGGCGGCAAGACTAGATCAGGAACCAAGCACAACTCATGGGCATTCCTGGCTCGGGAACCTGCCCCTTCAACAGCTCTTAATCTTTCTTCCAGCATCTGATACTGACTTCTAGCTTCGGCAGGGTAATTCTGTGGGAAACCGCTGGCACCATAGTGAGGGTTATTCATCGATGCCGCGACCGGGGTCATGTGTCGGTGAGTAATATTCTGAGGGACTGGGCCCTGTACGTGTGGATGAACCATTATTGGTGAATTGAAACCCGCCGGAGTTCCTGGAGCAATAGTAGGAATTGGGATCTGAATCTGGGCTTGATGCGTCCCTGTTCCAACTTCATTCACAACTGTATTAGGCTGAGCGTGCCCCGTGGTTCCTGAAGGATCTCTTCCAGGGTTTGCATCAGCAGCAGGAGGCGTATAGCCCAGTGGGAGACCATAGAGAGGCCATTGCACAGCTTGAAGGGTTTGAGAGATCCCAGACCCAGGAAGGGGAGGAGGATTGTTCACCCCAGCAGCAGCGGCTTCAGTTGTGCCAACATCTCTTAAGGCACTTAGCACTCTTATGACCTCCACCATTTGAGCCTTTAGGACTTCCATCTCAGCTTGAATGACTTGATTCCCCTGATTCTGACCATGCTGACCCTGACCATTAGGATTCAGACCTCCTGGAATTCCGTCATCCTGATGTGGCTGCGGATTGTCCTGATCAGGGTTGGCTCGATTGTTTTCCATGTTTCTTGCTTGCAGACGCGTCCAATAGCGATGATCAACCAGCTTGCCTGATTTTCTGTTGACGGAACACGCTTATGAACACAAGAACGAATGAATGAATGCAATGCGAATGAATGCGTGTTTGGTTTGTCTTGCTGAGAATCGCAGTGTATTATGTCTTGTCATAGATACGCAGGTAAATCTTTGATTATTTTTATTATATCACTTTCTTTGGATCCTACTGAAATTGGAATCTGGAAGCGAAACGGGTGTATTTAAACAAAATACTTCAAAATCTGAATCAAGAGTACGACATTCTGATACAATGATTGAAAAAGGAAAGGTACAATAAGACAAAATGGAAAATTACAATAAAGAAAGCTCAAATACAAAGAGCTTTGACGTTTCCACTCCTTTTCCTTTTGTTGTTGGTAGAGGTACTTCCGGCTTTTCCTTTGGCTTCCTCAACTAGGGCTCTGCAGTACTCCACAAATTTGTACACCTCAAGCGGGGTGTTGAGGGGATACATCTCAGTTTCAGCTTTTCTTAATTTCTTGGGCATATCCGCAAGAGCCTGGTTGACCAACTCTGATAGCTTGGAGAACCTATCCCTCCAGTGTTGAACTTCATCCCTCAGCTCAATGATGACTGCCTGCTCTTCAATCCTACCGAGCAGCTCAACATAGCGATGTTCCCAATACTGACTTTCATCCCTCACTTGCAGGTATGCATTGCTGATGTGACAAAGGCGCTTCTTCAACTCATCAGAATCCTCTTGCTCTGTTTTTAGGGCCCGCTGGTATTCTCTGAGGATGTTCTCGAATGAGTCTCTTTCTTGCACAACACTGTCTAACTTACTTTCCCATTCAGCTTGTAACATGCGGGATTCTCTTTTTGACTTGGCAAGCAAGCTTTTCCCAGTTCTCCCTTCCATTTTTGCTTCATCCCACAATTCTTTCCACTGATTGGCTTCTTCCAGGGCCTTCTTCTCTTTCAAGCTTCGCCTCTTGATTTCCTCCTTGGCTCCTTGCAGATACCTTTGAACTTCTAACTTGCTCTCCTCTTCCCCTTTTAGTTTCTGACTGAACTTCTCAATGGTAGCAGACTTCAGGGCATTTTCTTCTTTCAACCTTTTGTTCTTCAGAGCCATCTTCTCTATCTCAGCTTGCAAAGATTTCTTCTCTTCCTCTGCCTTCATCAGAGCCAACTTAACCTCGCCTAATTCTTCGACAACAGGGACACTGGCGTCTACTACTTCCCTCTCGACTTGCAACTCTTTTTGGTAGGGCAGTTGAACATTCTGGATTCTTTTTCCGAGCCACTGAGCGAAGGTGATACCACTAGTCCTCTGAGCAAGCTCTACTTTTCCCATGCGAACCACCGTACTCCAGGCTTGCAAAACCTTTCTAAGCAAACTGTCATCTTTTGGTCCTCCTTCAAAGATGTAAAGCGGGAATATCATCTCTTCAGTAGGCGAATTCCTCATCGGATACCCCAATTGCCTCAGAGTCAGGGACGGGTTGTAGTTGATGCATCCCTTAGTGCCCATCAGCGGGACATTTTGAAAACCACCACAGCGGAAGACTACCTTAGGCCTATCTTCCCAGCAAGATGAGAGATACCAACGGATCGAGTGCTCATCTAGACCCCCTAGAAACTGGATCCACTCTTGAATACTCATAGCTTTCACCTCACAAGTTACAGCGTAGCCAATCAACTTTTCCACTCGTGTTGGGTTGGTGAAGGCATGAATGAGAAGCCACGCATACAACAGGTGAGAAGAGCAAGAGATTTTCTTCCTTCTCAAGTCACAATGATGAGTAAAAGCGGAATAAGTGTCAGCAAGGATGGCGGGAATTGGATTAATGGGGCTCCTCCCATTCTGAAAAGCTAGGAAAATACCAATAACGGTCACATCCACATACCTCTCAATCTGTGGAAAGAGAACAACTCCAAAAATTGTTAAGGCCAAAACTCGCTTGAAGACAACCCAATTTTTACTTCTGGCATAGGCTCCCATTAAACCTTCAAGGTAGCTCTGCGGGAAACCTATCACATTGTTTCTCTTCTGCTTTTGGAGCTTCAGATCCTCTACACTCACTTGCAATAATGTAGCGAACCCCTCATCTGTGTAGTACTGTTCTTGATACCGGTAGGGGACAGCTTCTGTCTGAGTGAAACCCAAAATCTGCTGATATTCCTCCAATGTGGGTGCCATTTGAAAATTTTTGAAAAGAAAGCACCTGATTTCTGGGTCATAGAATCTACTCAAAGCCACAATAGCCTCAGTCTGCACCTCTAGCAACAACAACTTCCGGAGGTTCCCATAAGCATTGTCAAACGATCCCCTTTCAATTGGTCCCATCAGGTCAACACATTTTTTCAGACTAGTCACATCTACCTTGTTTACAGCGGGGTACCTTGGAGTATACACCGTTTCCCTTCTAGATTCCATGTCGTATCTATGACAAAAATTTGTCATTACTTGGGATTCTCGGCAAGCAAACTATGATGAAATGCAAAGATGCATGCGAAAACTACTGAAAATGTATGTTTTATGCAAAGGATGTGTGTAAATGATGATGATGTTCTATGTCTATGTAACTCAGAGACCAGTCCTTATTGGCAGTGATTCAAGTTTTTTTTTTGGAAAATGCGGGTCGTACGTTATTTCATATGGACCGGTATGAGAAAGGCTACAGCAGTAACTCTTTCACCCCCCTCTTTTTTTTAAAATAAAGTGGTTCATATGTCACTTCGTACAGACCGGCGAAAGAAAGGTTACAACGGCAACTCTTTCTCTATTTTCTCTTTTTTCGAAAAATCTCCTTTTCTTTTTGAAAACGTGCCTAGTTTACAATGCAGCACACAATTTGGTATGCCCCTTGTGTCCTACGAAGACGGGGACCTAAGTTCTAGGACATCTCAAATGTTCCTCCCATGTGGGTTCTAGTCACTTCCTCACCAGGTTACCAGAGCTAACTCTCTCTCACAATAGCACCCACAACGATGGGACGCCATCTGGTGTGAGGCATCATGAAAGAGCGTACTCTGGCTGAAACTTTCGTGAGAGTCAGAAGGACAACAGTCCAATTGCCAGTCACTACTCGTTTCCACTCTCCTAAGTTTTGTCAGACCTTGGGTTTTAGGCCCCTCTCGAAGCACAATAAGCATAAGGTGTGAGTGTGTGTAACGAGGACATACCGCCTAAAACTAACCGCATATATCCCCGCCTGCGAAGGAAAACCCAGAACAGTCCAGACAATAGCAAGCGATAACATGTTGTCTACACTAGGGTTCAATATCAAATAAGCTAGCCTAGGGTTTCAACAACAATCAAGTGCTTTGTTTACCTCAAGAAAGGGGGCCAAGAAGAGGGGAACATAACAAGATGGGGGAGAAATGCATGAGAGTACTAAGCACATAAGCAAAGACGAGGAAAAATAAACATGGAAGGAGAGAAAACAAATGCACATGCATACAACATGATAAGAAGAGCAAATCGAAAAAGGATAGAAGCAAACAAAGTATCCAAATCACATCGATAGCACACTAAACCACACATTTAATTAGCTAGGCTTGACCCACTTAAAAAAAGAAAAGTCCCCAGTGGAGTCGTCAGCTGTTGCGCCCGAAAAAGTCCCTGAGGGAATCTTTCTTCGTTTACAACTTTTTGAAAATCAATGAAGTCGCCACCAATATTTTTTATAAGGGAAATATTGAAGAAAACCTTTTTGGAAAACGAATGGCCTTTTAGAAATTGGAAAATTTGGGTTCGGGGGTCGGTTAGGCATGGGGAAGGTATTAGCACCCCACATCTCCTTTCTATCGAAAGGGAACCTTTAATTAAACGTGTGGTTTTAAGTGCTGATTTGGAAAATACTTAAATTTGCCCCTTTTTTTCGAAAAGAGAATGAAAAGACTTAATGAAAATTTTTATTTTTGGTGCTTGACGAGAGTTAGCCTCTCGCTCCTACGTATCTCCTGGTGCGATGGAGAATTCAAAGCTACGTAGTTCTTGTTTGTCCTGAAAAGGGTTTTTGTTTTTTAATCTTTTTGGAGTTTTTCGCAAAGGGGTTGAGCGTTCGCAGTGACCAAACAACAATGGTTTAGAGTGGTCGCACTACTAACTCTTATGAAAATGAATTATCATTAACGACCAAACGGCAACGGCGCGAGTGATGATTAATGATAATCGGTTTTTATTTTGAGCATTGAAAAGGTTTTCGCAATTGAAGGAGAGCGTTTGTGAGGACCAAACAACAACGGTTTAGAGTGGCCACACTACTAGCTCCCACAGGAATGAAATCATCACCCACAATCAAACGGCAACGGCGCGAGTGATCATTAGTGATGATTAGTTTTGATTTCGACGTTTGAAAAGATTTGTTTTTGAAAAGTGTTTTCGTTGATTTTAATTGGAGAGAACGTCGTGATGAAAGGAATTTGCAATTGGATTGATTTTTGTTCGGGGAAACATTTATCCATCATTTAAAAAAAAAGGTTTGAGAAAAAATAAGTTCGTTTAGGGAAAAGAAAATTTATTATTTGGGAAAAAAGGGTTTGTAAAAAAAAAACGTTTATCTAGGGGAAAGAAATAAAATTTGAAAAGAGAAACAGGGGGTGAAATAGTAAAATGGGGGGTGCAAGTAGCAGGGAGGCTGTATTATTAAGATTGGGGTGTAAACAGTAGCCCATCATCCTTAGCGAGCAGGCCCACGTTTTTTAGTTTTCTGATGGGCTCAGGGGGGTGCGCGTAGTGAAATGCAGGGGGTGTGAACAGAAATCTGAAAAATAAAAAAATAAAAAAAACGCGAAAAGACGATTCTGCCCCTGTTTTAATACTATAAAAGCCCCAACCCTAAAATGGAAACCCTAATTTGCTCTCTTCCTCACGCGGCGCCCACTTTCCCCATCTGCGGCCAAACCTAAATTTTTTTTTCTCTCTCCTTGCCTTACGTCGTATCCTCCTCTCTCTCTTGACCTTAATCTTCTTCTCCTCTCTCACAAACCGTATCCTCCTCCCTCTCTCCCTTAACTTCGATCTCCCTCCTTAAACCTACCCAGATTTCGATTTTCTCTCCTCACCAGGCCGTACCTTCATTTTTTGCATAGAGAGGGTGAGATGTGCAGAAAACGAGAACGCGTGAGAAAGGGGGAAAGAGTGGAGAAAGGGGGAGGGGACGGGTATGGTGTTTCTGTTTTGAAGGGTGGTGGTTGTTGGGCGGTGCGACGGTGGGTGGATGGTTCGCGAGGAGAGAGAGAAACTGAAGGGGAAAAACGATGTCGGTGAGAGAGGGAAACACGGTGGTGAGGAGGTGTTTATAGTTGAGGCGTACGGCGGTGGTGGCTGTTGGTGAGGGTGGTTGGCGAAGAGGGAGGGCTGTTTGGTGGTGGCCGTGGAAAAGGGCGTTTTTGTGGTTGTAGGAGGTGAGAGAGTGCTGCTGTTGTTGGACGGTGGGGCGGAGGAGAGAAGGCGGTTGGTGGTGGCTGTTGGTGAGGGTGGACGCGGTGGACAGTTTACGGCGGCGCAGGGGCTGAGACGACGGTGGTCCGATGGGTTTGACGGTGGTGATTTTGGGTGGCCTTAGGATGGAGGGGTGGTCCACGGCGGGGACACGGCGAGGTACGGCGTACGACCACCGTCTATGGTGGCCGGAGGTGAGTCCCACTGTTTTTATTCATTTTTCTTTTTCTATTTATTTTTTTTTTTGCCTTTTCACCACCACTTATATTATCATTTTTTTGCTAAAGCTGCTAACAGAAGAATAATATAGTGAACAATTTCTAAAGTTATTTTGAACAAACATGCATAAGAGGCACTAACCACTGCATAAGCAGATGCATAAAAAAAACCAATCGACATTTCACTAGTTATTTTGCTACTAACAGATGTATAAAAACAATGGTTATTTCACTAGCTAGTTTGCTGCAAAGCTAACAGATGCATAATATCATTTCATTAGTTACTGTATTAGGGAAAAAAAGGGTCATTATGCTTTAAAAGGGACTATAATAACATATATCATGTATAGGAAATAAACTAAAACATGCTATACTGGATAAACAGATGAGAATGAGAACCAACCTAGTTCCAAATTTTTTACTCTCTGAGTTGCTCTTTATTTGCTCAAGTGGAAAGAATTCTGATTCTGAGTGTATTTTGAAGTAGTATCAATTATTCTTTGATATCAGTGTTGTGATTTTTTTGTGTATCTGTGTGTGTATAAGTATCTGGCTCTTCTTCTCTTATGCTTGCTGTGTGTGCCTTTGTGTCTCACAAGTGAACTTGAATTCTAAAGTTGTTTTCAAGTTCTTTTGGTGGTCAATCCTCTTCCTCTTTTTTTTCTCTCACCCTATTTTGAGGTTGTATTTATAGTCAAAGAATTGTGGTGCAGGTGTGGATGAGATGCAGCTGAGCGATACTCATGGGAGACCATAAAGCATAACTGCATCTGGTGAGCATCAGAGGTGGAGCAGGGACTGCCAAGATGGTGAGATGTCTTTGCCAAAAATGATAAGAAACCAAAGAGACAAGGAGAAGGCAAGTTGAGCTTGGAGCTCAAAATGCATCCTGTTATCATAACAACCAGCAAGACGTTGCTCTTCTCTTTTATTTGTTTGACTTCTTTTTGTTTATTTTTTTATGTTTTTTTTTTATGTGTAACAACAAAAAGGAAATAATGTAATTTTGTATTATTTTTTAATAATAAAAAAAAAGATTTAAACAAGACACTATTTGACTATTTCTCCTATTTTTCCTCTTTATTGATGACTACTAATTAACCAAAACAAATGAGACTAATAACAATAACGCTAAATTACCAAAACCTTCAAGCAAAACGCGCAATTCATTGATTCTCGTACAAGCACGCACTTGACTAGCAGTTTAATTTGCACTAATGAGGATAAATACGCACACCCAAATAAACACACGCGTCTAAAAGAGACACGCATCTAAACAAACATGCCCACTTAATGAGGAGCCACACGCACATGCGATTAGGACTGACATCACATACGATAAAGAAAAAGACTCGCAAACACGACAATAACGAAGCAGTATAAGATCATTAGAATGAGGCGCGTACGCAGTCAAGAATAATGCGCGTATACCTCGACCTATGCTTTGAGTTTCTTTCAACTGCCAGACAAAATACCGTTAGAACTTCGTGTTCACGGAAAGACAATTTTTATTTTATTTTTGATAAACTAGTCGGACAAAATTGGGGTATTACAATTGTCCACTCTCATATAAGAATATCATCAACACCTAGATAGGCTCATTCCTTACATTGCATCTTCCACTAGATGTGCATATAGATTCCCTTGCGTTTTGTAGAAATATTTGAGCATGGTTCTCACCTAGCATCTTCCACTAGATGTGCATTTAGGTTCAATCTTGCCCACTCTTGTATTTTTGCTTAATGCCCAATTCAAGTTCCTTCTTTGCCTATTTACGTGTTGTGGTCTAACATGTGTAGTCTAGGCTAATATTTGCTCAAGAATTCAAATGAGGTTGTTGTTTGCCTAAGGATTCGATTTGCATTCATTGCTCTCTTTCCTAAATAGCCTAGCATGAAAATGGTGACTAGTGACAATCACCCATAACCTTTGTTAGTTTGGTTGTCCTAAAAGCCTAAATTTCGAAAAAGGATGTTTTCATATGCATAAGCTACTAGTGATAATCCATCACAACCTATGTTGGTTTGATTACCATGAACGCGTCCAATTTCAAAAAGCATTTTTCTAAGTATCAAAGAATCAAAAACAAGTTATTAGCGGTGATCCATCATAATCTTTGTTAGTTTGATCATCATGAAAGCTTTCATTTTCAAAAGACGTTTCAAAAAGATTTTTCAAAGCTCCTTAGAACTACGTCGCTTTGATTCCCATTTGGGATACGTAGGAGCGAGTCACATTCTCGTCAAGCGCAATCATAAAAAGTTTAGCATTTGCATAACAAAAAGAAAAGAGTTATTTTCATAACAAAAAAGAATCACTTTTGCAAACCAAGATCATTTTCAGAACGAAAACCTTTTCCTTTCTAAAAACATTTTCAACCCATCGTCGCTAGTGGCTAATCAGAACCTTTGTTCGTCTAGCCATTGGTGGCGATGTCTTTTTCCCAAAAGAACAACAAGCGATGATCACTCATAACCTTTGTTAGTTTGATCATTCGTGCCAATCAATCTCTTTCGAAAACCCCTTTCAAAAGAACAAATAAAAAACGGGTTGCTACTAACAGTCAATCAGAACCTTTGTTCGTCTGACCGGCGGTAGTGACTCTCATTTTCAAGAGTACTTAGCGGTGATTACCCATAACCTTGGTTAGTTTAATCATTCACTAAATGCTTGCCCTATTTCGAAAACTCACTAAAAAGATAAAAGACAAAAACCTTTTTCAGGACAAAGAAGAACTACGTAGCTTTGAGTTCTCCATCGCACCGGGAGATACGTAGGAGCGGACCTTGTCCCGTCAAGCGTTTTTTCTAAAAAATCATTCTTCCCCCTTTTTTTTTCATAATAAATATAGATTTTCATTAAGAATTTTTCAATAAGAAGTAGAGAGGCAAAATTAAGTATTTTCAAGTCAACACACTAAAACCACACTTAATTAAAGGTTCCCTCTCAGTAGAGAGAACGTGTGGGGTGCTAACACCTTCCCTGCGCGTAACCGACCCCCGAACCCTGTTCTCTAGTTTCGTAAGACCAATCGCTTTCCAAAAAGGTTTTCCTAATATTTTCCTTAATAAATATTGGTGGCGGCTTCATTGTCTTAGAAAAGTTGTGAACGAGGAAGGTTCTCCCTCGGGGACTTTTTCGGGCGCAACACTAACAAATTAGGAATCATATTTCATGCTTAACATTGCTAAAATAGAGTAATATCTCGGACTTAATAGGGAGCTAAGGTTTTCAGATTATGTTATTCGGTAAACTCGGGTATCCATCGCACGGACAACAGTGACTAATTTCTCGCTCAATGTAGGTGCCTCGAGGGGCAGGACAGCTCGCCCAGAGTTTTAACGCTGCTCCGTACCTAAGGTGGGGATCGAACCCCGGACCCTTGGTTAAGGAAGGATCAGCCTCAACAGCTGAACCCCGCGCTCTCGGTTTGGTTTTCAGATTATGTATAACATCCGGTACCGTAAAAAAAGTACAAATAATGCAACTTGTTATGCAACTTTATATTGATATAAGATTTTGTAAGATTAATTAGCAGATATATTTTTTTTTTGAGATTAGTAGATATCTTCTTTATTTAAGGTATTGATAAATTACAGGTGAAATTATAGTTTTACATACTACTATAAAATCAACTCAATATTAAAGTAGGTTTTAAAAAAAATTATATTTCTCATGTTGAATTTTTTAAACACTTTATAAAACTATCAATTAAAAACATGTAGGTTTATTTTGGAAAGAAAAAATTATTACAGTTTCTACAAAAAAGTGAATTTTAAATACTAAATATAATATTGTAAAAAAATACTAAATATAATAAAAACTGTATTTTGATTTAAAAAAAGCGTATATATGTCTATTTGCAGGAAGTGGTGTTTTCGGTTTTTTAGAACAAATATAGGGTTATTTTGATTATTTATTTTTAAGTTGAACTCAACTTTCCCAACTCAAACCCTGTTCATCGACGGGTATAGCGGTGGACTTTCCTCTTCCTCTTCTGGTCGCTTCGCTTCCGTTCAATATGGTTCCCACAATTCGCGCAAACAAATTCATTGGTTGCTCCTGCTAGAAACAAACAATGGCGACAACCTATGAATCATCTTCTTCACGTCATGGGTTGTGATCGTCAAGTCTCCTCAATAAACGGCTGACAAATCAATAACCAAGGTACGATAATAGTTATTATTAAAATAAATATTAGGAGAATGATAAAGATATATACAACCAATGCTTATTTATTTATTTAATTATTTATTTATTAATTAATATGTTTTTTTAAGGACCTTCCTATGAGGGACTAATGCCATCTTCCTTGATGAGGACATTTTTTTTCAGTGGATCAAATGGTGTATTATGTGCCCAGATCTTGTTTTTTTCAGTGAGGAAATGGTACGTATTATGTGCGCAGGTCTGAAATGGTGTATTAGTATTATATATGTTTTTGTACCAAATTAATAGTATTCCATATTTATGGGTGCATTATACACAGATGCGAAATTTATGGGCCCATAATGGTGGATCCATTCCAGGTGCAGAGTATTAAAAGCACATTAAGTCGTTTCTTATTGAAGGCAGTATCGTCGATTCACACATACTCGTTGTAGCCGCAATTTTGTGCGATCTACACTGTTCATGTAATATTAATTTGGATGTCTTCTTTATTTCTATAACTGGCTCCGAAATCTAATTAAATATGGTCCATCCATTATATATGATCAAACATCTTTTTGTTCTCGGCCGTTCAGGTTAGGCCATAAGTTGACGTGCATGCCACGTATTTATTCAGGATATTGCGTGGCTTTTGGTGTTAGTGATGTGGAAAGATGATTTGTATTTTTCGTGATTGATTGTAATTAAGATTAAGATTAAGATAAAATTGAGTTTTTGTCAAACGGAATATTTTGCCACATTCCAAGTAAATTCAAACTGAAAATGATTGTTTTGATCATTGTGTTCATCTCCTAGATGCTTCACCATTGTTTGTTCTTCCATAATTCTACAAAAAAACATGACCATCACCTTCCAATTTTCCATAGTCAAAGAAATAAGTGCACCCAGTAGAGAAAAATTTGAGACTGGAAAAATAAATTAGAAAAATAAATCAAAAAGAGGAAAAAGAATGGGTATAAATTGAATGGAGTAGACAGGGAAGAAATACCTTTGTGTTCATCTCCTAGATGCTTCACCATTGTTTGTTCTTCACCATGCGTTTTTTAATTTTGTATTCAAATTTGAATTAATGTCATTTCTATTATCGATCGGATTAATTGCATTTTTTGGAATTCAATTCAATTGAATTTTCAGAATGGAATATTCCATGTAGCCTCAATGTTTCCCCTTTTTTCGTTAGTGAGTAAATCATGGTATTTCCAGAATTTAATTGCATTAAATTTCCAGAATGGACTATTATATGGAGACGGATTTAACAAAACTGCGACGTTCTGCTTGGTCATATTATTATGGGAGCCGTTGGATATTATCAGCCGCAAATTTGGAGCATCTGGGCCGTGTATATTACAGCCGCAATTCTGGCGTATATTTGCCGTTGATTTTTTTTAATTATGACACTTTCAATATTAGCCATACAATCCCTGAAAATGTTGAGTGTTTTAATTTTTTTTGGTAAAAACCAGCCGCAATTTAAATCCACGGTAGCCGTTAAGATCTTTATGTGGATCTGACTTAGAATCTCAGCCGTTGAGTTTCTTGTAAAATCTTAGGTGGATTCCACGTATTTTTTCTATGTATTGCGTGGCTTTTTGATTTAGTGATGTGGATGGCTGACGTGGAGTATTCGTGGTTTATTATAATTAAGATTAAGATATGGCTGACGTGGAGTATTCGTGGTTTATTATAATTAAGATTAAGATACATACATATATATATATATATATATATATATATATATATATATATATATATGTATGTGTGTGTATAGTTATAAAATAATTGGATCTAAAAGTCATCATTAAATTCAAAATCAAATGCAAGAGTTAAGGATGAAATCAGTTACGTGACGCTAGAGAAATGGGAATGCACTCAACTTACAAGCAACAGGTGTATGGAACATGGCTACTTAGGTACTTTTGTCACATTCCATTATTGATTACTATTTGCCTTGCTTGCGCCAACAGCCCAACACACAAATCAAAAACAAAATATGGGGGCTGATATTAGTTAGAAGGAGCGTGGAGTAAAAGGGTTTCCACTTTCCAGATAAGGATAAAAGCAAGGGGCAGCGTTTTTACCTGTTATTAGTCACTCAGTGGTAGCCCATTTTATCCGGGCTATCCTGCTACTAGGGCTAGGGCCACCACATAGTAGAGCAGAGACAGGCTCTAATTTAGGGTTTTGGATTCTTTAATTTTTCATTGCAGTTTTATTTATAAGAAAAAAAACATTTTTTAGGTTTATATGTATGTAGTTTGTAATTAAGATTAGATACATTAGTTACTCGATGAATCTGAAAAGTGTTTTTTTGTTTATAAATGAGACCGAAGGGATAATTATACTCAAATTATGTTAGATACCTGAAATATGATAAAACAGCGGTCAAAAAATATGATAAAATAGACAATAAAAATATTAAACTAAAATATTATAATTATAACTATAATTATAGAATATAATTTAAAGTGTGAATTATATATAAATATTTATGCTAAATTAGCTTTTTTTTGTTACGGAGCTAAAAAGAAAAAGAAAAAAGAGGATAAAAAACTAAAGGCTTAAATACTTGTTACCCCCTGCAAATATAGCCATTATCCATTTACCCCATTGCAAAAAAACACATTCAAAAAATACCTTGCAAAATGTAAAATTATCCAGTTACCCCCCTGCTGTTATTTTTAGCTAACAACGTTAAGTGTATGTTGATTTGGCTGACATTTCGGATCTAGTTACCCCATGCAAATATTAAGTGGGATCTAGTTATCCCCTGCAAATATTAAGTGTTTCTAGTTACCCCACTACAAATGCCAAAACTAACAGCAGGGGGGAGCTCCATCATGCATGCAAGTGATATTCATGCCATCCTTCGCCATTTTTCTTCCTCTACCCTTTGATACCACTATTGCTGATCATCCTCCCCTATATCTCCATCCACCATTTTCGAGTAGAAGAATGGTGGAGCTGGAAAACAAGCTAAAAGTTGAAGATACAAGCCCAAGCAGAATCCTGTGTGAAACCCGTGTGACCCACCTTCAGTGATTACCATATATCTCCCTATACAGACCTCCAATTGAGCTCATTTCTGTTTCTTTAAAAACTAGACTCAAAATGCTTCAGTTTAGGCCCAAGAACCATCCGATTTCATTGAGAATGAAGGGAGTTATCGTGTCCACAAGTTTCACTTCTGAATCAGTCACAGTTTTGACCCAGTTTCAGTGTTTTCGTTATAACTCTCTGAGTACTCGTTGCATGCGTTTGAAAGTTCCACCCTCAGAAACTAGATAAAATTCCCTTCACAATAGACACTCGTTTTGCTAAGTTTAGTGGATAATTGACCGAGTTATGTTCGTTGCAATACGTCATTTAGTTGCTGGAAAACAGAAATCTGGGAGAGTTGAGAGAATAGAGGTTCTCTAGCTTACTTTGAGTCTCCATTGTGCTCTGGGAGCTACTGAAGGTATTGCATGTTAGTGGGGAAGGAAGTTCAGTAGTTGGGATTCGAGTTTGGTTGCTGTTTCGAAGGTTGATCGAGTCCTAGGCGAGTTCGTGACAATTTGGAGCGGATTCGGGAGAGTTCGCGTGTTACCGTTCGTTCGAGTTCACAGAGCTTCGGTTGTGTGCGATTTTCATCGCCAAAGGTGAATTCTATACTCACTAGGGATTCGTTGTTATCACTCATTTTCATGTCTCGAGTCAATGGATTAATTTGGTGCTTGCTTGGTGTTAATTGTATTGCTAATTTCACTGTTTTTTGAATGTTCTGGAGTAGGTTCAGTACTTCGGTTACTGGGAACGAATTACTGACTAAAAAATCAAGTGGTCTATCATTTTAGAAACTAGACTGAATGCTCGTTAAATTGGCTCTGATTTGGTTGAATATGGAATTGTGTAGCTCAAGTTATAGGCTCCACAAGTTAGGGTAAAATTCTGGGAACAATCTGGACATAGGGTCAGTGTTTTGGGCATGGTGGTTTCAATTGAACTCCTTTTTGGATGATTTCTATTTCTTTGAAAACTAGACTTAATTTTCTACTGTTAGGCTCAGGTTCCAGGTTAATTGAGTGGGTTTTGGTCATTTTAGAAGGATCGCAATTTAAGCCACAGTCGCATTCCCGTTTTCTGAACATACTGTGTTATTTGCTAAAACTGTATTTATTGACCCATCATTCTATAACTCTAAAAACATAGTCAGAAACTAGCCTCCTTAGCTTTCCTTAGAGGGGTCGTTTTCTAAATTCCGTGGCCATTTGATAGGTTAAATAAATTCTCAAAGTTTAGGTACAGCTGCTGAATTAGAATGTTTGAATTGTTGCTTCTTTAGTGGATTATGTTTTCAATGAACTGTTTGATGTTTATGATTATGTTGACTGTAATTGAAGTAAAACTCCGTGTCATGTTCATGCCACTATTTATTAACGGCCCTTGCGGTTCATTATTTATTAACGGCCCTTGCGGTCCACTGTTTATTAACGGCCCTTGCGGTCCTCTGTTTATTAACGGCCCTTGCGGCCCACTGTTTATTGACTGCCCAATGCGGGTACATGGTTTGTGTGTGGAATGTTAATGTGTTGATTGGTTTATAAGTGTCTAATAATTTAAGTTAACAAACTTAGAAATTACGTGTGAGATCACCTAATGAAAGGATAAAGACAAGACCAAGTTGTGTTATGCTATGTTTGCACCATTGTTATGTTCATGCCAAGGTATATATTAATATACATCACTGTTAGGGTGACGACCATATTCATGGATTAGCGTACTAGTGGGAGGGGAAGTCATGAGCCCCAAAACCTAGGCCCCGTTATCGTTTGTCCCTGGTAGAGAATGGCCAGGGAATGGGTTTGCCGGTAGCTTTCAAATAAAGTTGCCGGTGATATGCTAAGAGTCATTGTTATGTGTGTGTCTCTCGTATGTTGCTTAGGAGGACTGCGAGTTACACGTTTTAGGTTTCCACGTAGTCAACTTTAAGGACTACGATTAATGAATCAAGCATATTGAATCGAGAGAGTTAGTAAGGGGTATCGATAGAACTCACTGAGATAATGTTATCTCACCCTTTATGATTTGTGGTTTTCAGGGAAAGTAAAGGCAATGAGGCTCGGTTATGAAGCTACCGCAAGGAGATGTAGATGTGTTTAGTTTAGTTGTTTATGTTATTTTTCTATTGTTTGATATGTATATTCGATTGTACGACTTATTATTGTATCAAGTTGTAAACCGCTTCCGCAACTTTCTATTTTTGGTATTGAACACTAGGCATGAGAAGTTGTAAGGCACGTGTTTCATATTATGTTAAGTTATGTGAGCGCGTTCGATAATTTATTATCGAAATTTTTTAGTCGTGTTCAATATCTGAGACAGGAAGTAACTCTGATGTATGCCAAATGGTGCATTTCGATGTTTCTACAACACTACTACAAAAAAGGCCTTTTGAATCGGTTATTTGGCACATTTGGAGTCGGTTATTTGCCGATTCTAAATGTGCCGATTCTAAATGTAGGGACATTTTGAATCGGTTAAATAACCGATTCAAAATATGACTTTTTAAATCGGTTATTTAAACAACCGATTCGAAAACGGCTGATTCTAAATGTAGGGACATTTTGAATCAGTTAAATAACCGATTCAAAATACGACATTTAAAATCGGTTCTTTAGATAACCGATTCAAAATGTCCCTTTTTTTTATAAAAAAATTATAAAAACCACCCACCAATTGTTACTATTGTTCTCTACAGATTCAGCAACAACACCCATTACTAGATACAAAAACAACCCAAAATTGATTTCCATAAAGCAACAACTCATAATAATTCAATAATTCATAAATTTACTTCTATTGAACTTAAAAGTGCTAGAAGCACAAAATTACAACAATTCATTAAACTTAAAAGTACCATAAAATTCTTCTCTTACAGCAATGTCATACTTCCGCTTCCACTCATCAGCCTCCTCTTGAGCAGATTGAGATTGCTCCCTTGCTGCAGCCTCCCTTGCTGCAGCCAACCTTGCTTCAGCAGCACTGCTAACATTGCCCACAGCAGCACTGCTAACATTGCCCACAGCTACACCCATGCAGAGCAGTTTCTTAAGCTGGAATTTGACCATAGCCTTTGTCTTGTTAACCTTTAACTCAAGTGATTCTTGGTGAGAGACAAGAGTATGGAACTTCCCTGCAAAGCCATGCAAAATATCAAAATTAGCTGAAGCAATAACTGAAATTCAAAGAAAGGCAAAGTATAATTATAATTTGTTCTTGTTTCTTGTTATCTTAATTAATGGGTACATTTCTTTTTCAACTACTATTACTACAAGGCATCAAGGCAAAACAATACCGTACCCTTATCCTTATACATAATTAATGTAACCCCCAAAAATTGACTAGTGTTGGCAAGGCTCTGGTTCCAATATATGCATCTCCTTCAACTGATAAATGCTCAAACCGAACTTCAATCTTAGGAATCTCAATTCCTACCCTAGAATAATGAACAAACACACATGAAAAACCAGCTTAACATATTTCAAAACAGGCCAGTGTGTGTGTGTGTGTATATATATATATATATATATATATATATATATATATATATATATATATATATATATATATATCTTATCACACAACCAAAGTACTTAAAAAGCTAATCACCTACCTATCAATCTTGTCCCTCATCTTATGGAGAAATTTCTCATAGTCTTCTTCAGCAGTCTTTAGTATGTTCTCAAGGAGATGCTTCTTTTCCTGCACTCCAAGCTTGGTGATGTCAACCTCTTCATAATTAACTATCCCGTCATCCAGAACACTCTTTAGAATCCCTTTCCTCATCCTATCATATGTTGGAAGCCTCCCCAAGGCTTCCCATTTCAACTCCTCCTCTTCATCTATTTCACTTATACTTCCCTCATGCACATCCCTCTGTTGTTCACCCACTGCCTCCCCAGAACTATTCCTTTCATCACTCACTGACCTCACAATATCTTCTTCAGCAACTTCTGTTGCCATATCAATCAAATATGGTATTCATTTTGTTCTCATTACACTAGTGCAAAAAAGGGATTTAAAGTCAGGCGAAAAGGGGATTTAAAGTCAGGCGGGCGCTTGACTTTTATTAAGTCGACTTTGTATGTCTGGAGTTTTAAAGTCAAGCGATAGCCTGACTTCGTAAGTATGTTTTAAAGTCAAACATTTATTGCGCCTGACTTCGTAAGTATGTTTTAAAGTCAAACATTTATTGCGCCTGACTTCGTAAGTATGTTTTAAAGTCAAGCATTTATTCTTGCCTGACTTCGTATGTATGATTTAAAGTCAAGCATTTATTTTTGCCTGACTTCGTATGTATGATTTAAAGTCAAGCATTTATTTTTGCCTGACTTCGTATGTATGATTTAAAGTCAAGCATTTATTTTTGCCTGACTTCGTATGTATGATTTAAAGTCAAGCATTTATTCTTGCCTGACTTCGTATGTATGATTTAAGGTCAAGCTTTTATTATTGCTTGACTTTAAATCATACTTACAAAGTCAAGCAAGAATAAATGCTTGACTTTAAATCATACTTACGAAGTCAAGCATTAATTCTTGCCTGACTTCGTAAGTATGATTTAAAGTCAAGCTTTTATTATTGCTTGACTTCGTATGTGTGATTTAAGGTCAAGCATTATTGCGCCTGACCTTAAAAGTTTTTTTTTTTAAATTTTTGTTACACCCTGGTTATACTAAATTCATCACTCTAAATCAAACATTTACATGCAGCCACATACATTCATCAGTTTAAATGGATTGGGTCTGAACTGGTACGAACATTTCAACTATAATTCATCACCCTGGTTATACTAAATTCATCACTCTAATTAATCAAACATTCATCATCTGTAACTTGGAATATGGCCAACAAAACAAACATTTCAACTATAATTGGTCAGTTTCTACATTCATCAGTCAAGATTCATCAGTTTAAGTACAAAATACATTTACAGCCAGTCACTTACATTCATCAGTTTAAGTACAAAAAAATACATTCTAGTCTCACAGTCACTTACATTCTACATAAAATCACTTAAGTTGTTTTCTTCGTTCTTCCTTTGAAGTGGGTTTACGCTCTGCATACAGCTTTATAAAAAACTCTGCCCAAACTTCTCTGACGTGTGTCAAGTCGTCATGCGTGAACGGAGAACTCGAATTAAACATCTACAAAAACAATTTAAATTAGATAATAAAGCAGATTGGATAATAAATGCAGGATAACTGATCTAACATACAGCTATTAAAATGCAGGATAACTGATCAAACATCTACAAAAATGCAGGATAACTTGATAATACAGCTATTAAAATGCAGGATAACTGATCTAACATACAGCTATTAAAATGTAGGATAACTGATCAAACATCTACAAAAACAATCAAACAGCTTCTAATATACAGCTTCTAATATAACTGATCTCTATACTTACCCTATACAGCTTCTAATCAAACATCATGCAAAACTCACAATCAAACATCTACAAAAACAATTTAAATTATCCTATACAGCTTCTAATATAACTGATCTCAATACTTAACCAAACAGCTTCTAACATAATCACCCTATACAGCTTCTAACATAATCAAACAGCTTCTAACACAACCAAACAGCTTCTAATATAACCAAACAGCTTCTAACATAATCACCCTATACAGCTTCTAACATAATCAAACAGCTTCTAACACAACCAAACAGCTTCTAATATAACCAAACAGCTTCTAACATAATCAAACAGCTTCTAACACAACCAAACAGCTTCTAATATAACCAAACAGCTTCTAACATAATCACCCTATACAGCTTCTAACATAATCAAACAGCTTCTAACACAACCAAACAGCTTCTAATATAACCAAACAGCTTCTAACATAATCAAACAGCTTCTAACACAACCAAACAGCTTCTAATATAACCAAACAGCTTCTAACATAATCACCCTATACAGCTTCTAAAATACTGATTACGTTTACTTAACAGCTTCTAACATAATCACCCTATAAAAGTTGAAAATTTATATTACCTTCTTCCAATTATTGGTGATAGTTGCGGAGACAATGGTCATCATATTTATCATCACATAGTGGCCACAAGAATAACTATCAATTTGTTTCGGTCCCTATAAATGAATATCAAATATCAAAATTGAATATAATTTACGGTAACTAGTATAAAATGAAAATAAAAATTAATGTATTAAATACTTACTTTAAGTGTCACCCAGTGAGGTTTTGTTTTTCTTAAACCCTTCATCCTATTATATCCATCCAGAGCTCTGTAGGGTAACATCAAATAGTAAGTTACAAGTCTAAAGCATGTTAAATCATAAAGTTGTGAGAACAAATTATTAAAGAAAACCTACTTGTCAACTATTTCAACCAGGGTTTCGTTTGGAGGGCGGTGAAGCGAACACATCCAAACAATTGTATTAACAGAAGGACAGACGACAAACAATTGCCAATGTTTACTGCAGAATTGAACAACAATATGGTCAAGGTCAGCTAGCTCATCTTCAAATAAGATATGTCAGTTACATGATATGCTAAAATCAAATAAGATATGTCATCAGTTACATGATATGCTAAAATCACATTTATGCTATAAATTGCAGAAACTGTTGGTTATCTATATAGTAATCACAGTGTTGAATAACTCTTAACAAGAAATCATGCTTTAATAACTCTGACATATCAATATGGACAAATTATACTTTACCGTACCTGAACAAATATGGCGCTAGAAAGCATGTTTTGTTCTGCTCAAATAGCTTATTCTGGATATATGATTGGACGGTCTCTTGTTTGTAGCCATAACTACCACAAATTTTGTATGGATCTAAAAATCCATACATATCACTAATTTCCCTTGCTATACATTCGCGATGCAAATACCTAAGATATTGAAAACAAATTGTTCAGTATTTATAACTATTTATAATTGAAGTATTTGGAATAAGTTTTACAAATAACTAATATATACTTACGTGCACCATATTGCCAAATGGCTCATCTCAAGTTCCTCATTACCTTGAACCATTTCTACAATATCTTTATATCCAATGTAGAAGTGTTCCTGGTGCTCATGGTCCAAGTCCAACTTGACACTTGTTGAAATCTCATAAGCTAAAAAATGCAACTCTTTCAACCAGTCATTCTTGGGCGGTTCCTCTACATGAGATGGTGAACAGCTAGCTTTAGATCCGATTGTATTTTTTTGAGATGGTGAACAGCTACGCAACGATCCCCACTTCTGCAAATCAAATATATTTATTAAATGTTATTCACAGATGGAGAATTCCTGCAGACAGTTCTATTTACATTGCTAACAAATCTGAATGATATCACTAGCCTTAACCCCCCTGTTTATTTGTCTAACTAATCCTCTCAATATTATTAGCCAACAGCACTAACCATCCCTATCTTATTATTCCTTCCTTTCTAAAAATAACAATCAGAAATTTCAGATAGAATTAAATAACAATCAGAAATTTCAGATATCACTAGCCTTAACCCCCTGTACACAATCAGAAATTTCAGATAGAATTAAATAACAAACTTTGAGAGATTCAAAGGTCATAGTTTGATAAATTACACTGGTCATAGTTTGAGAGATTCAGGATTGACACAAAATAAGAGTTTGGCCATCTTAATTACCTAACTGTCCAGGATTCAAAGGTCATATTTTAAAGCAACTATAACTATAACTTCATATCCATAACTATAACTATAGCTTCATATTCACAGAGTTACTAAAATCAATTCATAAACTATGTTAATGTTCATATATATACCTCTGTCAATGCTTCGACTATTTCTTTCTGTTTCTTTTCAAACTCCTGTGTTAACTCATCCTGTTTCTTTGCAAACTTCTCTGTTAACTCCTCCTGTTTCTTTTCAAACTCCTTTGTTAACTCCTCCTTCAACTCTTGCTTAATGGCAGCTAGTTTCCCACTATCTGAGGTGACGCTGGTACGTGAAGTAGGTCCAAAGTATTTTGATAGACCCACCCCTCTACCAACTGCTCGTACACGACCACGAGGATCAGGTTTTCCAATGGCTATAGTCAAGATATCTTGACGTCCATGTGGAACAAGTGTTCCCTGTTTGGCCTGATCAACTAACTCATCCTATAACAAAAACCATGTGCACTTTAGGCAACATTGTAAAATGTATTTCTTAAGGCGTTGGTGTTTGAATAAAAATTTTAACTTACAATTTTCGAAGCAACAGAAGCTGACTCATCCGTTGTAAAAGATCCTGTTTTCCTCTGATGGGCCAACTTAAATAACTCATGACGTGGAGGAGATGGAGGTTCTACTACTAATTGTGGATCACCGGACTCCTCACGCTTTGCTTCCACGTAGCTCTCTTTCCACTTGCCCTTAATCCTCTTACAGCCACCACGAGCGGATGTGTGGTAGAAGTTATTGTGGGCTTGAATTTTTTTGGCTCTTTCTCTTTTAGTCTGTCATAAATACCAAACCAAATGTTATTAGTCATGACATATTAAAATAAGACAACAATAAAAACTAAAAAAGACCAAGCATATTACCTGAAACTGTTCTTCCATGCGACTCTTTACGAACAACTCCCATGTTTCAGTTGATATGAAACTGTATATCTCACATGGAGTTCTGTCATCCTGATCCTCTTTGGGGCTAAAGATAAATTTTCTACTGAGTGATGACTTAAATTGCGTCCAACGCTCACCGGCATAAGCAATCCATTTGTTCTTCAACCTCTCATCATTGGGAATGTCAAATGTTTCCTAAAAGTATATATACAAAAAGGCAGTGTTAATATCACTCCAATATATCATTTGGGTGTATAGCACTAAATATGCAATGAAAAGTTAATACCAAGATATCCAGCCAAATCAAGTCCTTGACCACGCCATCCACTTTTTCCCAAGTTTCTGATAATATGCTTGCCTTGTGTCGTCCTAGCATAGACACATAACTCTTAAATCTGGCTGCCAATTTACCTAGAGGCTCTAGGTGTTCATCAAATTCAATCGGGTACCTATAACCTGGCGAGCGTCTAGACGTCAAATCCGGTAACGTCGTGGCACGTCTAGTCTTCTTCTTTGTTGGGGGGTTGATAGATAATTCAGCCATGATACCTATTTAAGAAAAACAAATGCGAGCAATCATCAGTATAACAAATCATCAGTATAGCAAAACATCAGTATAACAAACATCATCAATATTGCAAATTTATTCAACATATTATTCAACTTCTGCAATTTAAAACAAGTGTTAATTTGCTATAACACAACCAACTTAAAACAGTAGTACTAATGGCAAATTATTATTCAATCACGTGCTGTCAAAATAATGGCAAATTCTTAGTCAATCACCTGCAACTTATTCAATCACGTGCTTGCCTTGATAATGGCAAATTCTTTTTAGGGGTCAAATTAAAATATCTTCCCATATCCCTTCATTATGATCATCACGAGTCGCACGTACACCGTCCACATCTATGTCCTCAATGAATATAGGCATTTCTGTAGTAAAAGAAGGAGTCTCGGAAATTTCAAGGGATGAATCTCCGTCTTCACCATTACCATTCATGATTCTTCCTTGTAGGACTACTGACCATTTTTTGTTAGAAGGATCATCGACAAAAAAAATTTGTTTTGCTTGGTCAGCCATGATGAAAGGCTCATCCCCATAACTTACCTTGTCTAGGTCCACCAATGTAAATCCTAAGTCATCAGTTTGTACACCATTGTTACTGTTAACCCACTTACATTTAAAAACAGGCACTCTAAATTTAGAGTAATTGAGCTCCCAAATCTCTTCAATAACCCCAAAGTAAGCAATTGACGCAAGAACAGGGTTTTTATCATTTGCACTAGAGAAGTGCATTGCAGAAGCCATGACCATAACCCCACTATTTTGCACAGTGCTCTTATCATCTTGTGCCTTTGTAGAAAATGAGAAATTATTTATATCGTACCCAGACCAACACATGACACTAAACATTGGTTCATTTGCTAGCCACTTTAGTGTATCAGAAGCACTATTATCCTTCATAATATTCTCTTTAAACCAGATTAAGAATGTCTTGTTGTGCTCTTTCAATAGCGCTTTTTCATTCATTTGAGGGTTTTTACTCTTGACAATCTTTTTATGAGTAGATAAATAAGGTAATACCTCGTCGGTGTTATTCAATATGTACAAATGTGCTTGCAACACTTCTGCTCTACCCATACTCTTGACCCTTGGACATCGTGTACCCTTACCTTGACACCTCCCTGTATGACGAGACTTGGGAAGCCCTATAGGTTTTGCTTCTGCCAAATAGTCTGAACAAAACTCAATAGCTTCTTCCGTGACATACCTTTCAACAATAGATGCTTCAGGACGATATTGATTCTTCACATAACCTTTCAAAATCTTCATGTATCGTTCAACCGGATACATCCACCTTAAATAAATAGGGCCACAGAGTCTAATCTCTCGTACTAGGTGAACAATTAAATGAACCATGATGTCAAAAAATGAGGGAGGAAAATACATCTCCAATTGACACAAGATAATAGCAGCCTCGTTTTCCAACTCATCCAATTTCTGAGGGTCGATGACTTTGACACATATAGCATTAAAGAATAAGCACAACCTAGTTATGGCATGTCGAACACATTTTGGCAAGATGCCACGAATAGCCACCGGTAGTAGTTGTTGCATCAACACGTGACAGTCATGAGACTTTAAGCCAACTAATTTGAGATCTTTTATTGACACAAGCCTCTTAAAATTTGAAGAGTAACCTTGTGGAACTTTGATTCCTTGTAGACACTCGCACAAACTTATTTTCTCTTTTTTTGACAATGTATAGCATGCTGGGGGCAAATATGTACGTTCACCTTTTGGCTTTGGATGTAATTGTTCTCTTATGCCCATTTCGAGCAAATCTAAACGAGAATTTATACCATCCTTTGTCTGGCCTTTAATGTTGAGAAGCGTCCCGATAACACTATCACAAACGTTTTTCTCGACATGCATGACATCAAGACAGTGCCTTACATCAAGACTAGACCAATACGGAAGATCAAAGAACACTGACCTCTTCTTCCACTTGCTTTTCACATTGAGCTGCTTTTGATTTTTGCCAAATACAACTTTGATGTCCTTAACCACTTGGTAGACTTCTTCTCCAGTCAAGACATTCGGGAGAGTTTCATTCTCTTGGCACCCATTAAAAGCTTTTTTCATCCTACGGTATGGGTGATTACGTTTGAGATATCTCCGATGCCCAAGGTATACAGTCTTCTTACCATGTTTTAGTTGATGGTAGCACGTGTTTTCTGTACAAATAGGACAACCTTTATGTCCCTTAACACTATACCCAGACAAGTTCCCGTATGCTGGGAAGTCATTGATTGTGCAAAATAACATCGCACGCAGCTTGAAAGTTTCATTGGAATACCCGTCAAACACATTCACGCCTTCATCCCACATTTTTCTCAAGTCTTCAACCAACGGACTAAGGTAAACATCTATGTCATTTCCTGGCTGTCGTGGGCCAGAAATCATCATGGATAACATAACATACTTACGCTTCATGCACAACCAAGGAGATAAGTTGTAAATTATAAGGAGAACAGGCCAGGAGCTATGATTTGTACTTAAGTTACCGTATGGGTTCATCCCATCCGAAGCAAGCGCAAGCCTAAGATTTCTTGACTCGGCGCCAAAATCCGAAAACAAACTATCAACCTTCTTCCATTGTAGAGAGTCAGCCGGATGGCGAAGCTGTCCGTCACATTTCCTCTCATCTGCATGCCATCTAATGTTCTTTGCGTCCTTTGCATTAGCAAACAAGCGTGTGAACCTAGGAATTATTGGAAGGTACCATAAAACCTTTGCTGGAGAAATCTTTGAGTTATCATCATCGCAACTAGATTCACCAGTCTTTACTTTGTAACGTGACCTATTACACGTAGGACACTTATGCAGCTCCTCAAACTCATTCCGATACAATATGCAATCATTGGGGCAAGCATGTATTTTTTTATACTCCACACCCATCGGACACAAAATCTTCTTCGCTTCATACGTACGACATGGCAATGTGTTACCTTTTGGAAGCATGTCTTTCAACAACTCAAGCAACTCAGTGAAACTCTTATCAGTCCACCCATTCGTCGCCTTCAGATTGAACAATTTTATCACCGCAGCCAACCGTGTGAATGTTGTACATCCCAAATACAAAGGCTCTTCTTTATCTTTGCACAAAGTATCAAAGGCATGTGCTTGCTTAAACGACTCCGGCCCAATATCACGTATCATGTCTTCCATTCGATCATCCATATTTGAATCTGGGAAATTATCTCTTCCGGACACACTTGGGATATCTAACTTTTCACCGTGCCATATCCAAGTTGTATAACTACGACAAATCCCATCAACTAGAAGATGATCTCTTATTGTGGCAACTAGTTGTGGTATCCGGTTCACACAATTAACACAAGGACAGTCAAAAATTCCACCACAACCTTCAAGCTTTGTTTGAGCAAACTCTAGAAATTCTTCCACCCCTTTCGCATACTCGTCACTCAACTTGCTAGTTTGCATCCAACTACGATCCATGTAGCTACGCTCGAAAAATAAAAAATAACAGTTAGGGTAAACTGTACAATAGTTTCCTATACATTAGCTGTACAACTGGTGTAGTTCCATTCATTAAAAGTGTTAAATACTGATTAACAGTTAGGGTAAACTGTTAGGGAAAACTGACTTTAAGTCAGTTAGTGTAAACTGTGTTAGGGTAAACTGTGTTAGGGTAAACTGTGTTAGGGAAAATTGACTTCAAGTCAGATAGGGTAAACTGTGTTAAATACTGATTAACAGTTAGGGTAAACTGTGTTAGGGAAAACTGACTTTAAGTCAGTTAGTGTAAACTGTGTTAGGCTGCATGTGTATGTCACTTCACTTCACTTCACATTTTGAACTATCTAAATTACAAGACACTATCAAGTATGAACACATTTTCCAACTACTTTCCAATTTTCTGGGTAGAAATCAGATGGTAGGTTACGATTTAAGTAAAAGTTTCATCCCTCTTTCTCTAAATTGTTTGTTGAACAAAATTTCCCTTGTCTTTATGCCTATGCTTTTGATTGTTTCAGATTTATACTTCTATTTGCGTGAAATTTAATTCTGGTTTCTTCTATTCATTTTGCAATGTGTTCATTTTGGCTTCTTGTGCTAATGAAACTTCTATTTTATCTTATTAAATATAGAAACTGCAAATAAGACAGAATGACGATTATCAATGCCAAAAAAACACTATATAACAGAAGAAATGTGTAATATATAGTTTCAGATCAATTGAAGGTATCAAATTTTCAAATGAATCTGACAGACATGCTTCCTAGGTCCATGTAATTATCGAAAAAAACAGATGGAAAGAGTGTTAAAAAAGGAATAGGATTAGAAAAGAACAAAAACTGTGGCATCCCTATAATAAGGATCAAAGTTCTATATGACTGAGATTCCCCTATAAAAACCATTTATGAACACAATACTAAGAACTGATAAAAGAAGACAAATTAGAAGTTATTTCATAGGCAGGTAATCCAAAGAAGCTTATAGGGCATCCAAACAAGTTAGGAGTAAGAAGGGTACTTGCAATTTGTGGTCTTTTGTCTTTGTTTGCCACATGCCAGATATATATTATAATAGCTAGTATCTGTTTGTTTTTATGTGTGAACCAAAGTAAATTTGCAGGGGTATCGTTAAATGTTATGGGAATGAAAATGACTTGTGTAATTAGCAAAAACAAACAGATAACCCAAAATAAATAAGGTATTTTTGATTCATTATAACATACATATTGCAAATCATCTTAAGTAAGTTGGTTTGGTCTTGATAATATTTGATTGTATTGGTACAGGGAGCTGGGCATACTGTTCCAGAATATAAACCCCGAGAGGCATTGGATTTTTATAAGCGTTTTCTCACTGGATCGCCAATATGAGAGAGAGGATGGAGTAATGCAGCTATAGATTTTATATGAACTAAAGTGATGATATATGGGATGTTATACCATCATACTACGTTTACCTCTAATTTATTACTAGATCTATATACTTTTCATGTTTGAACTGAGGCTATGACAATTAGATTAATAATATACTTACATTGGAAGTCTGGCCTATTGCAACTTTTATGATAGCTTTTTTGATGCAGAAAATGATCAAATTGTTTTCATACTTATTATATTGTAGTGCTTAACCTAAACAAGAAATTTAAATATTAAGCCTCCTAGACCCTAACACAGGTACAAAGCTAATCCTAAAAAAATAAAAAATAATAGGAGCATATTTTCTACTGTGAGCAAAAGAAATGCAGAAAAAAGGTTCAAAGGTTGTCAGTCGTCTGAAAGATTGTGTGCAGAATGATAACTTAAAGGACTGTGGCTCTATGTTTTGACATGGAGATGACTCAAACAATCAATCAAGTGCAAAAGTTCTAACATGGCAAAAACAAACAGATACTACCTTAAGATGATTTGCAATATGTATGTAATTAGCAAAAACGTTAAATGTTATCGTTTTTGAGACTTCTAAAAACAAATAATTTTGTTAATAGCCAAATCAAATACCAAAATCGTAGTAATTAGCAAAAACCAGAATAGCAAAAGGCAATTAGGTTTTCTCTAATCCTTTTTTGTCTAATCCCTAATACAGAGAAGAAGAGAAAATTAGGTTTTCTCTTCTTCTCTTTTGAAACCCTAATCACCGAAACTCTAAAAAAGGAGGGACAGCAACAAAGCATCAAATGATTCAGAAACAGCAGCAGTCAGCAGCAAGACAACAATAACAGTAGCAGCGAAACATAAGCGAAAGAGGCACCTCAGAGGCTGGAGTGGTATCAACTATTTGTTCTTATTTATTTACACGTACCTCTAGGTCTATGTGTGATCAAGTTGCTGGGAATGAGTTAGGCTAATTTTTGGTTGTCATTAGTTTAGCTTTTCGGTTTAGATTATTGTGTTTAAAAAAAACAAAAACAAAAAATTGCGATCAGAACATTAGGTGAGGAATGCATAGGGCAAATCACTCATAAAAATTAGGTTTTCCAGAACAAAAGAGAAAACTTAAAGAAAGCCAACCAGAAAATTGAGAATGGTAGAAATCAAAAATTAGCACCAGAACCACAAAATCCCAGAATATCACAAACAAAAATTTAAGGTTTTAGAAGTCTCAAAAACGATAATACGAGAAGAAGAGAAAAGTAAGAAAAAAGGATTAAAACAAAAACCCTAATACAGAGAAGAAAAGTAAGAAATAGGAGAAGAAGAGAAAAGTAAGAAAAAACGATAGAACCCAAATTATGTTTTAAAACCCTAAATCTGGGAATGATGAAGGAAAACGAAAACGCAGTGAGAAGTAGTGAGACATTTCAAATCGTACCTGGGTTAGGGTTCAAATCGTGCTTGGACCAGTGAGAAGAAGAAGCGATCCAGGGAGAAGCTTGGACCAGCGAAGAGAGAAACGGAAAAGGAATCGTTCCAGAAGAAGAATCTACGGTTCGTGGTTCGTGGTTCGTCGTTCGTCGTTCGTGGTTCGTCGTTCGTCGTTCGTCGTTCGTGGTAGAAGAAGAAGCAATCCAGGGAGAAGCTTCGACCAGCGAAGAGGAGAGAGCTCAGAGAGAAACGGAAAAGGAAGGAAGCTAGGGTTCGTGGTTCGTGTGGTGGGGAGAGTGACTGAGAGTGAGATACTGAGAGTGAAGGGGAGAGTGACTGAGAGTGAGATTCGTAATTCGTAAAGACAGATTAGGGTTGTGAGAGAGTGAGACGCTTCGAATTCGTAAGTGATTGAATATTTTTTTCTATTTTTGGACTTTAGAGGTCAGGCGAGAATAGACGCCTGACTTCTAAAGTATTAGAATAGAAAGAAAAAAAATTCACCCCTAATTACAAGTTTGCCACCGTGTCACTTATGTAGTCAGGCGAATACACGCCTGACTTCTAAAGTCTTATTTTTTCCCTGTTTCTTCACTTTAGAAGTCAGGCGTGTATTCGCCTGACTTTAAAATTCGCGAGTTTTGCCTCTTAATTACAAGTTTGCCACCGCCTCAACATATAAAGTCAGGCATCTGAGCGCCTGACTTTAAATGTCCAATTCTTTTCCTGATTTTGCACTAGTGTTATAGTTATAAGGTGAGCATTAAAAGGTCAAAATGAACCAAAGAACTTGAACAAAAACAATGATGATAGTATATACATATATATATATATATATATATATATATATATATATATATATATATATATATATTACTCTGATCTCTCATTTATTACTCTGATCTCTCAATCTTTTCTGTTTCTTTCCGACTTCATTTCACTTGTTTGTTTTTTTCCTCAACAGTCTTTTAATTACTAGTAGTAGTAGTAGGTGGACATCACTTACTTGCGTCGAAAAGCATCACAAATTGTAGCAAACTCTCAGCAGCAGCAGCCTCTTGCATAGCCTCAGTTGCTGCCAATTGTGCCGCATCTCTGTGAAGGAACCATTTCTTTTCTCCATCAGGCCTTTCGTTCCGCCGGCATTGGCTCTAAGCGCTTTTGTTCACCAAAAACAGCAGCTGCATTTTCAGCAAGAAAAAGAATATAAGAGAATGCAATTCTCTTAGCAGAAGAAGAATGAAAGAAATCAAAAGATCAACATATATATACTTGCAAGGTTTGTTAATGCATTTGGTATATTCAGTACATCAAAAGCTAAAAAATCATCTCCAACAGTATAAAAAATGCACCTCATATGCTTTCATTGACTGATCAGCAGCTTCTTTCTTCTCATTTTCTGGCTTAAATTCTGCACCTCATAGTTTAAGGCATTGTAGATTGTTGCAGCAAAAGAAAAATGAACACTGCATATTTCCAAAATGAACCTGTCAATTAGAATTTTGTGAAGGCAGTCATTCACCAGGTTTTTGACCAATAAAGCCATAGAGATATAAAGATAAATGTTTACCTTTAGTGTCCATTTTGTCAAAATTGTCTGGTTTTGTCCAAAACAAACCAGTGTATCTCTTCTTGCTAATCAGGAGATATGGATAGTAAATCTTCTCAAATTCAAGTTTGATGGACTTCACAATCAAAGTGATAAGAAGCACATAAGGAAAAATCAACAAAACAAATAAACAAAACAATCAATTTCAAACACATTTATACAAAAATAGAGTCTCAATAAAATCAACCAGGAAAATCTTAGCTCTTTGTTGCTTCCACTTACTGATCTGTGCATAGCTAAGAAATTTTTCAGGAGCTCATCACAGAATTTCAGTAAAAGATCCACGAGCATATGAAGATTTCTGAAATGCACTCCTACTTTACTAGAAAAGCTTCCAATTTTATTATCATGGTGATTCACCAGCTTCTCCTACATAGAAAATGTTTCATCAGTTTAGTCATCCATCGAGGAAGTATTAAAATAACCTGCAATGAAACAAAACCTACCCCAAAACTGATTGTTTTGAAAAGATTATCACATAGCATGTTCAAGTTGAGATTTGAGACACATGCCTGAAGACTTGAGGGAATTGACTTGAGGGATACTGCTCGGCAAACAGGACAGTGATTAGGGTTTCTGTACGGAGAGAAACAGAAACAGAAAAAGAAGATTACGATTCATATACTAGGGTTTCTGAATCAAAGTCAAATAAAAGGAAATACAAGATCAGAGAAATGATCTATACCCACTGGTGCGATTCAGTGAAGGAATCGGGCCTTGAAACCTTCGTTGTGTCCGTTTGTGTGTATCATTCACCAGTTTCGTCAGGTTATCAACAAACAACATAAAGAGCAAGCATTGAATCAGTAAGGAGAGAAGAAACAAGATAGATTCGAAACTAGGGTTTCGAAATACAGTAAATCTGCAACTGAAATCAAAGGGTTTTCTCGCAATTACCTTAGATCGTCGTTCTTCAAGGTGTGTTGGTGTGATTCCAGGGTTGATTCAGCAAGGATACCTGGTTCCAGTTGGAACCCTAGCTTCGTGGAGAAGAAGAGGAAACGGCGAACGCGATGGAGGGAAACCGAAAGGCACAGCGAAGAACCAAGAGTGAGATGCACAGAGCGAGAATCACAAAGAGAGGCACAGCGAAGCGAAGAACCCTTTCCTTTCTCTCCTCCGTCTAGAAACACGGAGAGTGAGATGCACAGAGCTAGGTAGCGAGAGAGATTGAAAGCAAAAGAGGGAGATTCACAGAGCTAGGTAGCGAGAGAGATTGAAAGCAAAAGAGGGAGATGCACAGAGATTGAAAGCAAAAGAGGGAGATGCAAAAGAGGGAGATGCATCAGAGGAAACCGAAAGGGTTTGAGAGGGATGAGGGAAACGTGTGAGAGGGAACGTGAATAACAAGGAGGGATCGTGAAATAGTTTAGTAATGAAACAGACATTATGAATCGGTTGTTTAAAGAACCGATTCTAAATATAGCTATTCAGAATCGGTTATTCAGTCAACCGATTCCAAATGTCTAAATTGTCACATTTTGAATCGGTTATTTAAACAACCGATTCTAAATGTCTAAAAAATCTGTCACACTTCTATTTAATTGCAAATTTGCCACCGCGTCCACATTTTGAATCGGTTATCCAAATAACCGATTCAAATTAGTGCTTTTTAAAGCACATTTTGTAGTAGTGCAAGTTAGTAAATATCGGGGTGTTACATGGGGTAAATCCGAATTCCTATTTTTAGGGAAATCAGATTTATCTACCCACTAGGTAAATCCGATTTGAAAAATAACAAATCCGCTTTGTTATTTTTAAAGTCGGATTTACCTATTAGGTACCCCCATTTGAGGTAAATCCGCTTTGTTATTTGGGCAGGGGTATTTTCGGGTATATGGGATGTGATGGGGGTATATGGGATGGGATGGGGGTACAAAAAAAAAACCTTAGGGTCTGTTTGGGAGTTTGGAGGGGGACGGGAGGGGTTGAGACTAATAGTGTAAATTCTTTAGTGATGAGAAGAAAAAGTATCCCCCGAAACCCCCCGAAACCCCTCTCCTAGTTTATTTTTGCAGACCCTCCAAAACCCTTCATATTTGGAGGAGTTTGGAGGGGCTCCAAAAATAAACTAGGAGGGGGGTTTGGGGGGTTTAGGGGGATAATTTTTCTCCCAATTACTAAAGAATTTACACTATTAGTCTCAACCCCTCCCCTCCAAACTCCCAAACATACCCTAATAGTAAATAGACAACAATGTTTTAGGCTCTATGTAAACCACTAGCTTATAGCGGATGGGCTTTTGGTATGTGTTTGTAATGGGTAGCTTATTGCGATTTTTAGTAGCTTATAGCGTTCATACGAAACGCTACTTGAATTAGCGTTTTAGTTTATAGCTTATAGCAATTCATTTTTTCTATCATTTTTACCCTTGATATATACTTTAATCAAATTTCTTATCTATCCTCCATTAAATTAATATTCTCTCACATATTTAAAAATTAATTACAAATGTCTATTTATATCATTTTGTATTTATAAGCTAGTTCAACCGTTAATTTTACCAAACACTTTAAATTTAATCTGCTAGCTTATCCGCTATCCCCTATCTGCTATTAGCCCATCCACTATAAGCTTAGTTTATCTGTTATCCGCTAGCTTATCCGTTATCCGCTACTTTTTGCTACAGAGCCTTATTAAAATTAATTTAATGACGCTTTTCCAATTTTAAGGGTAAATTTTTTTATTTAAATTTAATTTTAACAATCATCATTCATATTTCAAATTCCACAGACGTTTTAATATCTTTCTTTTGAAATATTTTGCTTACTTTTGATTTTCAACATTACATGTTGAAAGACTACATGTTGTTATATTTACTTTTTATATTTTATCTTTATGAATGTTTTTATTTTTTATAAATTATTATTTTGTTTAAAAATCTAGTCATGAAATTATTATTATTGTCAGTATAATTATCTTTTATATTTTCTCTTCATAAATGTCTTTATTTTTCATAAACAATTATTTTGCTTTTAAGTCTCGACTGAAAAAAAAGTATATACCATTGGTATTATTTTTTTTTATTTTGCTTTTATAAATATTTTTATTTTTTGTAAATAAATATTTGTTTTGAGTAAAGATAGTGAAACATTAAACATTGCTAGTATAATTTATTTCATTGTGTTTGATTATTTTCAAATTTCTTTTACATTTTTAGAGAGTTAGAAATCATAAAGTTTATTGGTGTAAAATTTATATTTTATAGATAAAGCGTATTTTAAAATTTCATAAAAACAGAATAGCTCATGCGAATTCAGATTCATCTTGCTAGATATTACTAAAGCTTACTTACATAACAATCTTTAAATATGAACGGACATCCTATCTATTTCTAAAAAATTATGCACAATACTTTAATGTATATCTCTTTTTTTATGGGTAAATAGTAATTTTGATCTCTCAAAGTATATCTCGTTGTTTATTTAGTCTTTTACTTCAAAAGCTACAAATTTATATTTGAAAAACTCATTCGTTAGTCACCCCGGTCCCGTTGTTTTTTCACTTCGGTCCCGTTGTTAACAAATTAGGATCAACAAATTGAATTAATAACGGGAACCAAAGTGACTAACGATGAGACATTTGAGGATTAATTTGTAGTTTCTTTAAATTAGAGACTAAAATGATAGTAAATTATATTTTGAGGGACTGAAATAATTAATTGTTTACCTCTGAAGCATGGTTACTTTAAAATCAGAGTCGTACATGTACATATTCAGTACCAACAGTCATTGGATACTTGTGGGTACTATTTTGCCGATATTTATGGTTCGATATATAAATATATGTTGGTCGTATAATCAGGGCCGGCCCAAAGCCCAAGTAACTAAAACAAGGGCTTTAGGCCTAAAAAATTGACAAAAAAAGGGCCTCAAAATTTATTTTTACTGAATATTTATAGTACATTTTCACAAAATGGAGCTTAGAATTTCCATTTTTTTGTGATATTGAAGCTTTTCCTATTAGATGGTATATTTTTTTTTCCTATTTTCTGCAATATAAATAATTTTTCTTATATTTCCGAGTATTGGGTACCAACACCCGTACCCAATACTAGGACCGTACTCGTATCCATACAACATACTGCTTACCCTTTTCTTATCTTCTTTTATTTCTCCCTCTCTCATCCTTCACTCTCTAGAAAATCACAGAATCCGGTCACAAAGTAAGGGGTCACTAGGTCCATCCTAGACCTGGCTCTATTCTACTGTGTCTCTGGTTGAGTTTTGGGCTCTTCGCTATTGATGGTTTCTGATAAAGACATGACTCTTTTCATGACTGCCACTAAGACTTTACAGAAACTGAATTTACATATCTATCCTTCTCTTTTCGCTTCTTCTTAAATGGAAGGGTTTCATTTAAATGCTAGGTACTAGTGTACCGTAGGTGGTGATGCAATTGCACCCGAATGGCTTGCCGGCTTCACTTTCATCCTCTCTTTGGTTCACTGTTAGGATTTTCTCTCTGGGATGCCACCAAAATAAAAATATTGGTCAATTTGGTCATTCAATTTGACCACTTAGGATTTATGGATACATAGGAAGACAGAAGTGAGATCATGTTATTGGGTGTAGTACATTTTTAAAATATAACTAGAAGTATACATGTTATTGGGTGTAGTACATTTTTAAAATATAACTAGAAGTATACGTGTGCGTATCCACGGGTAATATCATATTCTTTAAATAAATACACTTAGACAGAATTCAATTACAATAAATATTTTAAGTTATTAAGAAATGAATTTTTACAACTTTAGAATATTTTATTCATTCGACATTTTTGATCGTTACAAAATACAATTTCTCAGTCATAAAATTATGATAACAACATGTAACTTTTTCCCGTTGAATTAAATGCAAAATATAAAATAATTTTTTTTGGTAAATCAAGGTATCCTCCACGGCGACCCCGCAACTGTGGAGACTAATCCTTCGAGGTATCTGAATAAAATAATTATTCTGATAATATGTAATGTTCCACCATAAAAAATTAAGTGAAATTATAGCAACAACATATAATGTTTACCCACTGAAACTTAAATATAAAAAATAATTTTTTAGACAATATCTAGTACTTTCTTGTCGCAGCTCAAAAAATGATTATATCGACAACACGTTAAATTTTCCCGTAAGAAGTCAAAACTAATGAAATTATATCAACAACACATGTAATGTTTACCCGTTAAAACTCATAAGAAAGATAGAAAAAGATTTATAAAAAAAAAACGATAGTTGATAGTAAAGATATTTTTCCATCGAATATTTTAGACATGGTTAGTTTGGTATTTTTTGTAGTGATTGAGTTGATTAAATAGATATATAGTTGATGATTAGTTGTTTCATTAAATCAATAGTTGATAGTTGATAAATAGATAGTTGATGATTAATACTTTGATTAAATAGACAGTAGATAAAATAAAAAAGTAAAATGTGAAGAGAGATAGAGAGAAAGAGAGAGGGGGGTAGAGGTGGGAGAGATAGAGACAAAATTGAGAAAGAGAAGAGCGAGCGAGATAAAAAAGTGAGTTTTAAATGTGGGATAAAAAAATCTAAAAGATGATGTGAGAAAGTGGGACCCACAAAAATAAAATATGAAACAGAAGAAAAATCAATTTCCAAATTTGCCCTCAACAAAGAAAAAATTAAAAGGGCAAATTAGTAATTTTATCAACCTATTCTTTTCTTAAATAGTTAATTGAAAAATGATTATATCGACAACACGTTACATTTTCCCGTAAGAAGTCAAAAATAATAAAATTATATCAACAACATGTAATGTTTACTCGTTAAAACTCAAAAGAAAAATAGAAGATTTATTAAAAAACAATAGTTGATAGTAAATATATTTTTCCATCCAATATTTTAGATATGGTTAGTTTGGTATTTTTGGTAATGATTGAGTTGATTAAATAGATAGTTGATGATTAGTTGTTTCATTAAATCAATAATTGATAGATGATGATTAATACTTTGATTAAATAGACAGTAAATAGAATAAAAAAAGTAAAATGTGAAGAGAGATAGAGAGAAAGAGAGAGCGGGTGGTGAGAGAGATAGAGTGAAAATTGAGAAAGATAAGAGTGAAAGAGATAAAAATGTGAGTTTTAAATGTGGGATAAAAAAATTTAAAAGATTATGTGAGAAAGTAGGACCCACAAATATAAAATATGAGATAGAATAAAAATCAATTTCCAAATTTGCCCTCAACAAAGAAAAAATTAAAAGGGCAAATTAGTAATTTTATCAACCTATTCTTTTCTTAAATAGATAAATTTAATTGAAATATAATCACAATATACTATAATATAATATGAATTAATTTAATTTTAATTTTAACATAAACTTAAATCACCCGTATTTACAATTGTGCAAAGCTAAAAATATCATAAAGATAAAAGTTTAGGTTAGTACTTAGATTGCATATTTGGTCCCTAAATTTTTTAATTTAGTGATCATGAGCTTTCTATTTTATATTTACAGATTTTTTGTCTTCCAATTTTATCAATACAACGACTTTTGAGATATTGCAGGTAGATTTTTTTTTACAATATAGAGATATCGTAAGTACTGCCTCCGTCTCATTTTATAAAATGTACTGTCTAATTTATCATTTAACTATTTATCTCTTGTTATACCTTAATTTTGTCCGACTAATTTAAAATATCTTAAACAAAATAGAATAATATGGACTTTTCGGTTTTTATGTTTTAAATTGTAATTTAATTGTTTATTTGTTAAAAAGATAAAACAAAATAGAAAATAGAGAAAATCCAAAAAGATATTTTTAGGACTCTTTTATATCAAAAATTACAAAATCAAAAAGGATTGTTACAAAAAAAAATTTAAATTACAAATAAATAAAATGGTAAAGGGATGTAAAAGTGAAAAAATAGCTTTGTAGAGCTGAGAGATTGAGAGCCCGCACAACAGCAACCAACGGCCCAACAAGTCTCTACACTCGTTCAGCCCAACAAGCTGCTTGCCCAGCAAGTCGACTTGCCTAGCAAGTCAACTTGTCCAACAAGTTTCTTCATCTAACCTTTCACTTATAAAAGGAGACCTTGTCCGCAATGAAAAACAGACCGCGGTGATTCAACAAGAACACTGAACACATTCTCTCTCTCTCTCTCTCTCTCCCCCTCCCTTTTTTATTTTATTTTTTCTTTTAATTAGTTTATTTTTAAATATAATGATAATTATTTTTCACTAGTTGCACTTTTCATTTTGAGTAAAGGCCCAAATTGGTCCTTGACAAATTTTTTGTGGGACGAATTCGTCCCTCACAATTTTTTCAGGATACATTGGTCCCTGACAATTTCAAAACGGGACACGTTAGTCCCTCCATCCATTTTGCCGTCTTCAACTGTTCCAACGTCGCATACGTGGCACGTTAAGTGCCACGTGTCACGTTAAGTGCTTATTTTGGGACAAATAAGTCCCTGCTTTACAAATGTTAAAATGGCCCATATTAGTCCCTGAAGTGGTTTCTGGTTTTCAAAACCAGATTTCCACCATTTTAGTGCTGTTTCTCAGAGACAGAGAGAGAAAGCGCAGAAAGAAGAAGAAGAACCAGTGTTCGCCGTAGAAGAAGAAGGTAGGTTTTGTTGACTATTTTTCGTTTTGATTCATGATTCGTGTGTGATTTTTAATTCCATTTTATATTCTGATTTCTATTCGTTCATTGGTAGTTTGAGTGTTGATTACAAGAATGAGCAGTCATGGATCTCAAACTACTCACTTTTATTCTTGCGATTCAACAAACACTCGTAGCCATTGGAGTGGCCCAAGATGTTGTTGTGGGTTAAAAGCTGATGTAACCCTTTCAAAGACAGCAGCAAACCCCAATAGAGAGTTTTTTGGGTGCCCTAATTTTAAGGTAATTAAGCTGTAAATGTTAATTCTGTTTCAATTACTCTGCAGATTTTAATCATAGTTTTTTATACAATGCAGAACCACATGCCAAATTGTAAATGTTTCATATGGGTTGATGAATTCTTTGAGACCCATAATCAGATTGACCTCCAAGAAACTAAAATCATTCAATTGGAAAAGGAGCTAGAAGCGAGGAAAAATCATATGTACGAAGTTGAAGCGAAGATGGATGCAATGCAAATCAAAATGACTGAAATGATGCAATTGAAAGTGCAAGGAGCTAATGGGTGGAAACATTATGTATGGATAGTTGGAGTTGTGATTGTTGCTATTTTAGTGAAGCTTATGTTGTTGTAATGAACCTTGGCTTGTTGTACGAAGTTGAAGCGAAGATGGCATGATTTGCTATCTTGTTGTAATGAACCTTATGTTGTTGTAATGAACCTTAGCTTGTTAGACTATGGCATGATTTTCTATCTTGTTGTAATGAACCTTATGTTGTTGTAATGAACCTTATCTTGGTGTGTATTTGTGTGTGAAGTGCAAACTGAAATAAATGATATAACTGAAAGAACTGGAAACTGAAATCATACAAAGGAAACATCCATTAGAAAGCACCATTTGTTCATTAGTGCACCAAAATAAACTACAAAAGCACTATTTGTTCATTAGTTACATATTCTCCAAAATAAACTACAAATCATCCCCCAGTTAGGCCTAGATGGTCTGTATCCGGGAGTAGGCATGCACCAAAATAAACTACAAAAGCGCTATTTGTTCATTAGTTACATATTCTCCAAAATAAACTACAAATCATCCCCTAGTTAGGCCTATATGGTCTGTATCCAGGAGTAGGCATGAATCGGAAATTCATGTTTGCCATCCATCTTTCATCTTCATTCTGAGAAACTGCTCTTGGAGGTATAAAAGGCCTAATAGGAGGTGGTCGAATTGCTGGTATACCAACTGCTGAAGAAGGAAGTGGGTTGAAAGGTGGAGGTGTTGATTGCGGTCTCATTTGAGCAGGTGGCCTAATTGGTGCTGGTCTTATAGCAGGTGGAACTGATTGTGATTCCTGAAATAGAAAAATATAGGCCAAATTAGTCCCTCACTAATTTAAAAGAGGCCATATTAGTCCCTGACAAATATCAAAATAGGCCATATTAGTCCCTGACAAATATCAAAATACGCCATAATAGTCCCTGTTAATACAGACATACAGACTAATAACAGCATGTACTAACAAGTTACACAGGTACTCTATTAGTTAAATATACCAGAATGATAGCAACAGCCAGTCTAGAAATTGTAGATATTAATACCTGTGTGACAACTTGTGGCTGTGATGGGGTTAGGCTAACTTCATCTTGAGTAGGTTGTTTAGCCACTCTAACCTTCTTTGCAGCTTTCCTTTTGACATATCCAGGTTTAGCAGGTCCTTTGCACGTCTTTTCATAATGACCAGCTTGAAGACACTTAGTGCAGGTTGGCCTGTACCTCTTTTTAAGCTTCTTTCCACCTGGCACTTCTTCAGAAACCGCATCCTTTCTTCTATGTTTTTTGGGCCTTCCAATAGGCCTCTTTAGTGGTGGTGGCTCTGGTTTAGGATGTTCACTAACAACCCAATATTCTTCACTATTGACAGGTTGAATATAGTGCTCATAAGTTGCATTCAAAGCCTCCATGGTCAGCCATTGATGCACATAAGACTCGAGTTTCTCATGTTTATGTGCAATACATGCGATGGCATGCTCACAAGGCATCCCAGTCAATTGCCACACTTGGCATGTACAAGTATAGTGAGTTAAACTGACCCCAACCTTGGAATTTTGTTTATGAACCTCAAAGGTTTCATTGGAAGGATCACCATTAAAAATAGCAGTCCAGAACATACTCCCCATCTTCAACTGTTCCATCCTTTTTCTTTGCACAGGAGGTAGTATATCCTTGTAACTCCCTAATACCCTTTATGTCCCGCCATTCTTGTCATACAGTAGCACTCAATCCCTCTAACATGGTCAAAATTGGCTTATCTCTATGCTTAACAATCTTGGCATTCCAAATTTCACAGTTGTTGTTTGTGATGTTGTCCACCTTAGGCCAGTGACTGAAATATGCCTTCACCCATGCACTTGGCTCAATGTTGTTTAGGTAACTCAATGCCTTTTCATTTATTGCCTTCAGCCTAATCATGTTTGTCTTGAATTCTGCCTCAGTTGTACTCCTTGAACATTGAAAGACCATTGTACGCAAATCTGCTTCTTTAAATTGCTTTATAAAGTTCTTCCAAATGTGTACAACACAATTTCTGTGATGGGCACCTGGCATTAGTTCTTTCAGTCCTAGAATTAACCCCTGACAAATAGTCAACAAAACCTACCTTCTTCTTCTACGGCAAACACTGGTTCTTCTTTTTCTTTCTGCGCTTTCTCTCTCTGTCTCTGAGAAACAGCACTAAAATGGTGGAAACTGGTTTTGAAAACCAGAAACCACTTCAGGGACTAATATGGGCCATTTTAACATTTGTAAAGCAGGGACTTATTTGTCCCAAAATAAGCACTTAATGTGACACGTGGCACTTAACGTGCCACGTATGCGACGTTGGAACAGTTGAAGACGGCAAAATGGATGGAGGGACTAACGTGTCCCGTTTTGAAATTGTCAGGGACCAATGTGTCCCGAAAAAATTGTGAGGGAGGAATTCGTCCCACAAAAAATTTGTCAAGGACCAATTTGGGCCTTTACTCTTTCATTTTTTCTTCTTTGTTAACTTTTCGTCCATATTCAAAACAGAAAAACAATCATTTTTCTCCAAAAATAAAAATCTTATTTTCAAAATAGGGGATTAAGTCAGTCGTACGGCCGGGTTAGTTATCGTTTTAGGACAAATGGGCTGTATGGCTCAAGAGTCCTAAAATACCTATTCAAATAAAATCACTCCCTACACAAATTGCTTTCTTCCAAAAATCAAAAATCTTACCTTCAAAAATAGGGGATTAAGTCGGCCGTACGGCCGGGTTAGTTATCGTTTTAGGATAAATGAACCGTACGGATCACAAGTCCTAAAATCCCTAAATTAAAAAACACAAACAAACCAAACTTTTTCTACCCAAGAACTACGTAGCCTTTGATTCTCTAATTCTCTACCCGGAGATACGTAGGAGCAGAGGGCGGGCCCACCTCTGTCAAGTGCACTAATAAAAAACCTTTTTTTTTCTAAATAATTTCTTAGTTCAAAAAATAACAGGTCTTTTCTTTCTTTTAATTTCTTTCAAATCACAATAAAAAGGGTAAAATAAATATTTTCCAAATTAACATTCTTTTATACAACTAATTAGCAGGTAACCTTCCTTAGGAAGGATGCCGTGGGGTGCTAGTACCTTCCCCACGCATAACCGACTCCCGAACCCAAATCTGGTCTCAATGACCCTTATCCAAACTCAAAGGGATTTTCTAATGTTTGTCCTTATAAATAAACATTGGTGGTGGTTTCATTTTGGAACTTCGAAGAATCCTCACTCGGATTTTTCGTTCGCTACATCTCTCAACAGAGATAAATGTGAATCATTTATAAAAGGTAAAAAGTTGTCATAATTAAGAAGGACATTAGTGAAAAAAAATATTAAATGCTTCCTTAAAAATGTAAAACAATAATCAATTTGGGACAAACTGATTTTGCTAAAACAACTTATAAAATAGAACGGAGGTATAGTAGTTAAGATTAGACCTTTTTAAATTTTAAATAGAGAGCAGGAAAGAAGAAAAAGAAAGGAGAGAGTGGTTTGGTTGATAGATGAGTGAGAAGACACAAAAAGAGGGATGGAGAAAATTAGGAGTCCATTCATGGACAATGAGATAATGGTCATAGATCAACCAAGGTCTCTTAGTAAGAACATATTAATGATCATCGGTATTGGAAAAAGTGACCAAGAAAAACTCATTGCCTACATCAATCATATGCATGACACTTTTTGTGATCCACACATGTTGTAAGTGCGCTTCTAGGGACTTAAAATTATCTTTCGTCCCAACAATTTAACGATCACACCAAACTTCCAAAGGCGCCTCCTTTCTTCCTCACTAGGGCGTAAGCTTGAATCGGGGACATTCATAATCCCTTTTGTGAGCTTCAACTATATATAATCACACCATTACTCTCTTCCTTCTGTTTGGCCCCTTCATCATTCTTTCCACCCTCTTAAACCTCCCACACTCTCATCATTTTCCCCATCACTACCGTCATCATAGCTATCCTTATTTTCAAAACTGCTTCCCAAAAACATCAGGATACGAGCCCTCCTTCCTCTTGAGTCTCTGTTTCTTCCAAGTCTGCCAAGTCATTGAATTTCACAGGACTGGAAGTTCCCACGTGAACGTATGATCCTCTTCTTTCATTTTTTCGTACTCTGGTCGACTAGGTTAATTTCCTCTGCCGAGGGGGCGACACAACCCAACTCATAAGAGAAAGCGGAATTTCTGACGGGTTTTTTTTAAAAAAATATTATTATTTTTTAAAAAACCGCCGGTAAAATTATTGGTGGATTTTTTTTTAACTTTTTTATATTTTTTAAAAAGTCTAGCCTTATCTAGATCCGAAATAGACTAGTCTATAAGCCATGTCAATCGGCATGACCTATTGCTACCCTGATGGAGAGAGATTATCATGGATAGTGTGTGAAAGGTGATACCACTATGTTTTGGTGGTAAATAGAAACAATCTATTATAGATTACTAGTTTTTAACCCGTGCATACGCACAGATGCACGGGTGATATCGTATTTGTTATGAAATTAAAAATACGTTGAAAGTCCCAAAAAGTAAAAAAATGTTGGTATCTTCTTATAATATTAATAATATGGAGTAAAAATAAGGAAAAAAATGAGATTTAATATAAAAATGAGATTTAGAAAAAAATAGGTGTTTTCTTATAATATTAGTAATGCACCCCCCATTGGCACTCCTGTTGGCGCTCCCGTTAGTAGATTATAATAAATAGTAAATTCTAGATCATTTAATACTAATGTAATCATTTTAATTTAAATATTTATTTTTGTCCAAAAAAAGAGTTTGGAACTGTTGTTAGAGGTATGACTTTTTTTGACAATTGGTAGAGGTTAAATTGATTAATTTTAGTAGTTTGATAGTGATTATATTTTTTTTTGACAATTGTTAGTGGTTAAATTGATTGGTTTTATTACGGTAGTTTTGATTTGCTAGCACTTTGCTTTATTATGGTAGTATTGATATGCACCCCGTTGGCACTTTCGTTGCCGCTCTCGTTGCATTTTTCGTTGTCGATCTCATTGTCAGTCTCTCGTTGGCGCTCTTGTTGCCACTTGTTTACTCCTTTTTACTATATGATTTAATATTAATTTAATTATAAAAAAGTTATTTTGTAATTTTTTGGAGTAGTTAAATTTTCACTACAATTGTTATTGTTTAAATTGATTGATTTTATTTTTTATCAAAAAAATTGATTGATTTTAATAGTTTCAGTAGAGAGATTATAGTAAATAATAATATTAGGATTGTTTAATTAGTGAGTATAATATTAATTTAATTATAGTAAATAATTTATTCATAAATTTATTAGGATTGTTTAATTATTGAGTATAATATTAAGTTAATTATTGAGAATTTGTAGTGGTTAAATTGATTGATTTTAGTATTTTTTTATTTAAATTGATTTTAGTAGTTTGAGTATATTATAAAAGTAAATATAAAAAAATATTTTATTAGTAAAAAAAATTGAAGAAAAAGATAAATTTAATGAAAAACAACTGTAAAAAAAATTGAAAAAAAGAAAAAAACAGACAGGAAATATGAATTATTTTGAAAAAAAAAAGCTGAAAATAAAATAAAATAAAACTGACACTTGTCAGTACGCGTCAATGCGTCAGCTTTTGCTGACTGCGTCAGCGCAGCGCCTGCGTAAGCTTTTACTGACTGCGTCAGAGCGTGTCAGCTTTTGCTAACCCTTTTTTTATCAGATTTTACTTCTTTTTTTCTTCTTAAAAAGCTGTCACCTTTTGTCTTTTAGTTGCAAAATGACTAAATTGCCCATAAAAATTGACACGTGACACGCTGGTATAATGCCTAAAAAATTGCTACCATCTTTCTTTACTATATTAGATATTAGATTAGATTAGATAGATAGATACTATACTTTTAACTTTATGAAATATATTTTCCCAGCTGCCTTCTTTTATATGTAACTTCTCAGTCTCTATTTGGTAAAAAAGAACGGATAACAAAAAAGTTAGAGAGAATAGGATACGCCAATAGCGGTTAAGCTAACATATTGAATTTAAATTATTTGATAAAATTAGTGATTGAACTAGCACATAAATATAAAATGACATAAATGAATATTTCCAATTAATGCTTAAAAATGAGGGAGGAGATTCATTTAATCTTAAAAATATAAACCTTGTGTAGTCTCCAAGTGGGTCCCTCCCACTTTTGGTGCCAAAACCCCTACCCCACCCCACCCCACCCCCCTCCTACCCCCTCCCCCTTTCCCTACCCCCTCCCCCCTTTTTTTTAATCCCTCCTTCCCCCTTTTTAATTCCTCATCCCTTCTTTTTTTTTTCATACTTTTATCTAAAGTGTGATGTTAGGTAGCGTGTTTTGAGATATTTTAGAGTCCAGAAAAAATTTATTGTTCACATACGCAAAGTGTGTTTCTCAATAACCAGTTTGTTGAAATAAAATAGTAATTTCGCAATAAAGTACGTAAAGAGAAATGCTTAACTGTTCAAATACGCAAGTTTTGTTTCTTAGTAACCGGTTCGGCGAAAAAAATAATTTAATAAAAAAATATGTAAAATACGATGTTATGTTGTGGTTTCACATGCTTTTGTGTTTGCAAAAAATATCAACTATTCAAATATGTAAATTTTGTGCCTCAATAACCAGCGTGTTTTAATTTGGAGTCTTTTAGTGCTCGGAAAAAAACTTAACCATCAAAATACTCAAAGTTCATTCCTCATTAGCCGATTTGGTAAAACAAATGTGACAAATATCTAAAGAGTGATTTTAAGCAGCGTGTTTCGGGATACTTTAGCATTCAAAGGACCAACAAATAAGACTTTTTCGTATTGCAATTCTAAAAATAAATTTTAACAAGACAGAAATTTTGCATTAACTGAAGTTGTTGCCCGTGCAAACGCACGGGTGCACACACTAGTATAGGATAAATGAAGAATTTAATTAAATAATAAGGAAAAAAATGAAATGTCGTAAGCTATAACACTACAAGAATAAGCCTCGTTTCCTGCGAAACTTTCCGACGAACTTTAGTCCGTCGCAATTTTCGACGGATTTCCGACTAAAAAGTCGTCGCAAATGTTCAGCAAAAGAGGCGCTAAAATTCCCGCTTACGTTTGCGACGAAGTTGTTTTCCGTCGCAAATTTCCGACGGATATTTTCGTCGGAAAATGCTTAAAATCCGTCGGAAACGAAAATACCCAATTAAAATAGAACCCCTCCCCTCGAACCCTCTCATTCAGCAAAGGCTTATAAAAAAAAAAAATCAAAGCCTCCTCAAACCCTCTCCTTCGCGAAACTCTCCCTCGTTCTCTCCCTCATTCTTCTCCGCCCTTCTCAGCCCTCCACCACCCTCCTCCGCCCTCTGTTCTCCTCCTCGCGCAAAGCCTCCTTCACACCGTTGTTGTATTCGACGCCGTCTCCTCGCTTCTTTCCTCCGTGCGTGAGCCTCCTCTTCATTCTTCTCACTCCAGAACGTCTTCATTCCTCTCGCTCCAGAATGCATCGCAGCGAGCTCACCACGACGCCACCGCTGCAACTTCGTCACTCGGAGCCCCACCACGAGACGCCGCTGTAACCACCACGTCGTCGCCGCAGCACCGCTGTTTCCAGGTTCCCTTCTCTGATTTTAGGGTTTCACATCCATTGATTATCTGATTTTGATTCTCTCTGATTTTAAGGATTTTGATTATCTGATTTTAGGGTTTAGGGTTTTCTATTTTGATTATCTACTTTAAAGGATTTGTAACTTAAATTTCACCTTGCAACTGTTGTTTGTACGTACATCGCTTTGTTCCTTGACACAGTAAGCAAATTGCCTGTAATTTCTTCTGCTTTCTACCATTAATCCATGTTCTGTGTAAATTTAAGTCAAAATTTCTCTCCCCCTCACAAAGATTTCCTACTATCTAGTCTGTGGGATTTTACATTGATGTGTTTGTTTCAGGGAGGGAAAATTTTGGATGCTTTAATACTTTGAGGAGTTCATTTTGTGGACAAGTTCTGTTCAACCCAAATTTCAGTGGGAGACAAATGGTTGGAAGCTGTGGAAACTGTAACACCCTTTTTTCACCCATCGTTTATTCATAATTTATCAGAGTTTTTTGCACCAAAAGAGTGTCACATTTTTCAACGTGAAACAAAACCTCGTAGTTTTTCAAAACATGCAGCGGAACTATTCAACATCGTTAAAAACATCAACAACCGACAAAGTGCAAAGTGCACCAATTACTAAAAGATTCAACATCAACCGAAATTTAATTAAAAACAGTAATCGACCCTTCCCCAAATGCTACCTATCAGAGCAAACGACACCAGACGAAAGGAAGACTACAATCTTCACTCGGGCTCACCTATAAAAGTAACAACCACAAAGGGGTGAGATATCACATCGTATAAAGGATCATATTAAAGATTGTATGCACAAGTCAGGATATCAGGGGATCATCACGCTTAGTTGTAGCCACAACAGTCAGCATACGACAACAATCGGTTAATCTACAACAACGACAATCAACTTACAACAACATAATGGTCATTACATGATCACAACAATAGGTATACAACAAGGACATGTCACCACCGTCGGTGACTTCAATCATGCAGTGCAAATGCAAATGCGACTCAACAGAGGGCCAACTACCCTATAATGCATGTGGTACCGGGTCCAGCCAAATGAGGCTTCCAACTTAATCCATGCCAAATGAGGCAATCCAACGTGTCGGGGCCAACTATCCCCATATGCAAATGATGTGCATGCGACGTAATGACAACAACAACCTGGCAACAACAACATGACAACAACAACAACATAGACCATGCCCGTAAATGGGGCAATCCAACGTGTGCAGCAATAATAACAACATATCAACAACAATATAACTTGGGCCATTCGGCGGTACCCAAGACAACAACAACAACGTCAATATAATCCATGCCCGCAAATGGGCAACCCAACGTGGTGTATTAACAACAATATAGACACGACAACACAATTCACATCCTAGGCAACAACGAGGCAACGACGACAACTTGACAACGGAATAACAAAACAACGACATTAGGCACTAAGGCACTAGGAGACATTCCACAAATTGGGGCGACTACAACACTAGGGATGACTCGCAATCATTTAGTAATAATCCACAACTAGGCTTGGTTTCATAAAGAGAGGGATTTTTCCACAAAAATAGGATTGCTTCATTTAATTAGGGATTTTTCTCAAAATAGGGTCACATCTTAAAGATAGGGATTTTCCCACAAAAATTGGATTGCTTCATTTAATTTAGGGATTTTCCTCAAAATAGGGTCACATCTTAAAGATAGGGATTTTCCACAAAAATAGGATTGCTTCATTTAATTAGGGATTTTCCTCAAAATAGGGTCACATCTTAAAGATAGGGATTTTCCACAAAAATTGGCAACAACCCATAAAATAGGGTCACATCTTAAAGATAGGGATTTTTCCACAAAAATTGGCAACAACCCAAAAAATTAGGGACAACCATAGTGATTTTCGGAAACAGTTTTGGAATAGCAACACAGTTTTCGGAAACAGTTTTGGAATAGCAACACAGTTTTCGGAAACAGTTTTGGAATGGCAACACAGTTTTCGGAAACAGTTTTGGAACATTCGGCATCTTTAGAAACGGTTTCTGGGTGGCAACAACATTTTTGAAAACAGTTTTCAGCATCTCATGAAAACACATGCGATTCCTTATCTTTTAAGATCATGGTGAGGCATATTCTAATTTTAGGACTTGTTCATGTTAATCACACAAATCATCATTCAGTACATGGCAAATACACAAGACTACATATCAAATCAATTCGCATAAGGGTGCTCACCTAGGCCTGAAATCACGTAGGGTCACATAGGGAATCAATCATCATAAATCTCACAGCGCATAGGCATATGTCAACAATTACATATTGGAAAATCGATCAACTAAGGGGATGATGGATCAAACATAACATTTAGCATAGGGTATCAATCATGTGATAGGAGAAATCAATGGATCATCAAGGTAAATCATCAAAGGCATAGTATGCATGTTCATATCACTCAAATCAAATCATCAAATATCCAATAGACATGCAACACACATGATGACTACCCACAACCCTAACTCTCATACAACCCTTCCTATGAAACATTATCAAACATGAATCTCACCCTTACCTTAGGATGTAGAAGTCGAAACCCTAGATTAGGAGAAGAGTGAAATCTTAGCCTTCCTTCTCTCCTTTGAGTGCTACGCCTATCCCTCTCCCTTGATGCTTGATGATCACGTTTTCTCCTCTCTCTCTCTTGATGCTAGCCGCCGCCTCTCTCCTCACCTCTCACTTCTATTCGAGTTTTGATTTCTAATTGTCATACAAAATCCTAACCTAATTCACTTAAGTAAGCATCACACTCTATGGGCTATTTTCCTTGGACACTTCGCATACCCTTGTGGGCTCACCCACTCCACTTAATTATTTCTAACCCATTATGCACTAACACATCAACTCAATTACACATATTCCCTATATTATTTTTATCACATAACAACCCCCAATTAATTAATAAATAATTAATAAATCAAACAAGTGAATACAAAAATATTATTCCTACCACACGCACCTTATTTAATTAAATAAGTAGATAAATATTTTGGGGGCGTTACAGAAACCGTCTTGTTGGTAACTCACTGGTTACTGCTAAAAAACCTCATGTGATGTGGCCTTGTCTTATTTCTTTATTTGAGTCCTGACCAGTTTGGTAGGTTGGAAAGGGAAATTATTTTACTAAGTATGTTCATTAACCAGATTGGATAAAAGCATTTGTTCATGGTGGAATGGTCCTTGCCTATTTGAAGCTCTTGACGCCATTGAAGTTCCTCTGCGAGATCCTAAAGGTCCTTTCAGGTAGTGTGTGTTATAAGTTTGAACATTATGTTGTTTCCTTATCCCTCCTTAAGGCGCGCGCGCACACACATGTATGCATATGTTTGTGTGTGTTTAAAAAAATCAACTTTGGTAATGTTGGATTTCTGATTTGCATAGGATGCCTATACTTGATAAATTCAAAGACATGGGAACTGTTGTCATGGGCAAAGTCGAATCTGGCAGTATTCGTGAGGGAGATTCTTTGTTGGTTATGCCAAATAAGGTGGTTTATGTTTTTTTTTGTTGTTCTTCTTTGGAGTATCATAAACTTTGTTCTTTCTTTTCTACTGCTTTTTATCCTTTTCTGAATGTGACTAATCTGCAGGATCACGTCAAGGTTGTTGCTATATTTATTGATGAGAATCGGGTTAACCGTGCTGGACCTGGTGAAAATTTACGGGTTAGATTATCTGGTGTTGAAGAAGACATATTGAGTGGGTTTGTCCTGTCAAGTACTGGTAAGCTTTTGTTGGACTTTTAAAAGGTGTGTTGTAGCAGAATATTTGTGAATACATTTTTTAACTGAAGAGAAATTTTATTGGAAGAAAGATGCTAAAACAAAAATAAAATCAAATCATGCGTATATGTTAAAACTAGTGGTGTGTCTCATGGTTCATTTCTTATTTCTGCCTGTTATGGAAAATCGAGTCGTAGAGTAGTGTGCCATGCCATGAGATGTTCAGTACCACTACTATTGCACCAGCCTCGTAGAGTAATGTTCCAAAGTGAGTTGTTTTTATATATTTTAGTAATTGAGTTGGGAGTGTAGACTTAAATTGTGTCTGGTTGGAAAGTGCTACCTGAATAAGAGATAAGTCATTCAATAATGGTCACAGATGGAACCCCCCAAGTCGTGAATTCAATTTCTGGGATGTTTACTTTTTGGCTGCCTTTATGTGGTTATACATTTGCTGAACAGTTTAACATGGTTTTCGTGTCTTTGTCCTGATCTCAGCGAATCCAATACCAGCCGCTACTGAATTTGTTGCGCAGCTGCAGATCCTTGAATTGCTGGACAATGTATGTATTTATTCCTTCCGTCTGTCTTTGCACTTTTGTCTTTGCAAGATTTCTCTGTATTGATTAAGGACATGTCTGTTGTATAAAATTAGGCCTTTGTAAGGATATGAAAAGATTTTAAATTTAATGATGATCATGTAGGATGATTGTTGAGTTTCAGATTGAGAGGAATTAGTTGCTGATGGATTGGTGATTTGTTATTATTATTTTTTCAATATCCTAAAGCTTCATTTGATCTTGTTTTGAAAATGTTCTCACAGGTGAGCAACTCGATATGCATTCAGAAGTTCTCTGATTTTCCACAACTTGGGAGATTCACTCTTCGTACTGAAGGTAAATATTTAAGAAATGATGTTTTATTTTCCTTCCAAACCAGCTCCTGGTATCAATTATGTTGAGAACACATTATACTGTTCTGCAGGCAAAACAGTTGCAGTGGGAATAGTTACTGCTTTTTAAGTTCACAACAATTTTGACTCGAGGTAAAGGATAGTTTAAGTGCATTCTTGCTTGTCAAATTGGTCTTGCTTTTTTGTTGCCAGCCTTTTTAATCGTAATTATTATTATTATTATTATTATTATTATTATTATTATTATTATTATTATTATTATTATTATTATTATTATTATGTTCATATATATGATTGTACTGCTTGTTTTTCTAGCATATACGGCCAAGTTCTCTTGATGATTTCGTTCATATTTTTAATGGTGCAGTGTGGTCAATTACCTTTCTCACAGCTTATGTTTTTGCATCCGATAAATTTGAACATTGACTCGTAGCACAAATGTTTGAAGTAATAGTGTCACTGTTTTTCTAGTATGATTTTCAATATTTATTTTGGACAGTACAAAAAGTTTTAGTCCAAATAATTTGTGAACAAAAAAGTCAGAAGTTCTCTGATTTTCCACAACTTGGGAGATTCACTCTTCGTACTGAAGGTAAATATTTAAGAAATGATGTTTTATTTTCCTTCCAAACCAGCTCCTGGTATCAATTATGTTGAGAACACATTATACTGTTCTGCAGGCAAAACAGTTGCAGTGGGAATAGTTACTGCTTTTTAAGTTCACAACAATTTTGACTCGAGGTAAAGGATAGTTTAAGTGCATTCTTGCTTGTCAAATTGGTCTTGCTTTTTTGTTGCCAGCCTTTTTAATCGTAATTATTATTATTATTATTATTATTATTATTATTATTATTATTATTATTATTATTATTATTATTATTATGTTCATATATATGATTGTACTGCTTGTTTTTCTAGCATATACGGCCAAGTTCTCTTGATGATTTCGTTCATATTTTTAATGGTGCAGTGTGGTCAATTACCTTTCTCACAGCTTATGTTTTTGCATCCGATAAATTTGAACATTGACTCGTAGCACAAATGTTTGAAGTAATAGTGTCACTGTTTTTCTAGTATGATTTTCAATATTTATTTTGGACAGTACAAAAAGTTTTAGTCCAAATAATTTGTGAACAAAAAAGTGATAAACAAGTGTATTTTCTTACCTTTTCTTTTTAACAAAAAAGTGATAAACAAGTGTGTTTTCTTGCCTTTTCTTTTTGAAAATTCGTTTGAACGAGTCAATAGCGGGGGATTTTTAATCAAAAACGGTCATGGTGTATCAGTGTATCTAATTTCGTGGAAAAAAGAATGCTCTTTTTATTATTATTAATTTGACTTATAAATTATGCTTTTCAAACATCTGGCTACTCCAGTGCTGTTGGAAGTGGCTACTTTATGCTTATTGATTGATTCATCTTTTACAGCGAGCCTCTGGTTTTTCACTGGTCACTTGTAGGCTAGCCTCATAACGCCATTGATCACAAATTTATGTACTTGAACAACCTTAAAATCGTGTATAAGGTGTTAATGATGTTACGTTGGTGGTTGATGAGTTTCGGCTTTGGTATATCCATTAACAATCTACTAAACATGATGAACCACCTATTTGAACTGCCTTAATATCACTATGTTATCATCAGCCAGTCCACTATCATCCCACTAAAATTTTCATTTTTCATTTATATGGACAGAACATAATTCCTACACAGACATGGAGTAGCCGCGTTAAGAATATGTTTGGATTTACGGTGGGTTGAACATGGGCGCAGAAGTTAGAACTTGAAGCTCTGAGTTGGATGTGAGTTTGATACTCCCATGAGTCATAGTTGAAATGTATGGTTTGGAGTGATCCACACAATTTGGATCAAAACTTAGCTGTGGAATCTAATATAATTTATTTGTCTTTTGAACTTATTTTCCTCTTGACTGCAATGGATGTGTATGTATCTAATCCATTTTGACGTATGCTATAATGTTCTTTGATTTATGTTTAAAATTGATTGGTTGAAACTCTTGTTTCCCTTTTTCTTTCTATATTTCTTTCTTTTTTCTTTTTATCTTTGCTGTTGGGTTGGGTTGGGTTGCTGAAATTTTAGACAAAACTTCATGATAGTATTTAATTCATGACAAATGGGTTGGGTTGCTGTTGCTGAAATTTTAGAATAGCCATGAATTTTAGATCAAGTGTATTCTCTATGGGGCTAGATTAGTGGGTTAATAACTATTGTTTGTGTTAGTTTGCCGCCATATAGATTCTATGCTGCAACTTAACTAGAGAATGAATTCTGTACTGAATAAAACAGTGAAAGTCTTTGTGTTTGGCATGGTTTTACTTTTATTTACAGTGAGAACCCTTGGGGGTCATTCTAGTTTTGTTTAGTGTGCAATGATTTGGGCTTGACATGAAAGTTCTTATACTTGAATGGGAAACAACTTGACATTGTTGCATTTCTTTAAGTGTTGGTTGGTCATAATAGCATTGTGCTTTTACCACATTATACATGTTTCCTAATACGAAGTACTTTAAAATTGTCATATATATCACACGTATATACATATGCCTTTTGCCTACTATTGATTCTAAATGAATTCACTGTCATTGTATTCCACCTCTCTTTCTCTCTCTCATGCAGTCTTGGAATTCAATTTTGCTGACAGCCTTCACATTTGAGATACTCTTAAGTATTCCAGACTCCAGAGGGCCCGCACTACAGGTACAGATCTAATCCTGTAACCTAGAACTATTTAATCATAAACTAGTTTTCACCTGTTGCTGAAGTGTGTTGTCATTTGTCCTCTGTTGACTGGTTCGTATCCATATGTTTCCATCTAGTTTGTTACAAGTGATCAATTGGGTGTAAGTTATTATTTGAGTTGATTCTTCAAGTCTTCTAAAGTCATTTTCCTTGCTTGATTTACTCTGACTTTACAAGTATTATTGCAAAGTGTAACGTTGTTATATCCCAGTAAAGAGGTAACAAGCACAGGCTGTACACATGACAGCTGACCTGGTTACCGAGAGAATGTTGAGTGATTCTTTTCAGATTAGTAATAGAATTTTAAAAGACTAATTAGTAATTGCAATTTAGAGAATGGACACTTAGCAGGAATATTTGCCTTTTGTGTCTGCTATGCTATGAACTCTTCTTCTCTCTTGTATTGTTATTTTATTTCCTTTTGTCATTGATGAACTCAAATTTCTTTGTTATTTATGATTCACGTAGAATTTAGTACTACAGTGGAGATTCCCATTTCTTTCTCGTGTTTACTATTGATTGTGTTGGGGTAGTCATTGAATTAGTGCTTCCATGGCAATCTGATAGTGGAAAACACAAGAAAGAAAAAGTCAATGCTGAATCATTTTTATCTTGTTTAATTTTTGGGTGGTGGTGGTTAGCAGGCAATTTTTTACATAGCAAATTATTGGTTTTTGTTTTTTTGATAATGATTCACATTGTTTAAAGATTTGTTTGTGTGAATTTGAATGGCACACTTTACAATGTGGCAATCCTTGAAGACTTAATCACTGACTTCACTGCAAAGTGCCGTAGTCATGGTGTGAGAAAATGGAACAAGGAAGAGGCCAAACATTCTAGTGACTGGCACTCCAGGGACATGGAAGACAACAATGTCAACAGCTCTGGCGGAGGCCACTCAGCTCCACCACATCAATGTTGGAGAGTTGGTGAGAGAGAACTTACACAATGGCTGGGATGATGAGGTTGATTGTTATGTTCTTAATGAAGATTTCGTAAGCTACGGATTTATATACTTGACATCATTCTTGTATTATTTTGTTTGATGTAGTTGGTGTTGCCTTATGTGTATGAGAACGGTCAAATTATTTGTAGTGTTAGATAAGGTCCTATGAAATACCCTTACCCCTAGCCGTCAATAAGCATGTGGATTCTAATGGGGTTCTTATAAATCCATTTTGTTTTGAGGATGTGTTATGTGTAGATTCAACACATCAAATACTATACCAAATGATGATTAGCATTATCAAAGCTGAGTTGGTAGATATATTGTTCCCAGTACAGTTCCCTTCTAATGTCTATTGATTTTTTATTTTTTTATTTTTTTTTTAAATTACCGACGAATTTTCGACGGAAATTTCCGTCGGAAATGGTTTTTTTTCGACGGAATTTGCGACGACTTTCCGACGACTTTGCGACGGAGACATTTGCGACGAAAAAATCCGTCGGAAACGATTTCCGACGAGCGATTTTGCGACGAAAATTTGTCCGTCGAAAAGTCCGTCGGAAACGTTAATTTGCGACGAAAATCAGTGCGTTTCCGACGGATTTTGTCGTCGGAAATCGTCGATTTTCTTGTAGTGTAAGCTCAAACAATACTTAAAGTAGCATTTAGAAAAATGTCGTAGACTATAAAAAAATTATATAAGTTTGAAGTTGTGTTTCAAAAAATGTCATAAGGTAATGAAAACATGCTATAAACTAGTCGCGACCAAGGTTGTCAAACTAGTACATTATTACCGGATAAGATCTTACTACATTAATGACTAAATATACATAAATTCATTTTTTTACACATATACATAAATTCATAAAAACTTAAGTTATTAAAATAAAAAATCCATAAACAAGAACTAATTTGACCAATCACTCGTAATTTTAGTTTTTAGTTAAACGCTTTATTACATAGTTGAATAAAACAAAAAAAAAAACAGTATTAATAATGTAAAATTAACTTTATGAATCCAATATATACATCAGCAAATAGATAATTCAACTTAAGTAGCTAACAACATTGACAAATAATTTAAATCTTATGGAAAAATCAATTTAAATTTGTGGACTCGTAAACTCACAGTAAAATTGAGAGTTTACGAAAAAAAGAATGTTTGTTAGTTGACTCTATTTTGTGATCTAGACTCGTAAGAATTTAAGAGTTACTCGATAGTTTAACAATTATGGTCGCGACAAACACTTAAAAAATTGAATTTTGCAGCAGATTGTCCTTCGTAATCAGAGTCTTATTTGAAGCCCCGATACTCCAAAAATAGAGACGTACCAGTGTCGGATACGTATCCGATACCGAGACACACCCGATACTTCTCAATACGTACCCAAAGAGTATCCAATAATTTTTTAGTTCTTTTTAAAAATATTTGACTCGATACTTTTCAGATACATCTTTGATACTTCGTACCAACTAAGGATACTTCTCAGATATTTTTTCGAAACCTCTTACCAACTAAGCACATGATTGTTACTCATATATGATACACTTTAATACCTCAATAACTAAAAGACAAAATTATATGTTTTTTTGTAATACACTAATAGAAAAAATAATAAATTGTGATATGGGCGGGATAAATATACGTAACTATCTCTACTTGATATGATCACAAGTATTTATTTCTACAATGTGATGATCATATATTGACTAATGATATGCTTATGTTTTATTGAACAACTACGTACTAATATGAATATCTTACTCTATAAAAATTCATCTATTCCTGCCACTGACTATTTCAGATTATAATTATACGATTTCGCGTGGTCTCAGTTACTTGTCCACCCTTACTTTTTATGACTAGTCACTCATACATATGTGTGTCGATTGTACTCTTATTTTCATCCATATATTTTCTTTGTGATTTTTTTATCTATTTAGGCAGTTTTTTTCATATCTATTAAATGCAATATTTCAGTTTTTCATCTTTCTTGTTTTTTTCTTTTTATGTTTCTATTCTATTTTCTTTTTTTTGTTATGTTTTTATATATTTAATTTTTTATTAAAATATCCCAACCGCATCGTATCTTGATTTTCAAAATTTTCTCGTATCCCCGTATTCCCGTATCCGTATTGTATCTCGTATCGTATATCGTATCTAGGCTTTATGGAATAGAAGTAACAAAGAAATTTTCTCCATAGAGTATGATAATTAAACTAACGGTAACGTGTCCAATTTAAAGCAACAAATATAACTCCAAATTTACAAAAGATTGGCCTCAAAGAAAGACTTTATGATCTATGCTAGAAAGTGAGTAGTAGTACTAGTACAAACCTATTCATTAATTTACCGGTTACATAATTGGTTGATCTGGATTTGTCATTACTTTTTGTCTAAGTAAACAGCTAATAATGACGATATAGGACCCCTAATAGCAAAGTCAATACTTGGGTAGGCAAAGTAATCGACCGTTTCTACATTGAAAAGATAAAATGCTCAAAAACATTATGCAACTTTCTACATCAAAATTTATTTGTCTCTCACTTGTTCCTGTTACTTTGGTTAATTGTCAACATTAACCATCAAAGCCTTTCCAAATATATATGAGCAGTAATAACGTGCCTCCGTGATTCACAGAATTCACACATAGATCAACTTCATAAATTTGGGGTAGTTAAATTAAACGCACCATACCATAATGGATCAATACTAGTACTTTCTTGGTCTTTATTAAACTCTGTACAAAAAAACAGTGTACTATAAAATGGATGTACACAATAACCAATGATATGGTCAACAAACAAAATCTCCACGGAGACTGAGATTTTTTCTTTTTTTATAAATCCGACATTCTCTACGTTGCATATGCAGAGACTAATCTCTCGAGTTGGGTAGGACCACAAAAAACAGCAAAGTTTTTTCTCAAGAGATTTAACACTGCAAATCGAACTCAAGACTTTGATTAAGCTGAAAAAAACCCTACCATCTAATTTAAGTGCTCTTCATATCTTGAGTGGCAAATGAAGATAACCTAAATTTAATTTTAATTTCTTTCTCATAAAAACTTCAGGAATGTTTTGAAAGCTGGACCAAACAGTAAATCAACTAGACTTCCAAATTATAGTTTAATAATAGGCTTAAACCGCTGGAACCAGAATAGATTTGCAATCGAACACTCAAATAACAAAACCATAGACTGTGTCGATTCATAGTTTTACCGATTAAACAGTTGTATTGGTCATTATAAAAAGAGAAGGATAGATGTGAGATTTGGTGAAGTAGAAGAGGACAGAATAGACATCCGCCCGGAAATACAGGGATACCGTACAGTCTCAAATACTACTACAACACTTTACTACTACCCTTTATTCAGTTTCTGATATTTTATTTTATTATTTTTATTGTTTTTAATCAAAAAATAACCTCACTAGTCACTACCACTACTACAGTCTTTTGTTCTTGTAGCTTTGTACCTATCTTTTTCTCTCTCTCTTCTCTACTCTTCACTTTCTCTGTCTCTGCCACACATCACACCCAACAGTCTCAGCATTGCAGCACTGATGCTGCTGCTGCTTCAGCAGCACAGCTTGCAGACGAGAAAAAAGGGCCCCCAAAAAATAATTAAAAAAAAAGTAGAAAGAAAATGAATGGGTAAGGAAAAGAAAAGGGGATAAAAATCCCATTTTTATATGAGTCCAACTTAAATCTTAAAAAAAGGTTGATTTGATGCTACCCCAAAATACCCATTCATTCACTCTTCACAGCCAATTATAAAGTTAAAGAAAAGAAACCCAAAAAAGAAACAAAAGGGAATTCTTCATCAGAGAGAGAAAGAGAGAGTGTGATAGCTCATTTGAAGAGAGAGAAAGAGAGAAAGCGGGTCTCTTTCTTTTTTGGGTCACAAACCTCTTTTAGCAATGCCAAAGTTATTCAACAACAACACCTCACGCTCTCTGAAAATGCAGAAATGAAAACCCTTTCTTCAAACCCACTTGTTAGATTTGTTAACAACAACACTTTGTTCTCATGGGTTTAATCGATCTCAACACTACAGAGGAAGAAGATGAGGTTTCCAATGCTATTTCTTCTTCCACTACAACCTCTTCTTCTCACTCGGGTATAAGCACTTCTGCTTCAGCTATGGTTACTCCTCCTGTTCCACCTTCTGTGTGCTTGGAACTGTGGCACGCTTGTGCAGGTCCTCTGATCTCTCTGCCTAAGAAAGGAAGCATTGTTGTGTATCTTCCACAAGGACACTTTGAGCAAGTTCAGGATTTTCAACTCAATGTTTGTAATATACCTTCTCATGTCTTCTGTCGAGTTCTTGATGTCAAACTTCATGTAAGTGTTTCTATTCCTTTTCTTATCCCTTAAAATTGATTGGGGTTTTGGTTTCTGTGTTGTTTTTGTTCTGTCTGCTTGGTGAGAAAATTGATGTAGGGATTTTTTTTTTTTTGAAGTTTCAACAATTTATGAATGGCCCTTTTTGTTTGGATAATGTGCTTTTTGTAAAGTGGAGAAAATTGTCTACCCTATGCTTATTCTTCTTCTTTTGGATTTTTCTTAAAATGCTTGATTTTTTAATGGGCAGGCAGAGGAAGGGAGCGATGAAGTGTATTGCCAAGTGTTGTTGGTTCCTGAAAATGAGGTGAGGCTTATCTGTGACATGATTTTTCTTTGGTTCAGTTTGGTTTAAAAGAAAGTTCTGAAAAGGAAAAATATCTCAACTTCTGAATCTTGTATTCCAATGTCTTAGGCTTAGGTTCAAGTAAAAAAGTGAGTGAACAGACTAATTGTGTTGGAACATACTTAATCTCTTTGGATAACAAACGAGACAATGGTTACACAAGATTTCGTTTTCTTTGTGTTTGTCTAGGTCTATGTTAATGTTAGTACTGGCCCTGTCAACATAACCTTGCCAGAGAAAAATAGAAGTGTGTCTATTGGTCTCTTGTATTATTATGGGAGTGCCTTTTTTAGTAGAATTTAAGTCTGAGTTTGTTTGAACTTGGGCTTTGATCCTATGTATTAATCTTTAGGGGTCAAGAAAAATCTTAAGTGAGCAGACTAATTATGTTGGAACTTGCTTAATGGATCAGTGTCAGTGTGTCATGTCTGGATAACAAAGGAGACAATGATTACACAGGATTTCGTTTTCTTTGTGTCTATGTCTATGTCTATGTCTATGTTAATGTTACAAGTATTAGCCCTTTCAATATGACCTTGCCAGAGAAAAATATAAATGTGCCTAGGTCTCTTGTATTATTATGAGAGTGAAAGAGTAAAGAGATTGGTGTACTAAATGGAGTGCCTTTTTTTAATAGATTTTAAGATTAATTTTGTTTGAACTTGGTCTTTGATCATAGCAAGTGGAGCAAAATTTGCGGGAAGGGGAAAATGATGCTGATGGGGAAGAGGATGATACTGAAGCTATTGTGAAGTCAACAACACCCCATATGTTCTGCAAGACTCTCACAGCTTCTGACACTAGCACTCATGGTGGATTCTCGGTGCCTCGTCGAGCAGCTGAAGATTGCTTTCCTCCCCTGGTAAACTTGAATTATATGATGCATTCTATTCTGATATACTACACTAGAGTATAATCTTTTTATGAATGCTTTGGCCTTACCCCAAGTTCAAAGTGTGCATTCTATCGTAGTTTTAAATTCTTGGAAGTACTTTGGTAGCATTTTAAATTTAATGTATATTGTTACTTTAGGATTACACGCAACAAAGACCTTCACAAGAACTTGTGGCTAAGGATCTCCACGGCCTGGAATGGAAGTTTCGACATATATACAGGGGTATGTCACTTATTTCACAATACATTGCTGACTGGATTGTTTGGGATTTAATTTGGTACATTGCCAATTGGATTGCTTGGGATTTAATTTTCTGTCGTTGCGTGAACAGGGCAGCCACGGAGGCATTTGCTCACAACTGGATGGAGTGCATTTGTGAACAAAAAAAAGCTTGTGTCCGGTGATGCTGTGTTGTTTCTTAGGTATAATAATGATCTAAATTTTAAACCTCTTACAGGAAATGTTTTTAAGAGGTGGGGGATTAATTACTCTGTTATGTATTATAGGGCAGTAATTGTTTCATAAAAAAAGCAGTTTGTGTGCAAGTAGTCAGGTTAGCAGTTAGTATATAAGAATAAAAGGAAAAACTGCTGTCCAAAACCGTTATCCAGAAATGGAGTGAAGAATAGGGAAGGGATAGAAACAAAGCCTCTTGAATGCACTGCAGAAGTGTGTCTGTAATTCTGTTGTTGTGCAGTATAAGTGTTGTAAATTTTGTTTCTGTTATGATAAATTCAGAAAATTGTCTCCATTTCTCTTTTTGTTTTGTACTTGTTCTATCATATTCTGAACCGCGACTAACATTTTACCATAAATTCAGGGGTGATGACGGAGAGCTGAGATTGGGGATTCGTAGGGCAACTCAGTTAAAAAGTGCTGTTGCAGCTCCCTCTGGCCTGCAATTGAATCCCGGGACTCTCATGGATGTTGTCAATGCGTTATCAAAAAGATGTGCATTTAATGTTTGCTATAATCCAAGGTAATTTTTCTTGTTACTCACTAGTATTTTCCTCATGAGTTGGTGAGTGTAATCTGTACACCTGTTAGCTTATATCTATAATGTTGGAATGATTTTTGTTTGTATGAGAAGAGGATTGGGGGACTCGGAAGTCAGAAGGTGGTTTCCTTTTAATACATAATAATGAATAGTTTCTGGTTTCACCTCTGTTCTAGCGAAGAGATTTGGTTTGATAGAAGAAGTATATGAAGTTGTGATCATTCCTATTACATATACTTGAATGCTTCTCGACATTTCTGGTTGCTCTGCAAGCTTTGTATGTATAGGTGTTAAATTACAATCAGAAAGCAAGAAAAGTCAAGCTAATTAATCCACCATTTCATGCATTCAAAGTATTTTTTTACAGGAAGCTCTGCTTTATGATTGTCATTTATATTTAATTCTATTCTTTTTCGAATATTACTGGTTTGGTCTCCCTCCCCCTGCTCTCTCTCTCCATTGTTTTCTTGCTGACCCAAGTGTGTGATTGATGTCTTGTATATTTTTTCGTTTCTTTGTAGGGCCAGCTCTTCGGAATTCATAATTCCTATGCAAAAATTCTTAAAGAGCCTTGAATGTTCTTATTCAGTTGGAATGAGATTCAGGATGCGCTTTGAAACTGAAGATTCTGCAGAGCGAAGGTTTGTTGATTATTATGCTTATTGCTTATTCTTGATACACTTATCAATTAGTGATCTTGATTTCTCTTTTTTTTGTTGCACAGGCTCACCGGATTAATTGCTGGAATAAGTGATGCTGATCCGGTTAGATGGCCAGGATCAAAATGGAGATGCTTATTGGTATGTGACTGACTGCGGTACTTCTATCTTTCTCCAATTTGTTGTTTATCTTCATGTAATTGGAACCATGATGTTTGTCCGGGTTCTATTATTCGGGGCTTGATATTAATGTTTATGATGACTTCGTAGCTCATTATGAAAGATACAGCCTCCATACCGATCTGAATTTGCGGCTAATGATATTCTAGATTACCTATTAATTTCAGACTTATTACTAATATTACTAATTAGGGTTCGGATCTCAAAGGAGTGTAATATAAGGGTAGTAGTACTTTAGAAGTTCTGCTTGTCCATACTGATCTTGGATGCTTTGGTTCCTGTTTTTCATTTCACTAATGTAATTATATGTCATGAGATGTTATTATTTCTTTAGTATAATTATGGCTCTGATGTGGTAGCTGTATATGCTTTTTCATCTTTATAGGTAAGGTGGGATGACATAGATTCAGGAAGGCATAATAGGGTTTCCCCGTGGGAAGTTGAACCATCCGGTTCTGCTTCCTCTTCCAATAACTTAATGGCAGCCAGTTTGAAGAGGTCTAGGATTGGATTTGCTTCAACAAACCTAGAATTTCCAATTCCCAGTAAGTCATTGGAATCTCTTTTGAAATTTTATGCGAGTCATTTTATCTCATCATGCAAAAATATTGACATGTTACTTTGACAGATGGGATTGGAACGTCAGACTTTGGGGAATCGTTGAGGTTCCGAAAGGTCTTGCAAGGTCAAGAAATTATGGGTGTTAATACTCCCTTTGATAGTATTAATGCCCAGAGTCCCCGGTCATATGAGCTAGGGAGGTGCTATCCCGGTTCAAATTATTCCGGGTACACTACAACAGGAAACAGTATCAGAGGAACCCCACAAATGACTTCTGATTTTTCCTGTAATGGCATAGGCTTTGGTGAATCTCTCCGATTCCAGAAGGTCTTGCAAGGTCAAGAAATTATTCCAAGTACACCGTATGGTCGACCCATGTCTGTTGACGAGGTTCGTGGAAGTGGTTGCTTTGGGCTTTATGATAATTATCAAATGCTCGGTCCTAGAAATGGATGGTCTTCCCACATGCACGACAATTCATCCCATTTGCACACATCTGTTGCATCTGGTCAAGTATCATCTCCATCATCTGTGTTTATGTTCCAGCAGGCTATTAATCCAGTTACGAATTCTGATTATACCAACTCTAAACACCAGCAGGAGAACCTTGGTAAAGTCCGTTACCAAGGTTCATACTTATCTGAAATGAAAAGTGGACTATTTGGACCTTCCCTCTCTGGACGAGTTCAGGAAGGCGCAAACTCCTTCGGTACGCATAATTTTCATAATAGTCAGTTGGGTAGTTCTCATGACTCGGTGCCTCTACCGAGAGGTGGTCAAGATATGGCTGCATCGTGTAAAAGTAGCTGCAGACTCTTTGGTTTTTCATTAACCGATGAGACCCACATTGCAAATAAAGAGGCTGATGCCTCTACCATCCCTTGCCAATTGAATTCTGGACCTTCCTTTGCTAGAATCGTTGAAGATGAGCTCCACCACCCTGTTGGCCATTCACTAAGGACTAAGGAGGTTGGGAGTAGTTGTACCAAAGTAAGTTATATCTATAACCTGTCCTAGACCATGCAGCATGTAGTTGGTTATTGCTTCACTATATATATAACTCATGGTGTTGATTTCAGGGTGTATTGCAGTATTGACCGCTGACCAGAGAATCAACTTGGAGCTAGCAAGTTTGATGCCTTAATAAGATAGCAGAAGATTTGTCTACTCAGTTGCTCTGGTTATATGCTTTCCTATAATTATTTGAAATATTAGGGGAGGATAATTGTTATTTTTCGTCATGTTTGGCTTATTTTTATCTTTAAGTGGCTGTGACAATTAAAGTGCCTGTGTGTTAAACTTATGTGTTAAACTTATATGCTACTCTGATCCGTAGAGATGCATACTATTTGATTAGAACTACTATGGTAATGATATGCATATTATTTATCCACCTTCAGGATATAACGGAACAAAGTAAACTAATCACATTTTTGAAGAATTAATAACTGCAATGATGAGATTACTCTAGCTAATTTTGGTGTTTGTTTATTTTTTTCTTTTTAAATTAATCAAATATATTTTTAAGTTTTGAAAATTATTATTTTATAAATCTTTAGTACAATTGTTATAGTTTTTGTTTGGTACAAGTCCTAAAAAAAGAGAGTCAAAGACTAGGAAAACATAGCATTAATTGTGAGCAGACTCTCGGTTTTTGGGGAATGAGAGCTCCAAAAGCTAATACTGAGAGTCTGCTCACAATTAATGCTAGGTTTTCCTAGTCTTCGACTCTCTTTTAGGTAGGTGGTTTGCGCAAGTGTTGGTTTCGCGGAAAACATGAATCTCCAAATTTGGAAGCATATTCATGAGGGACGTAATCTTCAACAAAAGGGAAGCACAAGCACGTGTCATATGAATTATGGTTTTCTAATTGGCTTAATTATAGTTTTGGTCTCCCTATTTTCACCAACTCACGATTTTAGTCCCTAAGAATTTTTTTCACGAATTTAGTCCCTCTATTTTCACCAACTCACGATTTTAGTCCCCCAAGAATTTTTTTTGATGAATTTAGTCCCCATATTTTTTCAATTTGTAAAATTAAAGTCTCCCTATTTTTCCAGTTTGTAAAATCAAAGTCTTCCTCATAAAAATTATTATTATTATTATTACAAAAATTGTTTTTTAGTTATTATATTTAATAAATAATAATTCCATCTTTCTTCTTCGTTCGATATTTCATCTCCCTTTGCGAACCCTAATCCGAAATCCAGCAAACACAACTTCGTTCTTTCAAAAGGAAATCAATTGGAATTTGTGAACAATAGGTATAATCATGAGCAGATAGATTAGTTTCTGTTGACACCTGTTTTCGCCGAGGGCTACTCGGCTGACGTAGAATCGGCTAGCTGAGGCTGATTCCAGTCGGCAAAAAATAGAAATTTAGCTACTTGGGGTCTAATTGACTATACATGACCACATGGCTAAAATAAACAGCTGAGGTGCCTGCTCGGCTGACGCGTGATTGGCCAAGGTAAGACTCGGCCGAAGGCAAATCGACTTGACGTGGCTACTAAGTTTATATAGACTTGGAGGCTAATACTTGGTCTTAATGTGTTCGTATAATTATTTATTAAATAATTATATGATTTATTAAAATAAACATAATGGAAAAAGGCCAAGCCAGGCTACAGTAACCACTTTCCTAAATTTATGGGAAGTGGGCATGAGGAGTTGACCGAGGTAAAGGAGCTTGCTTTGGGAGCAAGGATTCAACGCACGTGGACACATTTAGACGTTGGAGCGGTTAAGACAACGTGGGGAAGCACCGTAGAAGTGGAAGCGAAGATATTTTGACCCACTACCCTTGCTAGTGAAAGAGTGGAAGAGTGCTTCCTAGTTTTTAGGGTCCGGATGTAATGTAGTGCGTTGATCTTGACTAATCCAACGGTAGGCAAGTGTCGGCTATAGTAGTGGCCGATGAGAGCCTCTGTATATAAATAGGAGAGTAATTGTACAGAACAGAAACACATCAATCAATCAAAAACTTTACGTTTATTTTGTCTATCTGCTTTTATCGCACTTTATCTTCATTTCTATGCATTAGCCAGTAGTATAATCCAACCCCCGCAGTCCCCTCTCACCTAACCCGCCCCTTTCTAGAGGAGTCAAGATACCCACAGTCAAGGAGCAAAGTTCCCTCATTGACGCAATCACTTGGAATCGAAGAACTTGCTCAAACCCCTGGCTGAATCCACGGCTAGGACCTAAGAGTTTGAACCAAGGAACAACAGTTTCTTAAGCACGTTGTCGTGGATTTGGTCCTATCATGTGTATGAAAATGTCTTTTTGAGAGATTCAAAACTCACTTCGATAGTAAAGTATAACTAATGAAGAAAATTTGAACTCCAAATTCACAAGAATATTGTTCTTCATTAACTTTTTTTTTTGACAAAACGTTATCAACTTTTATAAACACAACTATTCTTTTTTGGACAATAACACAACTATTTTTACAGACTATAATCAAACATCCCTAGAGGCAACACTGATGTTTATATGGTTTGCTTTTGAATGAACGATGTTGAGTTTGCTAGGCTTGAGTTCGCGAAGGGAGAGGAAGTATCGAATGAAGAAGATAGAAATTTTATTTATTAAATATAATAATTAAATAACAATTTTTTGTAATTATAATATTAATAATAATAATAATAATTTTTATGTTTAAATTCCAACAAGGCAGACTAGTGTGTCAGCTACCTAGGATAAGTGACTACCAACTCAGCTCCAATTTTTACCAAATTAGAGAGGGACCTTGATTTTACAAATTGGAAAAATAGGGGGACTAAAATCGTGAAAAAAATTCCTGGGGGACTAAAATCGTGAGTTGGTGAAAATAGGGGAACCAAAACTGTAATTAAGCCTTTCAAATTCATGATAACGGCAAATGCTTTTTCTTTTTTATTAAAAATCAACTCAAATTTTAACCAAAGCTTTCATGAAATGCGAGTAGCAAGTCCTTAATTACAGCAACTAGTCCTCTCAGAGACTCGAATGCGTATGCTTTGTTTGGTTACAGAAAGAAAAATAGAGGAAACGAAAAAAATGAGATGATTTTTTAGTGGTGCGGTGAAAATGGAAACAAAGTGAGAGGAAGAAACATGTGTTTATAAATGGAAAAATTGACCATAAAAAAGATAGAGAGAATAAAAATTATAAAACATATTTTGTTAATGTAAAAAGACAGACAAATTTATAGCAATATTTACGTTTTTTTTAAATTACTAATAACTTTTAATTTTTATACTAGATTATTTTTTTAGAAAATAAAACAACCTCAAATAAAGGGTACTAATGTAATTTCAATAACTTAACACCTTTGACTCGGTTTTTGTCCAAAAATGAGGGATTAGAAACGTGTGGGACTCATTGACAATTTTCCTTATTCTTTCCTCTTTTTATATTAACCAAAGGAAGGAAAAGTCTTACGATCCGTTTGATTTGCAAACAGGTAAGTATCGAATTGAACATGAAAATACTAGACAATTTTTTGTCTAGTAAAACTGTTTGGTGAACAATGGACAGCACAAACAACAGAATTTAACATTTTTTATAATTCCCTTTCTAATGTTATCAATGTTTTTAAAACCGGACCAGAGATCGAACCGGCGAGGCCTCCGGTTCGTGGTTCAATCGGTTCAACCGGTTCAACCATGGTTGAACCAGATGAGTAATTTATTAAATAAAAAATAAAAAATATTAAATTTTGGAGAAAAAGGTAAATTTAAAAATAAAAAAATGTATTTCGGGCGGTTCAATCCGATTCGGTTTCCGGTTCAAAGCGGTTGAACCGAGGTTCAACCCGGTTCGATCCGGTTCTGGGCGGTTCAATAGGGCTGCGGTTCAAATGGGGTTGAACCAACCGGCCGGGGGTCCGGTTCCCGGTTCAACCGGTTGAACCAGCCGGTCCGGTCCGGTTTTTAAAACATTGAATGTTATAATGATTTTATATTAGATATACTATAATATAAATAGAAAATTATAAAAAAAATGTGCGGGGGAGAAGATAGGAGAGAGAGAGGGAGAGAGAAAGAGAGATGATGAAGAGAGGTCATGAGACGAAGAGAGGTCATATAAGAGAGATGAGAGGAGAGAGGTCATGAGATGAGAAGATATAAGAGAAGTGAGAGGTAGAGAAAGGAGAGAGAAGAATGCGATAGGAGAGAGAGAGAATTATTGAGTGAGAGAAAAAAAATATTTTGGTATTTTTTTGGGTGAACAGAAGATTGTACTGTGAGAAAGAAAGTTGCACTGTGGGTTTTGTGAGGTACATAAATTTGAGTTTTTGTTCGGTCCCTTACCTTCCCTTTTTACTAGTACCATGAACAATTTCCAAATCAAACAAAATACAACAGGAGTTGTATGTTCCAGTCCATTGCTTTTTAGCAAATCAAACGCACCCTTAGAAAATTTTCTTCTTATCTTTCTTTTGCGCTTGTTTTACCTGATTCCAAACTTAGTTGTAGTGTAAACGCAGGTTGGATTCCCCCTCAATGTTGGTTTAAATTTAATGTTAATGGTTGCTTTATATCCTTGAGTGATAACATCATTGTTAGACGAGTACTCTGAGACTCTAATAGCAAAATGCATAGGGCATTCTATAGAAAATTGGCATCAACAACACTGTTCAGACTTGCATTGTCTAAGAATAATTATCGACTTATCGAAAACTAACATCTCAATGGAGTAATTTTTAGATGGATTCTAAGGAAATAGTGAACATGTTGTAAGCTAAAACCTCTATTAATGTTTTCCTTCTTCCCTTAGTCCAAGAGATCATCAATAACCTCATGTGTCGAGATTAAAATCCTTCATTTGCCCATACTTATAGAGAAGCCAGCTAATTTGTAGTTTCTTTTGTGCTAACAAATGATGTGTCTAAATATTTGTGACCACGTAAGAATTGCTCTCATAGAGTAGTGGTGGATGTTCTTAGTTCCGATCTTTTCATTTTGTTACTTGATGATGTAAGAGGTGTTTCTACACCCCGTATCATTAGTATCTGACAGACACACCAGTTTGAATCCGGGAGCCGACATTCTAATCTTTCTGAAATTGTCAATGCAATCGACAGTCGAGAACATATACTCTTTCTGTCCCAAAATATAAGACTCGTTTTCACATTTTTTCTTGTCTCAAAATATAAAACCATTTACTAATATCTAGATATATTTATTACTTTTTTTTCTACATATAACATTTATTAATATCTTTAAATTTTTTTGGTATATCAAATGTTAAAGCCCTATAGAATCTCGTAACTTCTCGTACCCTAGTCGTCTCTCCCAATTTTCTCTCACTCTTTTCTTCTTTTTAGATCACCACCAAATGGGGTGGTTTTGGGTCGGTCTTTGGCCTAAAATCACCCCTGTGTAGTGATTATCACATAAATCTAGTTTTTATTTCATCTTTTATCTAGATTTCGTTGGTTGTTGGTGTGGCGTTATTGTTGTTCATCGTCTTGGTGCGGCGTTTTCGATTTCCCGTCTTGTTGCGTTGTTCGTTTGGTTCAAATCGGCATATCAACTTCGACCTATTGCAGATTCAACTAATGACTAAGACCTAAAAGTTACAAATCCGGAGGCTTGGGTACTCCGGTGACTTTTATTTTGCCACATTTATAGGCATTTTGCCGTTTTATGCTATTAACTTGAGTGCTTGGAGTTTGTTCACAGATTCATCCTTTGTGTTTTTAGCAATTCCAAATTTGTATTATGATCGATGTAATATCTATCAATTTGAATGAATAAATATCATTTTTTAGTCAAAAAAAAAAAGAAAAGTTAACATTAAATATTTCTATACACAAAGGGTAAATTAGTCGTAGTCATGCAAAAAGTAAACATATTAATTGTGCTAACAACTTTTCTTAATATTCGCAAAAAGTACAATAAAGCCTTATATTTTGGGACGGGAGGGAGTAATTGGTTGTTTTTTTTATACGCAATGTTAGTTGGGGTATGTTAGTTGGGGTGGGGGAATGTTAGTTTCGAGGAGTTGAACTCGGAACCTTCTTCTTACACTCATTTGGTGCACTCCTTCGATATCCCTTAGTTCACCAACTAGGCTACCTATTTTAGAAACCTCCGTTGCAACTGAGAAAACAAAGTCAAGCCAAGATGAAATGACTGAACAGTCGTGGCGCGTAGTTACTTCCCTCCCTAATTTTAAACATCATTATTCGCTCCCCGCTTTCAACAACACTGGGTGAGTCCTCAAAGAAGACGAATCGATTATGAGGTTTTTCAATCGAGGAAGGGACAACACCGCCGATGCCTCCCCGCTCTCTCCGGCACCGACGCACTCTTCGTCGCCGGTTACCGGCCCGGCAAGGCCGATACGTTTCGTCTATTGCGATGAGAAGGGAAAGTTCCACATGGACCCTGAGGCGGTCGCCACACTCCAGCTCGTCAAGGAATCCATCGGCGTTGTCGCTGTCTGCGGAAGGGCTCGCCAAGGCAAGAGCTTCATTTTGAATCAGGTGATTTTATAATTGAACTGAGTGCATGTTTAATAGTTTGGAGTTTAGGGTTTGTACATCTAATTTGTCGACATTGTTCTTAAGTAAGTTGAAGAGCATTCGGTACTACTGTCAGCGAGATAATTTAGGTTATTTTTTGTGATTATGTTCGAATTTAACTTCTTGTTAGGTTATAATCGCTAATTAGATTGGAGACGTTTCTGTCTACCCTAGTAGAACAAAGTGGTTAGTGACTGTGATTTTGAGCACGTACATTGGCGTTTGTTTGCTTGTTCATGTGCAACAATTAGTTTGTTTTGTAGATTGTTATAGCTATTTCTGTATATTTCTATTTTTGGCGACTACGGGGTTATTCCTTAACCTGCTATAACGCCATCCATGGAGAAAAGAAAAAGTTGTGAAGAGTTTTTCTATGCTTATTAAACCCTTCAACTTCGAAGTTTAATTGAAGAAGAGTGATGGCTTTTATACACTGGGTACAGTGCTTACGCTGTTAGCCTGTTACTGATGTTAAGTAGGTTAATTGGATGCATATTTGGAGTGTCGGTAAGATGGTTGTTGATGGCTTGTGTTCAGCTTAGAATATACGTTATTGGGATAACCTCTATTGTGCTGAGCACAGATGAAGCTTGCAGTTCAATAGAAGGTTGGGAGTGGGTGCAGAAAAGATTCTGATGCCTAAGTAAGTTTCATTGTAAAAATGGGAGTGGGTCGGTGAATTTTAAAGTTCTCATATTCCTGGTGAGACATAATATTGGCTGTTAGTGATGGGATGTTATGGGCAGTTACCCACCGTTAGGGGTGGGGAGGTGGGGCAGAAGAGCATGATAACATGGGTACAGTATTCCTTGGCATTTATCCACTTGATAGGTTTATGATGGATATTGAGAGAGAACATGTTTCGATTAGTTTTTTTTTGTACAAAAATTACTTTGTTTTGTAGCTTGAAATTGCTATTTGGATGTATTTGTATTTTGGGCATAAGTCTATGAGACTATAGGTTTATTCTGTAATAATCTACTATCATGCTGTTTGGAGTAGAAAAAAGCTGTGAACAGTTTTTTATACTCCTTAAACCGTTCGACTTTGAATTTTAAATGAAGAAGAATGATGTTTTTTATACATTTGGTGCAGTGCTGTTTTCCTGTTACTAATGTTAAGTGGGTTGGTTAACTGGGAGTATCTTTAAAGTGTTGATTAGATGGTTGTCAATGGTTTGTATTCATCCTAGACTATAGAGGTAATGGGCTAACCTCCAATGTGCTGCACTGCAAAAAAAAGAAGTTTGCATTTATGAAATTAAGAAATTTAGTTTTCAGAACCTAGTAATTTACTAATGGTTAATAAAATTAAAAAGAAACAATGTGATACTACTCTGGTCCTTATTATAAGAAAAATTTGCAGTTTTAGGTTCATTGAATAACTGATGTATCTGGTCTATATATTATAGACCAGGTACATCAGTTATTCAATGAACCTAAAACAGTAATTTTTACTTATAATAAGGACCGGAGGGAGTATTAGTTTTTCCTAAACACCTACCGGTGATCGATCCTTTGGTATTGGAATCCGAAAAAAGAGACAAACTAGTCCAATGGAGTAACCATATAATAGCTAAGTATAAAATGCCATTCTATTCTTTTACGTTGGTTGGAAAAAATGTGAGAATCATTGACTTGAGCACTTTCGAATGATGGATCTGACATTTATTGTTAACTTAGTAGCTTATGGTGCGTTGATGATAATAGTGTGCTGAAATTAACTACTTGCTTTATATGTGGATTACCTATGTGAATGTCGAAATCCTTCTAAGGTATAGTATTTGACTATCTGTAACTTTGCTATGACTAATATGGTAATATGAAATTTATTTATTTTCCTACTTTTTATCTCCATTCATCTCCATCAAACATCTGGTGGCAAGTCAAGTTTGTTATAGAAGAAAATCTATTGCTTGTTTAATAAAAATTGAGTTTTAATGCTTGTTTTTATATTAGTATGAGAAGCAACGTTTTTTTGGCATTAATTTTCTTTTTGGTGCCTTGAAAAAAGAAATGAGACCTTTTTTTTTCTCTTATTATCCTAATATATATGTTGCAGCTTTTAGGGAGGAGTAGTGGATTTCAAGTAGCACCAACACATCGACCATGTACCAAAGGGCTTTGGCTGTGGAGTTCGCCATTGAAGAGAATTGCTCTTGATGGAACTGAGTACAATCTCCTGCTATTAGACAGTGAAGGAATAGATGCTTATGATCAAACGGTTAGTTTGGGTCTTCTAAGTGACAAATACATGGTTTGTTTTAGTTTGTCTGTTTGGTGTTCTAACCACTAAATTGGGTAATGATGCTAGCTGTTGGAGTAATACTGTAGTACTTATTATATTTAGTTTCTTGGGTACAGCTAGGTAGCTCATTTCAATTGTCCTCCTCATGTTTTGCTTGTTTTATTTTGGATATTACAGGGAACATACAGCACCCAGATCTTCTCATTGGCTGTCCTTTTGTCTAGCATGTTCATTTATAACCAGGTTGGGGCAAATGATCGGAAACCTATACTTAGGCATAACTGAGTGTGTTTTTGCTTATAGACATTCTTCGATTTTGATGTTTTATGACCAGTTTGTGGGTCCAACACCCAGTATGAATTATTGCCTCTTTTCTCTTGGTTCTTTCCTAGATGGGTGGTATCGATGAGGCTGCCCTTGATCGTCTTTCTCTTGTCACTCAGATGACAAAGCACGTTCGTGTCAGAGCATCTGGAGGAAGGAATTCTGCATCTGAACTGGGACAGTTTTCCCCAATTTTTGTTTGGCTTCTAAGGGTATATAATATTATAAACCTTATGTTACCATGTTCCACTACATATTTTGGGAAACTTCAAAACTTTTATTTCTTGATCTCGTAGTTTGATGTTACCTCAGTTTATTTTATGGTCTAGTCTCATACTTCATTTTATTGGTCTTTTCTCTTGCTGGCAGGACTTCTATTTGGACCTAGTAGAAGATAACAGAAAAATAACACCCCGTGATTATCTGGAACTTGCTTTGAGGTCTGTCCAAGGGAGTGGAAGAGACATAGCTGCTAAAAATGAGGTATCTTTCTTCTTCCTATTTTGGTTCTTCAAGGATGGAAGTAATGTAAATACTCTCTTATTATCAAATATCAATCGATAAGGCTTATCCATCTGATTATGATCCTTAGATAAGCACTTACACCTTCTCTTGACTTGAGAGTTGAGACCTAAGAGTCCTTCTAACTACAGACTATTTTGGGTTTTTGATACATTTCAGAATGTATGAAATAGTGTAGGAAATAAACTAATTATATGGAGATGTATTTGACAGGATAGTCAATCTAGTATTGTCGTGTTCTATTTCCATTGTCTCAAGACTTGTGTGCTCTGGTATCATGTATCTTTCTGCAGATTATTTTATTGTAGTGCTTGCTCTCATCATAAGTTTTGCACCATTTTTTAAATAGAATGCGTTACTTAAGCTTTCATGGCATATTCGGAATGATGAACTTGGTTTCCCTTATGAAGTTACTAATTTTCTGACATATCAATCAGTAGATTCGAGATTCCATTCGGGCTTTATTCCCAGAGAGGGAATGCTTCACTCTTGTGCGACCTGTGAACAATGAAAATGATCTACAGCGACTTGACGAGATATCAGTTAGTGACTTACCAGCCAGCATATTCTCGCTGTCATTCATTTTGCGGTTTCTTTGGTGTCTTGAAATTTTATCTTCAATATGCAGTTGGCAAAACTACGACCTGAGTTTCGATCTGGCCTTGAAGCATTAACCAAGTTTACTTTTGAGAGAGCAAGGCCAAAACAGGTTGGGGCAACTATGATGACAGGCCCTGTATTTGTTGGTATCACGCAATCTTACCTGGACGCTATCAATAAAGGTGCCGTGCCCACAATTTCTTCTTCATGGCAGGTTAGTATTTCATTTTCAAATCATGACTGTATGTGAAACAGGTGACATATGGCTTATCACGGAAAGAATTAATTAATGCGTAAACCGCGTTCTAATTTTGGCCTTACGTAGTAATGTAGTAATAAAGTGAATATATCTTCAGAGGCATTGGTGGCTTATTGCTTAATATGATTTTTAGACAGCTGATGCCCTGTTTTGTGTTTTTTCCTTTCATTCTTTTTTCTTAAGATGAGATTGATGTCATGCTTTGTAGAGCTTTGGTTATAATGGTAATAGTATTGTAAGAGTAGTAGATGTTATCTGTTATGCTTAGACACTTAGCTTTCTGTTATAGTTAATACTGATTTGTTAATATTCAGTTAGAGTGTGCACAGCTTAAATGTTAAGTGTGCACACGATAAGGATTGATATAAATAGCATACCCTGTGTAATATTCACAATATACAAAAGAAATACAAATTCAGTTTTCCCTCTCTGCTTTCTCTCCTTCTCTGTTTCTGTTACAAATTAACATGGTATCAACAGTCTAACCGATCCATGGCCGACGATGACTCCACCGGTGGCACGCCACCGCCTGTTCCACCGCCCGTTCCGTTATCAACAGCACCGCCGATTGATCCTCTCATCACGTTTACGCTTAAGATCTCAGATAAACTCGACGAGAAAAATTTTCTCGTATGGAGGCAACAAATCGAACCGATGATCAACGCACACAACTTGCAGAACTTCATACATTTTCCAGAAATTCCTGAGCAATTCCTCAGTTCTACCGATCGCGACGCACGCAGAGAGAATCCTCGTTATCGCAACTGGTTGAAACAGGATCAATGGCTTCTCTCTTGGCTACAATCTACTCTTTCGAGCGCAATCATGCCTCGTGTCCTCGGTTGCAATCATTCTTTTCAGCTTTGGGAACGCTTACACGATCATTTCCAGAAACTCACGCGAGCGAAGGCAAGGCAACTTCGCACGGAGCTCCGATCTACAACTCTGGAGTCGCGAAGCATCGACGAATACCTTCTACGCATCAAATCGATCGTAGACAGTCTCGCTTCCGTAGGCGATCCCGTTCCGTTAGAGCAACACATCGACGTAATTCTAGAAGGTCTTCCTGAGGATTATGCACCAGTTATTTCGGTAATAGAAAGCAAGTTCGAGGCAAATCAACTGGAAGAGGTTGAGGCGCTGCTACTAGCACACGAATTGCGCTCTGGCAAGTTCAAAAAGAAATCTCAGGCAGAAACTCTCTCAATCAATCTAACAAACACCTTGCCTACACCAGTGCAGAATTCTGAAACTCAACAAAACATCACTGGTAATTCTGTTCCTTACTCTAATACTCCTGGAACTGATAGTAATTTTCAGAATAACAATTTTTCTGGTGCATCCCGTGGCCGTGGTGGCCGTGGAGGCCGTGGTGGCCGAGGACGTGGCCGTTTTGGCAATATACAGTGTCAGGTTTGCTTCAAATTTGGCCACCTAGCTTCTATGTGTTATCATAGGTTTAATCAGCAATTCCAAGCACCAATTCCCACTGATTACCAAGGTTTTACTACACCAAACAATAGCTATTTCAACCAGCAACCTAATCCCTTCTCCTATGCCTACCCTGCACCCCAACCACTTTACCAAAACACTTGGACAAGACCAAATTATGCACCTAGACCACCTACACAACCAATGCAACAGCATCAACCATTCCCCTACCCTCAAGCCTTGATGACAACCTCTGTACCATCAACCACAAGCCAAGCTCAACTCCCTTGGCACCCTGACACAGCTGCTTCCATCACTGCTACTCATCAATCCCAGAATATACACCAACAATCACCATTTGAAGGACCTGACCAAATCTACATTGGAAATGGTCAAGGTTTGTCTGTTAAGAACTGTGGATCTTCTTCATTTTCTTCACCAATTAATCCCCAAGTCTCTTTAGTTTTAAAAAATCTTGTACATGTCCCTTCAATTACTAAAAATCTCATCAGTGTTAGTCGATTTGCTGCTGACAACAATGTATATTTCCAATTTCATGCTAAAGATTGTCTTGTATTCTCTCAGGACACCAATGAATTGCTTCTTCATGGTCCTGTGCGTGAGGATGGTCTCTATGAGTTTGCACCTTTCAAATTTCACCATCAGTCAAGTCAACCTCAATTTTCTGCTGTTGCTGTTTCTTCAAACTCTGTCTCTGGTTTACATTCCTCTTCTAGCAATGTATTACCACCAAGTACTAGCTCAAAGTCTGTTAATGCTACTGTCACTAGGTCTGTGCCCACTGTTAATAATGTAAACTCCCCTTCCCCTAGTCTTAGAACAACATGGCATCTAAGATTAGGCCATCCAAATCATGTTTCAATGAACAATGTATTTCAAAGATGTAATATTCCTATCTCTAATAAAGATGTTTCAGAATTTTGTGCTGCATGTTGTATGGGTAAAGCTCATAAATTGTATGCCCCACCATCCCAAACAACCTACACCACACCTCTTGAACTCATATATAGTGACCTTTGGGGACCAGCACCGATTGAATCAACCAACAAAGCTCTATACTACATCACATTTGTTGATGTAGCCACTAGATTCACTTGGCTCTATTTACTAAAGAAAAAATCTGATACACTAGCAATATTCAAACAATTTAAAGCCTTTGTTGAGTTACAATTTGGCCTACCAATAAAAGCTTTACAAACAGACTGGGGTGGGGAATTCAAACCATTCTCCACACACCTTGCTGAGTTAGGCATCCAACATAGACTTATTGCTCCTCACACTCATCACCAAAATGGTGTGGTGGAGAGAAAACATAGACATATTGTTGACCTTAGCCTTTCTCTTCTCAGCCATGCCTCCCTACCTCTAAAGTTCTGGGACTATGCTGTCCAAACAGCAGTGTATCTCATTAACAGACAACCATCAGCACCCCTCAACCATATACCACCCTACACAGCCCTATTTCACAAAGATCCAGATTACAACTTCCTAAAGGTCTTTGGATGTGCTTGTTTTCCTCTAGTAAGACCCTACAATGCACACAAATTTGACTTTAGATCTCATGAATGTATTTTCTTGGGGTATTCCACATCTCATAAAGCTTACAAATGTCTCTCTCCTAGTGGTAAACTCATTGTGTCCAAAGATGTTATCTTCAATGAAATTAGGTTTCCTTATCCATTTTTGTTTCCATCATCATCCTCTTCACCTACAGTTTCTTCTGCCTCTGTCAGTCTTAGTCCTCTTCCTTGTGGCTCTCAATCACCTACTGAATCTGTCTCTGCTCCACAGTGTCCTTTAAATCAGACACACACAGTTCCTTCACCTAGTATTACTCACACTATACCCTCTCCTCCAACCCAAGCTACTGACACTGCCCAATACACTCAATCACCAAACCCTGCTCAACCTCCAGACCCCCCTCACCTCTCTTCTCCACCTGCAAACAGCAACACTCACTCTATGCAAACAAGATCCAAATCTGGCATCAACTTACCCAGACTTCACCCCTCTATTTTCCTTACCACCACAGAACCAAAAACAGCCAAACAAGCCATTAAGGATCCCAACTGGCTTGCTGCTATGCAAGCAGAACTCAGCTCTCCAAAACAACAAAACATGGACCCTTGTTCCCCTTCCCTCACATAGAAAAGCCATTGGTTGTAAGTGGGTATTTCGTGTAAAGGAAAATGCTGATGGATCTATAAACAAGTATAAAGCTAGGCTTGTGGCCAAAGGATTTCATCAAATCCATGGCTTTGACTTTCATGAGACCTTTTCACCAGTTGTCAAACCTGTTACTATAAGGATCATACTCACTTTGGCTCTAACCTACAGCTGGCCACTTCATCAATTAGATGTAAACAATGCGTTTCTCAATGGTACTTTACATGAGGAGGTGTACATGGAACAACCCCCTGGCTTTGTCTCTACTGATTCCTCTTTGGTTTGTAGACTTCACAAGTCTCTCTATGGGCTCAAACAAGCTCCTAGGCAATGGTTTGAAAAGTTGACAGCTACCTTACTCACTCTAGGGTTTAAGAGCAGCAAGTGTGATCCCTCTTTGTTCATCTTTCGTGCTAAATCAACTGTTGCTTACTTACTTGTTTATGTAGATGATATAATTCTTACAGGTAATTCTCCCTCAACGCTCAAACTAATTACAACCAGACTTCACCAACAGTTTGCTCTCAAAGAACTTGGTGATCTTGATTATTTTTTGGGTATTGAGGTCCATAAACAATCAAATGGCTCTCTGGTATTGACACAGTCAAAGTACATCCGTGATCTTCTGGTCAAGACAAATATGCAAGACTCTGCCCCAGTTAACTCACCCATGGCTTCTAACACTAAATTGTCCAAGACAGGTTCTCCTAAGTTCAAGGACCCTACGTTCTATCGCTCTGTTGTGGGAGCTCTGCAGTATGCAACTTTCACTAGGCCTGAATTGAGTTATTCAGTCAACAAGGTCTGCCAATTCATGGCAGATCCATTGGAGGAACATTGGGTAGCCGTGAAGAGAATTTTAAGGTATCTACGGGGCACTACACATCATGGGCTCCACTTCAAACCTGCCAGCAATCAGCATCCATTTGTTCTCACAGGGTTTTGTGATGCTGACTGGGCATCAGACCCTGATGACAGAAGATCAGTCTCTGGTTCTGCAATTTACTTTGGACCAAATCTTGTATCTTGGTGGTCAAGAAAACAACCCTTAGTGGCAAGGTCAAGTGCTGAGGCTGAGTACAGGAGCCTAGCACATACTGCTGCTGAAATACTATGGATAGAAACTCAGCTCCATGAGCTACATGTTAAGATCTTAAGCCCAGTCATTCACTGTGACAACAAGAGCACTGTGGCTATGGCTCATAACCCTGTCCTCCACGCTCGTACCAAGCATATGGAAATAGATCTATTCTTTGTTAGAGAAAAGGTCTTAGCTAAACAGCTGCAAGTGACTCACATTCCTGGACAATTTCAAATAGCTGATGCTCTCACCAAGCCTCTGTCTACTACAACTCTTCTTGAATCCAGGGACAAGCTTAGAGTGTGTTCTCTTAGTCACCCACCCTAAGCTTGTGGGGGGGTGTGTAAGAGTAGTAGATGTTATCTGTTATGCTTAGACACTTAGCTTTCTGTTATAGTTAATACTGATTTGTTAATATTCAGTTAGAGTGTGCACAGCTTAAATGTTAAGTGTGCACACGATAAGGATTGATATAAATAGCATACCCTGTGTAATATTCACAATATACAAAAGAAATACAAATTCAGTTTTCCCTCTCTGCTTTCTCTCCTTCTCTGTTTCTGTTACAAATTAACAAGTATGATTGACAAAGTCGTGATTATTTATGTAGTTTGTGAACTTACAGAGTATTCATATTTTTCACAACCACCAAAAAAAATGTCTTCTGGAAGATGAAATTTCTCCTGCAGTTGATACTAAAAATCAGGAAATATCTCCATACCAAACAATCTTGTATGCCCTTCCTTTTTTGCTAATGATTTCTCTTTTTCTGATTCTTAATCTTATACCTGTGAGGGTTTTATACGTGCTTCTTACAAAGTTTATGGAGTCCTTTAAACCATGAATAAAAGAAAAATAGAAATTGGGACAGAAAAAATTTGAGGATAAGTTTGAGTTTTTGTTGTTGGCTGGCAGAGTGTTGAAGAAATTGAGTGTCGTAAGGCGTATGATTCTGCTACCGATGTTTATATGTCTTCTTTTGACCGTGCTAAGCCGCCTGAGGAAGTGAGTAATCCAAACTTTGTAAATGTTGATTATATCTTTTTTGTGTTATTTTCTAGTTACAATGCTTGTAGGTTGCTTTGAGGGAAGCACATGAAGAAGCAGTTCGAATTTCACTGGCTTCTTTTACTACTAGTGCTGTTGGGGCTGGTTTAGCAAAGAAGAAATATGAAGAGTTGCTGCAGAAATTCCTTAAAAAGGCATTTCAGGTATTGGATAACCAAAATTATTTGAGTGGGATTAACTTATTAAACTTTAAATGGTAAAATTTATGTTCATGTCGAAGTATATAAAACTATCTGTTGGGTCAGATGTGTTTCTAACCAAACAGCTTAGTCTGATATTTAAGAGACAGATCTGAGAGCACTTTTACTGGAGAATAGAGAAAAGGAAATAGCAGTTACGTGGTCAATTACAGATAGATAAACTAGGAGAGAATACTTCTTCAAAGGGTTTTCCCTTAAATAAAAAGGTTTCACTTTTTACAACTGTTTCTTAATACTCACAATTCAGAATGAATTCTCTTCTTCCTGTCTCCTACCAATGTTTTAAAATTCGGACCGGTGACCGACTCGGTGAAGGTACCGGGTCACTGGGTCAAGGATCAGACCGATGGGTCGATAGTTGAACTGCATGACCAAAACTGGGATCGCATGACTCGGACCCGGTCTCTATTTCACGAATTTTCAAGACCTATATAGTATATAATATAAATTTCTGTAAAATTAATAACTATGTTTATTTTATATCTACTAAAATATAAAAATTAATATCTTAATTTATTAATATTTTTAAATTTATTCATACATAATATTAATCTATTTTAGATCACACAAATTAATATGTACTCATCAAATATGGTGTTTGTTTTTGCCAAACGAGTTATTTTTTTTTTGTGGAAGCTAAACGAGTTATTGAGTACAATATATACTATATAGTATTTGTTTGTGAAAGGAGGTATTAATATATTGATATATAAAAACAAAATGAAAAACAAACACAACAACATCAATGGCGCAGTGGTAGTGCTCTCATTTGTCTCACAATAGGTCTCGTGTTTGATCCCCAATATGAGCTCTTTTTAGACTATTTCCAAACGCATGCAAAAAAAACGGTCCGGGTTGCGAGAACCCACCAAGTCAACGAGTTTTAGCAAAACCGGTCGGTTTAAGGCGGTTCAGGGCGAGTCAGTGCATTTCCGATCCAGAGGGCTGACCGACTCGGTTACCCCGCGGTTCCCGGTTAGACCGGTCTGACCGTCCGGGCCGAGCCGGTTTTTAAAACACTGCTCCTACTATTTAAGCTATGCCCCTGTTTTCATAACCCTCACCATCTAACAAACTCTATATATACTCTTAACCACATAACTAATTCTTTAACTACTGCCTGGCTCATATTTTTTGTTATATAATCTTCTGTCTTGAGTCCTAAAAATGGTGTTTTATTGAATCTCAATCATGTCCTTGTGGTGGCAATCGGAGATTGCGTAACATTTTCTTGTTCATCTTCCAATAATGCTCCTCCTCGACTTTGGACAATCTCCTCATCCTCATCTGTCTATTCATATTTTGCCAAGATTGTAACCCATATATCTCACTATGGGAATTTGTGCTTAGGGCTGAATGCTGGCCACATTGACGACATCTCCCTTGTCTTTTGACATAATCCTAATAAGGAAGCTGTGATCTCCTTAAATTCCTTACAGGAATGTGCTACCCGCATTGGACTTTGTTGGCGACTAATCTAGAACCCTATTCCCCTCTTGCAAACCCCTTATAGGTGCCCAATGGATAAGGGTACGGGCATTGAAGTTTTACCCATGCGGGTCCAGGTCCGGGTTCTTATTAAGAGTGTCGATACAGGGACTGCTACTATTACCTTACACTACACATACCTATCCATTGTCATCCTTAGGAGCAGCTTGTTAGTTAGGTGTAGGACTGCTTGCGTAGTAGGAGAAAATGATCTATTCTTATAAGATCTGCAGACTTTGCAACAGAGCAGTGGGTTAGTTGTGAAGGGGAGATCCTTGGAAGGAGATTTCGCTGCAAATGTGTCAAACTAGTGTAGTTTGACCAACAAATTACAACTTTGGTGTACGATTTTTTTTATTTACCTATGTGGGGTAAGTCGTGGTTGTTATCCTGCCTATCCACGACTTCCCCTTTTTTTTTCTTAAATTTTTTAGTTAAATCGTGATTCGTGAATCTATTCATGATATAGATTTTGATAAAAAAAATTCATGATATACATTATTAAAAAAATTAGGACAAACTTGTGGATAAGGTCCAAAATATGAATTTTAATAATTTTCTAATAAATTTTGGGTGCAAAAGATGGTCTAGAACTCTAGATTGTACTGCAAGGTGCAAAACATGTCCAAAATGTGGTATGATAAGTTAAAAATACAATTAGTCGTTTGTTAATAGGAAAAAAAATTACCGGATATTTGTATTTTTAATCTATGATCAAGTGGGTGAATTTCACAAAACTAAATTAATAGATCAAACCTTTTATATATAATGGGCTATGGTTAAAATTTGGGTTTAAAATTTTACCAAATTTCGGGCAGTGTTTTTCACCCAACAATACAATCTGCACCATATTTTGAGCCCAAAGTTTGACAATAGCCTATAATGATATAATTGCTTTGATTTATGATTTTATTTTTGTGAAATTTACTTATTTGATCATAGATTAAAAATGCAGCTAGCCAGTAATTTGTCCTATTAACACAAGGTTAAGTGTATTTATAATCTATGATCAAGTGGGTAAATTTCACTAAAGTAAATTAATAGATCAAACCTGCTATATCATAACAGGTTATGGTTAGAATTTGGATTTAAAATTTTACTAGAGTCTGGATAGTGTTTTGCACCTAACTGGGCAATTTGGACTATCTATTGCTTTCCTTCCAATTCAAAAAATTTTCAAATTTTGTATTTCGAACCTCATCAACGAGCTTGTACTATTTTTTAAAAAAAACCTAAATAGTTAATAGGATTCACGATTTAATTAAAAAATTCAAAAAATAAAATAAAAGAAGGTAAGTCACGACTCATGAGAGCAACCATGACATACCCCATATTGGTAAATAAAAATGTACACCGAAGTTGTAATTTCTTGGTCAAACTACACTAGTTTGCTATATTTTCCGGTCAATAAGTATAACAGATTTGTTTAGATTTACCTTTTTTCATTGAAAACATGTGCATAATTTGACCATCACCATATTTCTCGTACCTTATTATTTTTAGCAGTGACTTTCTTCTGTTTTGGGAGTGGGATACTGTTGTGTGTATTATGCTTTACTGATTTATTGGCCCTTTGGACAGGATTATAAGAGGAATGCATTTATGGAGGCTGATCTCATATGCACAAATGCCATACAGTCTATGGAAAAGAGGCTTAGGGCAGCTTGTAATGGTTCTGATGCAAGGATAAATAATGTTGCTAAGGTAATTGTTGTTTAACTAATTAGAAAATTTTGTTGCACTAGTTGTAGCACTCTGGTTGGGTTTCCTATTTAATGAAAATCTTTTTTTAAAGAATAATATTGACGATGACTAGGCTTTATATCCTCCATGCAGTTGGCTTAGTGCATAGGTAGGATGGCTGATCTTCATAATTCATTTCATATGAATTCCTTTTCCCCCCGGCTTTATTTTGCATTATTCACTAAAACACTATAAATGAATTAAGATATTTGCTTTTTGGAGGATAAGATTATTCCTTTATTTCTTTGCGTGTCCTTGTGATTTATAATGAGAGTTATCAATAAGAGCTGGAATTTAAAGCAAAAGCCTTTAGCAAGATAGAAATCCAGAAGTTTGGGTATAACAAGCACCAATCTTTATCTAATGGGTTTTCCTTTCAACTATACAAAAAGTTATACCCCAAAAGGGCTCTGATAAAAAAAATACCCCAAAAGGGCTTGATTGTATTTGTTAAAAGAACAGCAGAGCTTGAACTGAGAAGCTTGGGGTCAAAAAGAAGCTTGGTGGTTGGTTATTGACGCCATAACAATGGTCATTGTATACGGTGGTGGTCTATGGTTTTGATGGCTGGACACGACGTGGTGGTTTGATGATTGCAGGTTGGTTGTCATCTGGGCTGGTGGGTTGAATATGGGTGGTGGTTCTGGGTGAATGTGACAATGGTCTGGATAGTGGCATAAAGAAGACACGTTTGGTTAGTTTTTGAGAACAAAAAATACAAAAGGAGAACAGTCAGAGCTTGTTCTCTGATTTCTGTTTTCGAAACAAAAAGACATACTATTTTTGACAGCAGTTGTCACAAAACATCGCTGTCAAACAAGTTTTTAAATTTTTCTGTTTTTAATGAAAAAACAGTTTTTTAAAATCACACCCTTAGTGATTTATTAATTCTTTCTGGTTATCAACATTTTCAGAAAAAAGTAGTCTATCTTCAGTGGCGGTTGAATTTAAGTGATATTGTCCTTTATCTTAGGTTATCAATTTTTTCTTTCATCGGTTGAATTTAAGTGTAAAGTAGTCTCTCTTCAGTGATGGTCAGAAATTCAAGATGATGTATCTCTTGCATTGAAAACCTAAAATTAGAAGAAAAAAAATTCTTCAGTACATTGTGTATGGCTTTTGCAACATTTTGGGTGGTCTTACTGAAATTACAAACTTTTATTATGTATCTTTGATTCAGGTTCTTGATGCTCTTTTATGTGAATATGAAAAATCAGTTCAAGGTCCAGGGAAGTGGCAAAAACTTTCTGTCTTTTTACAACAAAGGTTTGTCTATGGATACGATATTTCATTTATTGTTTTTCCAAATTTAGTTTCTAATGTTTACCTGTTGCTGATAATAGTTTTGAAGGCCCAGTACTAGACCTGACAAAGAGATTAATGGATAAAGTTGAATCGGATAAAAGTTCTCTCAATTTAAAATGTCGGTTGATTGAAGATAAGATGGCCCTACTTAACATGCAGCTGGAGGCCAGCGAAAGCGAAAAGTCTGAGTATATTAACTGCTATGAGAATGCCATCAATGATAAGAAGAAGCTGACTGATGAACATATGTACCGCATCACTGAACTGCAGGCTAGCTGTCGCTCATTGGATGAGAGGTATTCTAACTTGTTAAAATCAATGGATTTAACAAAGCAAGAATCCATAGACTGGAAAAGAAAATATGGACAAGTTTTATCAAGGCAGAAAGGTGATGAAGATCAAGCTAGTTCTGAATTAGCAGCCCTAAGGTCACGTAGCAGTGCTGCTGAAGCAAGGTTGGCTGCAGCAAGGGAGCAATCTCAATCTGCTCAAGAGGAGGCTGATGAGTGGAAGCGGAAGTATGACATTGCTGTTAAAGAAGTAAAAGCTGCTCTAGAGAAGGCAGCTATAGTGCAGGAGCGCACAAACAAGCAAACACAGCTGAGGGAAGATGTTTTAAGAGAAGAATTTTATGGTACTTTGGCTGAACAAGTAAGTTACCTAGCTTTGCTATAACATCAATGTTACCTTGACACAGATAAACTGTCGTCTCCAGTTTAGGCTCATTAATGTTGTTACTAAATGATGAATGTGATGCAAGTTTGGGTTCTTATTTATTTATTCCTTGCTGATTATGCAGGAAGATAATATAAAGGAAAAGACTGCCAAAATTGAGCATGCTGAGCAGTGTTTAACAACTTTGAAAATTGAATTGGAGGTGAGATTCATGGCTGCTGACATAATTCAAGAAAACTACTTTATATACCCTTTTACACCCGCTTCCACGTTTATGTTACAGTAAGACCAACTTTATGACATGCATGTCTGTATGTATCCCCCACCCCCTCCACACGCACAAAACAGAGCTGCCGTCCATGGTATGTTTCCTAACGGAATTTGTTGTGAGTATTGAGAATTATTGACACGATCAGTAAGTGTCATGGTGGGTATTTTAACTGAATTTCACTTCATTGAAACAATTTATGACACTAAATATATTTTATTGCATCTGTTAAAAAAAGTTCAGATTTTTTGGGAATGAGTGCCATTTTTGACACTAGATATATGTGCAGGCTGCTGAGTCAAAAATAAGGAATTTTGAATCACAAATATCACCACTGAGGCTTGAAGTTAGAGAGTTGACTGCGAGGTTAGAAGTTGAAAATGCTAAGGCTCAATCATATGAGAAGGATGAAATGATAATTCGGCGGGAGAAGAACCATCTGGAACAGAAGTACAAATCCGTGTTCAAAAAATTTGAGGAGGTCCAGGAAAGGTGTAAAAATGCTGAAAAAGAAGCTGTAAGGGCTACCGAAGTCGCTGACAAAGCACAGGCTGAAGCAGGCATGGCTCAAAAGGAGAAGAGCGGGACGCAAAGGCTTGCAATGGAGAGACTGGCACATATCGAGAGGGATGAAAGGAGAATTGAAAATTTGGAGAGGGAGAAAAATATTTTGGAACATGAATTGCAGAGAGTGAGGGATTCAGAGAAGGATGCACTGACCACAGTTTCCAAACTAGAGGAAAAGGTGCAACAGAGAGAGGAAGATATAGATTCACTTTTGGAGAAAGATGGAACGCAGAGGCGAAATAGCACACAGATTCTTGAACAACTTTTGGAAACAGAACGTGAAGCACAAGGTCAGGCAAATAACAGGGCTGAGGCTCTGTCTCTCCAGCTACAGTCTGCACAATCCAAAATTGATTCTCTTCATCAAGAGCTGACTAAGTTTCGACTGAATGAAACAATATTGGACAGTAAGCTAAAAACTGCCTCCCATGGAAAGCGTTCAAGGGTAGATAATGAAATTGGTGTAGATTCTGCTCAGGACATGGATATGAGCCCCAGAACCAGAATTGTAAGGGAAACTAAGAGATCTAAGAGTACATCTAGTCCACTCAAGTACACGCCTCCAGAAGATGGCGGTTCTATTTTTGAGGGTGACGAGGACAGCCATAGTCCGCAAACTAATGAGGATGACTATAAAAAGTTTACAATCCAGAAGCTTAAGCAAGAGCTCACAAAACATAACTATGGTGATCAGCTGCTTGAGTTGAAGAATCCCAATAAGAAAGCTATCCTTGCCCTATACGAGAAATGTGTTCTTCAGAAGGCATAGCAGTTACGTAAAGGACTTATTAAATGGACGAAGCATGTTATATCTTCAGTAGCGGACTCTAACACGGGCGTGTGTATCCATACAAATTTTCTTTTGTCAGGCCAGCAATTAGACTATAATTGTTTTGTTAACTTAAATTTTCTGCTAGTTCTTTACTAAATTAATGTCTGTACTTAGTTGTCCTGCAACGATCTGATGGTCTGATATTTATTGTTGAATGCCTGAGTTAGTTGTCTTTAGTAGATCTTTGTATAGCCGTATTCGGTATTGGTTTGTAAGATACTAAGTGTATGTTTGGTTGCACGGCGAACAGAATTGAGTTTGCCAGAATTGAGTTTGCAGAATTGAGTTTAGTTAAAAGTGAGTTGAAAGTAACGTGATTTTTGTTTGGATACATTTACCGAAAAGTGATTTTCACCAATCATTGTTATTTGGATAGATTAAATCAAAATTGCTTTTGTGTGTAAAATTATCAAAATGGATATATCTTAAAATTATCTTAGTATAAACATTATACTAGAAAAAACTTTTACTTAATTTTCCCGCGTACCAAAAACAAAAATGTCTGCATATAAAAAAAATAAAACAGTTGGGCCTTGACATAACTGAAGAGAAGAGTTAAAAGGCCCAAAACAAAAAGGTGTTTGCTTTTCCCACACCCCCTCCTACTCGAAACACACCCCATAAGGGTGTGAAATGACCAAAAGGCCAGGCCAAACCTCTTTTTTTTCACGAAATTTCACCTGTTCGAACACGGGCCTTCGAACAGGTTCGCACGAAGCCATTCGCGTGTGTTAAATATGGGGACACACCCTCTTGGGTGTTTTTCACCTGTTCGAATGGGGTCATGCGAACAGGTTCGAATGTGGTCATGCGCACATATTCGCATGAGGCGGTTCGAACCAGTGCTGCAGAGCGACAGATATTGGACGTCTCAGATTCCACCGACAGTTTTGATCAACGGCTTACAATCAGTCAAATGTGTGTCAGATAAAGGAGTGGATGTCAATCCCTTTGGAAAATGTGTCTGAACGGATAGAATTTAAACGGATCAGATTTGTGATCTAAAAATGAAATCAACGGCTGACATTTCACCATGCCTATTATAAAAGGGGGTTCACATCCTCAGACCTTCTTCACCAAACCCTAATCTGCTTCTTCACCAAAACCTACTCTCCCTCTTGACAGCTACAACCAAGCTGAAATGGAATGGCAATTGTGCTCAACCCAGTACTCATCCACCAAATTCCTAACTGCCCTTCATCACCATGGGACTGTCACCACCGACGAACATGGTGTTGTGTTTCGTTGTCCTAACCATGTATTCTGCAGGATGAGTAAGGTCATCACCTTCGCCCAACTAAAGGAAAAGGCTGAGAGGAAGATTCGTCCAGAGGGAGCGTGGCGTAAAGACGTGGCGCGTATACGTTACCGAAAGTACAACCGGCTTGATTACGGGACTGGCTATTTTACAGTTATGGAGATCCGCAACGATGACGACGTTGGGACCATGATGGAATATCATGCTACACTTCCGATGGGGCGACAAGTCTTAGAGTTGTACGTGGACACAATACGCACTCCAGAAGAGATCATTTATCTTCTGGAACAGGGACGACCGAAACACTAGTTTCTTAGTTAGTTGTTTGCTTATGTTGGTTTTATGTCTTTCGTATTTCATGTCTTTCGTATTTCATGTATGGTTATGGTTTGTAATAAAAAGGCAATAAATTTGCGCCAAATTAAGTAGATGACATCACAAAAATACTTAATAATATCAAAAGTAGTTAAATTATACAAAAGTTCCAAACAGTTAAATTATACAAATATCCCCCCCTACTGGGTGTTGCGCCCCCTCCTCTGATACACATTGACGATCCTCCTCCTAAGCCTACGGAAGGGGTTGAGCAACCTCTTGATGCGCTGAAAGACGCTCCTGGTTGGCTCTGGGACATTATCATTGATGGTCCCATCCATCTCATCCACCATATCCAGGAGCTCTGGCAGCATCTGTCAAACAAATAACATAACATTATTTAAATAAGTAGATTTAAATAAGTAGAAGAAACTTATTACTGTAATTAACATAAAAAACACGTACCACACTGACATCCGGCTCATCCACAAGCTCTACATAATTTTCAGGGAAGGCAAAGGGATGTGAGACCCTAGAAAACCATGGAAAGTAGCCCGGCACCGTGTTTGAGGAGTACGGCACACAGGGAGGCCCCCGCGCCACCAAGTGGTCCTGGAACTGTGTCCACCTCTCATCACACTCCGTGAGAGTACAGACGGCCCGATTTGCAGGTCTGGGCTCCTCCGGGATGTGCTGTACCTGGCCAAACTGTCTGACCACTCTATCCGGCAAATGGCTCACCATACAGCCAGCACTCCGGATGAACCCTCTGAACCTGCCCAGCTCCTCAAAGGGTCTCTCCTGCCTATGGCCTGTGTAGGGGTCCCAGGTGACCTCCTCATGGTGTAGCCGGTCAAGGCACAGTCTGATGGTGTGTGACTTGATGGCCCCGGGGCCATCCCTACACAGCCATTTCTTCGCCCGTGGCATACTCTCAACATATTCTGGGTGCACCACCCAAGATGTAAAATTGGCACTCTGGAAGTGCTCAAAAATCCAACCCTGTAATGAACATATCATTGGTTGATTATAAATCTGAAAGTAAACCTAAAGCAAACTTATAAAAAAAAAAGTAAGTTTTATACCTGTAGTAGAGCCATATGACCAGCCATCTTCTTCGTCTTCTTTCTTGAAGCATCCTTCAGCTGATCATACATATGGGCAAGGGCCATTGCCCCCCAGCAGTAGTCTCCAACATTGTTCAAATCAAGAAGCATACCTAGGTAGCCAAGCTTAACCTTGCTTCCTGACTTGTCTGCGAACAATGTGCAGCCCAAAAGATAGAGCAAATAGGCCCTAGCAGCATGATGCCACCTCTGCTCAGCTATGGCTGGGTGGTAGACATGATCCCTCAGCCATACAAGACCAACTGACAACCCTCTCGCAGAAGTCTGTTCAGCGGCATCTTGGGGGGTGGCCCCCAAATAGTCAATCAGCATCTGCTCTCCCTGCCACGAAGTCCAGTCAGGCATGTCATAGAACTGGCCCGTGATGGGGATGTGTAGCAGCTGGGATACATCATCAAGGGTGATAGACATCTCACCCACAGGAAGGTGGAATGATGATGTATCCGGCTGCCAACGCTCTATGAATGCGTTCAGCAGCCCCTTGTGAGTGAGGGGAAAACCAAGTCCTATGAGAGGGAACAACCCCGATAGGATAAGAGTCTCCCTGATCCTAGCATGGACCACAAGGTTAACCGGTCCATGTGGAATCGTAGTTATGTCCGGCCGAACCTGCATTGACAAATGACACCGGCACAATAAGCCAATATGTTCAACAAAATAAGAAACAAAATTGACAACACGCTATTATATAACAATAACTTACCCGGCCAGCATAGAACTCGGTCAAAATATGAGACCCGTATGTGGGCAAGACAGAACCATCAACAGGTCCACCAGGGAATGGGAATGTAGCCCTAGGAGCAGCAGCAGGCTCCTGAGGCTCAACATCCTCCTCATGTTGAGCACCTCCCTCCTCATGTGCATGACCAGAAGGGCCGGCCAGCTCATATGCCGGAAATTGAGCATCACGCTCAACATCCCGGCCAATATCATCAACCTCCGGTGGGGGAGGAGGGACGTCCCTACGCCTACCCCTCCGGGAAGGTTCAGCTCCATCTTGCCTCCGTTTGCGTTCGGAAGCCGTCGGGGGTGGCCTACGCTCCGGCTGTTGCGAACTACCGCCACGATGCCTCACCATATCTGAAACAACAACCATTAAACCAATTAAGCAACATAATCAGCAAAATAACAGAGACAATACTGTTACTGTCACACCTGTTCGAACAACATCATTCGCACCTGTTCGAACAGAAGCATTCGCACGTGTTCGAACAACCCCATTCGAACGGGTGTTCGCATGGCCTCATTCGAACTGTGTTCGCATGACCTCATTCGAACACCTTCGTTTTCACGTGTTCGCATGAGGTCATGCGAACACAGCAGATGCACAGAAAAAAAAAACTGAAATGGACAGAAGGGAGGGAGGGTTACCTGAATGAAAATGGAACGATTAGAGAGAGTGAGAGGACGCGAACAAAACCCAGGTGGTCTTGAGGGTGTTTGTGGAGAAGATTGAGTGGGAGATTGGGTGAGATTGAGTGAGTTGTGAGAAGTTGAGTGAGAGGGAGAGTGAAAGGGAAGGGTTCGAATGAGAGGAGGAGAGGAAGGGTTCGAATGAAAGGGAAAGGGAAAGTGAGAGGAGTGAGGGGTGTGAGGGGTGTGAGGGTGTGAGGGTTTTTTTTTTTTTTTAAGTTGAGGGTAGTTTAGGGTTTTTAGAAGTTAGGGGGTGTGAAAGAGTAGGAGGGGGTGTGGGGAAAGTAAAACCCAACAAAAATTAGGTCAAGCCCAAGTCTTCTTCTTCTTCTTCTCTAACCCAAGGACAATTACAGAATCTGAAAATCAAACAACACAAACGCAGCAAAAAATAATTTCTTCTACTTCTTCTTGTCAAAAAAGAAACGCAGCAAATAATAGGAACAAAAGCAGGTGTATCGTTGTCTTCTTCCAAAGGAATGAAAGCTTAGAAAATATGGGTTGATGCAGTTATTATGCTGTTGGTGAAAGGTGGGTGATGAAGGGTATTTATGAATGGCAAAATAGATAAATCAATTGTTAGCAAGAGGAGAATTGATTCAGGCTGGACGTGGAAGCTACAAATTGTTGCTTCAATGCCATCGTGAGTTTTCATGGATGTCGTACCGTGAAGTTGAAAACCCAAACAAGATGAAAGCGCTTTTGGGTTAGTAAACGCACGTCCATAGGGTTCTAACGTGCAACCAAACATGCACTAACTCTGTAACATTGGATATCGCATTAGTTATAAATCAGTCCTTTGCCTGTCCATTTCTTTTGTTCTTCAAGCCGGCGTATCAACCATTTTAAGGTATGTATAGCATATCAACCATTAAGATTTTAACTAACAAAAATATCAGCTTTCATACATGAATTCAACTTATTGTTGACGTGTTTTCACAAACCGTGCATTTAACGATTGAAACTAATTTTTCCACTTTTGATTGTACTTTGCACAATTATTTATTGGATTTAATATATATATATATATTGTCGATGTAAAAAAATTTAGTTTCTCAACTAATCACAATTTGTCACATTATTAAAAATAGTAGACTTCTCTCAATTACTGTCATTTACACTATGGTTCCCAGTATATGGAAGCCAACTTACTTCATCAACCTTGAGTTTCCTTCATTCCAATCCCATATATAAAAATTGTAATATAATCAGTTTTTTTTTTGACAAATGTAATATAATCAGTTAGTAATCGAAACAACCAACATCTATGTATCATTGTAACATGTTCTACCAAAATAAGCTATAATCTTCCTAGTGTTACTTTCTCTCTAGTCTTGCTTTCTTTGCATCCATTGTTGGTAATCTAATATCAATAGATCCATCACCTTGGACAACAAAGTTTGAAACAAGTTGTGGGGAGCTTCCCCTATCAAGATCATAATTTATGTAAGGAGCACTATAGCATTCCACAAGAGCTAAGTTTTTAGGCATGGTACTATTACCATGGCCACTTCCATTACTATTATTAATTATTTGTTCATAAGAATCCTCCCTTATAATGGAATTACCAGAATGCCTAGGTTGTGTTTGGTAGAAAACCTTTGAAAGAACTAATTCACCGTCTTTTTCTTCTTCATTATTGCCAAGATGGTATTGATGCATCACCCAATTAGTTTTCTCAGGTTTCTTTTGTTTGCCATAGTTGGTATAGAGTACTAGTATCTTCTTAAAACCCTTAACAACTTGATCATTAGCAAAAACTGGTCTAGTTTTCCCTGTTTTGTGCCATCTTGTTTCACTTCCTTCTTCTCCGGTGTGAACCTTTCTTCTTTTCCTTGTTCCTGTTGTGTAGGCTTTTGAAGGTCTATGAAAAAAGTGGCGGATCTGTCCATCTTTGCTAACTCCTGCATTAATTTATATAACAATTTCTTATGTTACTATATATATATATATATATATATATATATATATATATATATATATATATATATATATATATAAAACAGGTTTATTTGTAGTAAAATTAAAATATTAATTATTGTAACGTTAATTGATTGCTAGTAAAAAAATGATTTTCTATTCTTATGGACCCAACCTTACTTAAATTTAAGAAAGGGTTTTGCTTTTCCCACACCCCCTCCTACTCTTTCACACCCCTTAACAAATTTTATTCCAAAAATAACCTCGCGTGAGACGCTGCGAGGACGTGTTTTATGACTGTTCGAACGACCTTGTTCGAACAGGTTCGCATGACCTCATGCGAACAGTTTAAAAACGCCCAAAAGGGTGTGAAGTCAAAATTTAACACACTCGAACGATGTCGTTCGAATGTGTTCGAACGAGGTCATGCGAACAGGTTCGCATGACCTCATGCGAACAGGTGAAAAACGCCCAAAAGGGTGTGAAGTCAAAATTTAACACACTCGAACGATGTCATTCGAACCTGTTCGAATGCCCGTGTTCGAACAGGTGAAAATTCGTGAAAAAAAAGAGGTTTGGCCTGGCCTTTTGGTCTTTTCACACCCTTATGGGGTGTGTTTCGAGTAGGAGGGGGTGTGGGAAAAGCAATACCCTTAAGAAATCCAAGTTAATACTTAGATGGGCTTCAATGGGAGAAAGAAAATAAGGACTGGCCCCTTAGCTTAAGAACTAAAAGACACCTCTTATTGCATATATATTCTCTTTGATAGTGTTAACATTTTTCTGTCTGTAAGGCCTTCACAACTGACAATGTCGACGTTGTTAGGCTGTACATTTTTTTGTGGTTACTTGAGTTTGAATTCGAAATCTGCACTTTGCGTGTTTGAGTTTACATATGTGCAAACAAAAAAAAGTGTTAACATCTTTCTGTATAATTAGCAATTTCAAATGAATTTGTTATTGATGTTTAGGACTTTAAACTAAAAAGTAATATCTAGGTACTATCCATTGAATCCCTCCTCAAATCAAAGAAGTATTTTGGGCCGGTGAGCTATGAGACATCTAAGAAGTCTAACCGGAGGGTTCATGGTTCAAATCCAGAAAACTAATATTTCAGTGTTTTTTAACTAATTAACCGTTATCATTTGTTATTAAGTTAAGGAAGGAAGCCACTATTGAGTTTGGTAGTCATTGACAACTCAAGCATTTTAAATCTTGATAACTTATTGTAATAGTACAATTGAACGAGTTAGTTATTAGTCCATATAAATGATGTGCATGCCTCTCCCATCTGCTTCTTCGTTTAAATTTTCCTTTACTATTTTCCAAATTGCAACCATAGGTATAACCAATAACATTTTACCATAATAATGTTAATAATTTGTTGAGATCTCGTATGTGGAGAGCATAATTGATCTGCAGTCATTTTCAAGTCTCGACATTAGAGGTGTCAATTTGGCCCCAAGTCCAGCCCTATTGGCCCCCTATTAAGCCCCATAAAATTTCAGCTCCCTATTTAAGGGGGCTTTTTTTTAGCCCCAACCCACACTTTTAAATTTTTTAGTGGGTTAGGGTCGGGGCTTTGTGGGATGACCCTAAATATTTTTGGCTCATTCTTTTCCAACCCCCCATTTTCATTCTTTCACCCTCTTCACCCTCACTATCACCACCACCTCCCTCTCCCACTCACCACCAATCCACCACCAATCCACCGCCACCACCACCACCATCACCACCTCCCACTCACCACAACCACCACAACCTCATTTTCTTCTCACAATTATCACCACCCCATTACCCACTATCACCACCCCATCACCCACTATCACCACCAACCTCTCTTTTTTTTTTCTCATTCTTTTCCCACCCTCACTTCCATTCTTTCACCTCCCCTCTCTCTTTACCCTCACTATCACCAACACCTCCTTCTCCCTCTCACCACCACCATCACCACCTCCCACTCACCACCACAACCTCATTTTTTCTCTCTCACAACTATCACCACCCCATCACCTACTATCACCACCAACCTCATTGGATAATAAAAACAGACATAAAAAAAGTGAATGGCGAAAGGTGTAACACGTGCATGATAAAAACAATAAAATATGTAGCATCAGATTATACAACGGAGGACTTGTAATTTTCAGTTTTTTGTAAAAAAAAAAATAAATTTTTAGGGCCCATGAGTTGGCCCAGGCCGAAGCCCACATAAGTCCGTGGTAATTTTTCAGTTTCTTTGTAAAAACAGAAAATTAAAGGGCTTTGGGCTGGCCCTGGCCCACTGGGGCTTTATGGGGCATGGGCCCCCTATGGGCTTTTGAAATGTGGCCTTTTGGGCCCATGGACTTTTTGGCCCTAGGGCCATGTGGGCTGGGGCTGGGCTGGCTCACATGGGCCAAATTGACGGCTCTACTCGACATAATTAGATCCTTTTCAAAGAAAAATTATTCATTTTAATTACTATAAAATAGTTAATTTGATGCATGCGGTACCGTGCACATCAAGACGTGTATCCCAATAAATGATAATTAATTTCAATGATGATAATAACACATGCCTCGGATCAAACGCTAATCTATACTATTAATCTATTTTAGTCCTAATGGTTGCCTCAACAATTTCACCTAGACATTAGCCGGGTTCGAACTCGAGTGTGAGCATGTGTATAGTGTTTATCTGTCATTTGTCTAATCCGATAAAAACACTATTTTAATCAAACAAAATTTAATAAATTAAATAAAAATATGATATGTATATACATATATACCTGGTAGCTTTTCTGGGTGTGTATAACAAATTCCATTATCTGCTTGAAGCGTTGGTATGAAGTCATCAATAAGGGGATGAAGGTTGCTTACATCAGAATCAGACATCACTTTGGCCTCCAAATGCTCTAATATTTCTAGGTCATTCGGATCAAACTTTACCCCAGCTGGTAATCCCGGCAAGTCTTGAAATCCACCCTATCAATTCATCACACACAATAATTAACTAAATAGAGAATTGGTGCATTAAAAATCTCCCCAATAACACATCTTAGTGGTAAAACTAAAGTATTATAAGTGTCATGTGAACACAACACATAAAATAGGGTTCCAATCGCAACGCTTCACTAAGTACAAAAAAAACAAAGCAACTTCTTAATAGATAAAGAAAACCTTAAAAGTAGATTAGTAGGTACCTGATCCTTGAGTTGAATGTTATGGGAACAGGAGGGGCATTTGATGGTTTGAATTTGGTGGGTGAGTTCTATCGTATGATGAGTAACATCAGAGGTGTTGTGTGCTATAGGAGTAATAGGGGGCGTTATTCCCCTCTCCTCATCAGACTCATTGCACCATGCCATCTTTCTTTCTTAATTTTCCTATATGCATAAATATATACCAGTACACAGCCTTTTTCTTCCAATCTCTCCAACAATATATGTATCAGCTTCCTAATATAATGATTAATAAAAAGAAAAAAAGTGAGAAAAATAGAAATGAAAAAGTGTGAAGAAAGGTAAAGCAAGTAACTTGTCTTGTTAGGGATAGTTTACTTTAGAGTATCCTGAACAAGCTTGTTGCTGAAAAGGAGAAGATATTTAATCCTACCTGCAGCCTACCGCTTTTTCTTCTTCTGTATGTGTTATGATATGATTCGGACTGTGCCTTCCAGGGATGAGAGAGAGAAAGAGGGAGAGAGAGAGAGAGAGAGAGAGTAATAAAGGTATTTTTTTGGATCAAAAAATATAAGAAAGGTATGAAATAAAAGGAGGAGCTCTACATATAGGAAAGGGTTGCTTGCGAGTCACGTTTTAGCTATGCTCGCGTACGTATATACGTTTTGTACCAAGGAATACACGCGGACTAGCTAGCTAAGAAGACCTTTTTATGAATTATCAATATAATTTAATTAATTAGCTTTTTTTGGTTCGGACCATCGCTGGCTACCCACGGAGTGTCCCAACGCTTTCAACGAAAGACTAATATCCGTTCCGTTCGTATTTAGGATCAAATGTATTGGATTACTCAATATACTCTACTAATAAAATTTGCTTATATTATTTATGATAATCACGATAAAAAATACATGTATTTATGTTTGTTTAAATAGGTCATAAAATCTTTTTTATGACCTAATAAGCATGATCTTCTTTAGATAAACAGGTTTTTCAAAAACCCCTATAGTTGTTTATGAAGAGTTAGTCTAGCCTGGTCGGCCGAATGACTTGACCCGTAAATCCATCCATGTATGTAGGTGTATCTTTATCAACCTATAAAAGTGTTGTACATATATTCATATTAAGAGAAATGCTAAGAACATTTTCTTTTACGGTACTCTTCCCCCAACACGCTCTCTATATATTATTAGTTAAAATGTGTCTAACTATTTTGGAATTGGGCCCCCATTATAGGTAATGTGGCCCATTAATTAATTTAGCAGTAGCAGAACGTACATGGATTTTAACTAGTCATAGAGTATGTTGGAAGGAGAGTTTTAGAGAAACATTCATTCCAGATGTCTATATATAATTAGTTAAAAGCAACATTAATTGGTCTATCAATTTTTGAATTGGGCTCCATTAAGTAGGTAATGGGTCCACTAATTTAGTGGAAGTGGCATGAATTTCAATCAATTATGGAGAGAGTATTATTCAAAGGAAAAGAGGGTGTTACAAGCATTCGTCTTCAAATTAATCCACTGCTTTACATAGATAAACTTGTTTAAATTAAGCAACACAAATATGTTCGAACTTTCATGTACTTTTTTTTAAGAGACTGACCACCCTTTCGCGTTACCGACTTTTGCCACTCATAGGAATATCAACCACCCTCATGTGGTTTTCTTTTGCCTCCCATAAAGACTCGAATTCATGACCTGGGATTTAATTAAGTACATAGAAGCATCTTTGTTAAGGTAATTTCATTTTGAAGGTGTTACTACTACTCACTTCCATATGTCCCAGGGAGACATATGCATCTCATAAACCAGTTGCTCTTAAAACATTTTTGTAACTTGCTTACAAGTTAAAACAGTCTGTACTAATTAACTAAGGACCATTGTAATTTGTAACAATATATCTGGAAGTGGCATCATTCCCATTAACGAGTGCCTGGTCACGGTGGATGTTTCAGTGTTTTCGTTGTTGAATTTATTAATCTTCAACCTTAGATAGTTTTTTAATTTCAGCCTTAGATTACTTTAATCTAACAGCTGGTATTAACTAGCCGTTAGAGTGTTTGTTATAGTTAGGTACTAAGAGTTTGTTACTGTAACACCCTGAAAATTTTCTTCATTTGTATGCATTATAATTGTATATTTACTTAATTGAAATAATAATTAGTTTAGTATGTAGAGAGTATTTTTAAGAAAAATAATTTTGTTGAACTAAAGAGAAATGTTAAAGAAGGCTAAAAAAAAACTTTGGGTTTAAAACTTTATCAAATTATAGCTAAAAAGTATCTGTCAGTGTACATCGGTACGACACTAAAAAGTCCAAACTTATCGAAAACTTTTGAAATATAGTTCGTTAAATTCTATAAAATACAAAGATTGAAATTGTATCAGCAAAATTTTATTTACCTGAAAATACGCTTTTTATTATTACCAGTATAGCAAGTAAGTAACTAATAAAATATGAAGGAAAAATGTGTGGTTCGTTTTTTTACAACTAATGGTATGAACAGAAGAAATTAACTGGTACGTGTGCGTTAGTATTACCTGATAACCTACTAATTCAACTATAAATAGAAGACCCCCACCAGTCAGTTTTTCACGCCACTTTTGAAAAGCAACTCCATCAATCAAGGTTAGACAATGTTTTTAAAACCGGACCGGAGATCGAACCGGCGAGACCTCCGGTTCATGGTTCAATCGGTTCAACCATGGTTGAACCGGATAAGTAATTTATTAAATAAAAAATAAAAAATATTAAATTCTGGAGAAAAAAGTAAATTTAAAAATAAAAAATTGCATTTCGGGCGGTTCAAACCGGTTCAACCCGGTTCGGTTCCCGGTTCTTTCCCGGTTCAAAGCGGTTCTTGGCGGTTCAATCCGGTTCTGGGCGGTTCTTTGGCCTGCGGTTCAAATGGGGTTGAACCAACCGGTCAGGGGTCCGGTTCCCGGTTCAACCGGTTGAACCGGCCGGTCCGGTTTTTAAAACCTTGAGGTTAGGCCAACCTCTCTCTTTTGTTTTTTTTTGGTTTACTCTGTCCTTCTTATGCTCCTTTCTTTCATTAATAATTAGTTTCTTCTTTACAAAGAAACAAGAACATGTAGAAAATTTATATTCAATTCTTATTTTAGTTAAAACACCTTATAAGCTACCTATGACTAAGTTGTATGCGATAGTTTGTAAGAATAAGCTGAAAAGAGCTATGGATATATTATAAGTTTTTTTTTTAAAAAAAAAAGTGCATTTGTTTAAACAAAACAAAAAGTAACTTACAGATTTTTTTTCAACCTCTAATATTTAGGAAATTTTCTAGTCATGGATATAGTAAAATAAGACATAGTTGTTTTAATGAATAATAGGTATTGTGGAATTTGAAGCAAGTGAGGATCATCAAGCTAGTTTGGAAAAATTTCAAGGTAAGGGGAAATACTAATAATAAGTTGATGGGCACAAATTGGGTGTTTCTTGTATATATATTATCTAGTTATTCTTAGGTGATTTGTGTGATTTTGATTTGTTTGAGTTCTATGCAAATGTGTCAAAATTAGTATATTTTGAGTTTGGTTGAGAATGTTGGTTGTCTATTTTACTTAGTGATATAATAATAGACTTAGTGGTATGACTTAAGAGGACTGATAAGTTAAGGTGTATTTCATAAGTTGTTCTATGGATTCTAAGGGCTGAATTGTCAAGTTGATTATGGATTAGATTAGTAAGACTGATGATTTTACTAAGAGCTACTACAGGATGTTTCTTATAGAACAATCAAGTATATAAGACTGAGGATAGGTTCGGTTGGGTCGACTACAGACCTTCTGGGGGCACTTGTGTTTCGAACTCCTACCAATGGTCAGTTATAGCAATTCTGGCTGGGGGAAATCGTACTACCCGACACGGTGAGCCTGACTGTACAGGACTATCTATAATAAGGTGCAGCGCTCGGGCCAGAATGATTGGGGTATAGATTGGATATCTTCTCATTGCAAACAATCATGTTATGGCAGTTGAAACGGCCTTACGCTCAAGAGGATAGAGAAATCTCCATGGAGTAGGTTGAGTATATTATTCTAGTTAGTAGACTAACCTTGTTTGATGGATTACAGGATAAGTATGATGACTAGTATTTAACTAACTATCGATAAATGTTTTCACTATGCTGTCCATCATGTTTTTGCAGGACTTAATGATTGTGTGTAGTTAAGTGCCTGGTTTTTGAATTAATCTGATGGGGATCACTTTTTACGCTATATATGATTGTTACTTATGACTGTATTCTATTATATGTAACTTGTGTAACCATCGCGTTGCAAACTTGTGTACGAGTATTTCACCCCTTATATTTCAGATGACATCGGAGGAGCCTCTCGGACACTCTGGGCACAGGCAGATTAGATTTCTGGAGGATATGGGAGATCCCATCTGGGAGATCGACCCAGTGGCTCAGACCATTACTTATACCGGTGTGACTCAGACTACTGACGGGGCACATGGAGTACCCATGACCGTTATTACTGCTCATCAGACTTTAGAGATAGAGTTGCCTATGAACCGTATAATAGAGGCTTTGTTTCCTGGTGTGGCAATACCTGGGGCTGTAGTTCAGGATGCTGTGGTCCTTGTTGTACCTATCATACCTGAGTGGGAGTCGTCTGATGGCTCCGGTAGTAGTGGTACCGTTGGGAATCTCCCCAATGGATATCATTAGTGGTTGTTGGAGGTTGACTTTTCTTTGATTCTACTTAGAGTATAAGAGTCTTTTTGGGGATTTAGTCTGGTCTGTAATCTCTTATAACTCTACCTTTTTATACAGTTATTATTAGGCGTTTCAGTATATTAGCCTGACTGCTTAGTTTTCAGTCTAACCTACGGTACATATATAACCCTATAGACCGTACCACCTTTTGGGACATCTGTGTGACGTGGTACTTAGACGATAACCTGTGTAAGCCCAAGGGCATAACTATGATCCAACTGATAGTGATCAATATATGATGCATATTTATATATATTTCAATGTTGTATGATATAATTAATTCTTTATGTTTCTCACACGTTTAGAATATTATTTTTCGTAAGTTGAGAATCGAAATTCATATCTACTTTGAATTAATATATTTTCAAAAGAAGATTATAAATAGGAATATTAGTTAAGTGTAGCACCACTTTTAAAGGTTGGAAAAAGGGGTGTTACAATAAGTGGTATATATCAGAGCAAATCGAGCCTTTAGGATAAAATTTTGGTTGTAGGTCTGATGTGTTTTTGTTATGTGAGCTCTGAATTATTTGGATTGTTTTCTATATGTTTATATTGTGTGAACTCTATGGACTATCTGGATTGTCTTCTTATTAGGTTCTACTAGCATTGCCTTATAGGAATTCAATGGCTCATAAGAATGAACAATTAGATACTGGGAATACTGAAGGTGGAAACAACAATGCTGGGGATAACATGGATAGAGCTATTCAAGTTATGGCCGACATGGCGACATCAATTGCACAACAAACTACTGCGAAGAATCAAAGAGATATTCGCAAACAACAAAGGGAAGAGCAAGCTGCTGAGTCTAAAGGTTTGGTTGACTTTAGACGTCATGATCCTCCCCAATTTCATGGAGAAACAGAACCAGAGAAAGCTGACTTGTGGCTTCAAGAGATCGAGAAAATATTCAAAGTGCTGAAATGCTCAGATGAAGCAAAGGTTAGTTATGCATCTTACCTGCTGCTGGGGGATGCAGAATATTGGTGGAGAGGAGCCCGACAGATAGTCGAAGCCAATAACCAGGAAGTTACATGAGAGGTATTTCGTGCTAAATTTCTAGACAAATATTTTCCTAGGAGTGCTAGAACTGCAAAAGAACAAGACTTCCTAATTCTGAAACAAGGAAGGATGACGGTCGGAGAATACGCGGCAAAGTTTGAGTCGCTGGCGAAGTATTTTCGTTTCTTTCAGGATCAGGTTGATGAGGATTGTCTATGTGAAAGATTTGAAGGAGGACTGAGGCTTAACATCAAAGAGTCAGTCTTACCACTTGAGATTCGGCAATTTCAACCGCTTGTGGAAAAATGCAGAAAGATTGAGACAATGAAGGAAAGTGGAATTAACCGGGAAATACAGGAGGGCCGTCTAGGTCCAGATATCCAACTCAAGGAGGGAACCAGAAAGGGAAACAGCCGTACAAGAAGCCTTATTCCCGACCCTCGGGGAATAATCAGAATCAACAACCATATCGTCTGATTGCATCTGCTTTTGGCAGTGGACCAATTAGGAATCAGAATTCAGGCCCCATTCGATGATGTTTCAAATGTGGGAAGCAAGACCATTTGGCTGACACATGCCCCGTGAAGGGAGTGATATGTTACAGATGTGGAAAGACGGGACACATGGTAAAGGACTGCATTGATCCAAAAGTTGAATCAGTGGTGAATAACATGAGAGCTGAAAGGCCAATGGCAAACGGAAGAGTTTACACCATAAGTGGTGTTGAGGCTTCTCAATCTGAAGATCTTATACAACGAAATTGTGATATGGAAGGTAAGCTTTTAACCGTATTATTTGATTCTGAAGCAACCCATTCTTTTATCTCTTTGGATCGAGTGAAAGAATTGAATTTACCTGCTACATCATTGCCTTTTGATTTGATCGTTTCTGCTCCAACTGCTAAACCTATAGTGGCAAATTCTGTGTGTTTAAACTGTCCTATTGTCATCCATGATAGAAGATTTCTTGTTGATTTAATATGTTTGCCTTTAACGCAACTAGATATAATTTTAGGCATGGATTGGTTATTTCCTAATCATATCATTTTGGACTGTGCGCATAAAACTTTAGTCTTTCCCGACCCTAGGATTTCCGAATTTATATCTGCGAATCAAGCAATAACTTCTTTGAAAGAAGGCGCTCAAGGTTATATGTTGTTGTCTTCCTTGAAAGCGGAAAAAGAAGTTACTTTGAGCGAAATACTAGTCGTGAAAGATTTTTCGGAAGTATTTCCAGAAGATATTCTCGGATTACCCCCTGTACGAGATATTGAGTTTTCAATCGATCTCATACCTGGGTCAAGTCCAATCTCTATTGCACCGTATAGGATGTCACCTACGGAGTTAGCAGAACTGAAGAGTCAACTTGAAGATCTATTGTCAAAACAGTTCATTAGACCAAGTGTATCACCTTGGGGAGCACCGGTCTTGTTAGTGAAGAAGAAGGATGGAGGTTCAAGACTGTGTGTAGATTATCGTCAGTTGAACAAAGTGACGATAAAGAATAAGTATCCTCTACCTCGCATTGATGATTTAATGGATCAACTCCGTGGAGCTGCGGTCTTCTCAAAAATTGACTTAAGAACGGGATATTACCAAATTAGAGTAAAACCCGAAGATATTTCAAAAACCGCGTTTAGGACTCGTTATGGGCATTATGAGTATTTGGTGATGCCATTCGGAGTAACAAATGCACCTGCTATTTTCATGGATTACATGAACCGGATTTTTAACCCATTCCTCGATAGATTCGTCATTGTATTTATTGACGACATTCTCATCTATTCTAAGAGTTACGAGGAACATGAAGATCATCTTCATCAAGTTTTGCAAATTCTACAGGAGAAGAAGTTATACGCAAAGCTGTCAAAATGTGAATTTTGGATTGAGGAAGTTAAATTTTTGAGTCACGTGATTTCTAAGGCAGGAATTGCTGTGGACCCAGCAAAAGTGGAAACTGTACCTTCATGGGAACAACCACGATCGGTGACTGAAATTCGTAGTTTCGTTGGTTTGGCCGGATACTATCGGAGATTTATAGAAGGATTTTCAAGGATAGTGGCACCGTTGACTCAACTCACAAGGAGGGATCAACCGTTTGTCTGGACCGAAAAATGTGAAGAGAGTTTTCAATCGATGAAGACACGGTTGACAACATCACCAGTATTAGTTCTGCCACAACCAGATGAACCATATGAAGTGTATTGTGATGCTTCACATCAAGGATTAGGTTGTGTTCTTATGCAGCATAGAAAAGTTGTAGCCTATGCCTCAAGACAGTTAAAGACTCACGAGAAGAATTACCCTACCCGTGATTTGGAACTAGCGGCTGTGGTCTTTGCGTTAAAGATATGGAGACATCATTTGTATGGAGCAAGTTTTGATGTTTTCAGTGACCATAAGAGTTTGAAATATCTTTTCGACCAAAAAGAGCTCAACATGAGACAAAGGCGATGGATGGAATTCCTAAAGGACTATGATTTTACCTTGCTTTATCACCCAGGAAAAGCAAATGTGGTAGCTGATGCATTGAGTCGAAAGACAATACACATTTCTGCTATGATGACCAAGAAGTTAGAGCTGTTAGAGAAATTGCGAGATCTAAATCCGACTGTGGAGCTGACTAGTGGAAAGATTTCCTTAGGAATGATCAAGGTGTCAAGCGGGCTCATGGAGGATATCCGTGAACAACAAACAAGTGACGAACATCTGCAGGAAAAGAGAAAACTAATCGAACAGGAAAGGGCTGCGGAGTTCAGTGTAGGAAGCGATGGCATTTTATGATGCAACGGGAGAGTTTGTATCCCAAATAATGTGGAGATGAGGAAAAGGATTTTAGACGAAGCACATAAAAGCAAGCTGAGTATTCATCCAGGAGCAACAAAAATGTATCAAGATCTAAAACAAAAATTTTGGTGGCCAGGAATGAAAAGACAGGTGGCAGAATACGTCGCATCATGTCTAACATGTCAAAAAGCGAAAGTTGAACATCAGAAGCCTGCCGGTATGCTTCAATCACTGGACATACCAGAATGGAAGTGGGAAAGCATTTCAATGGATTTTGTAGTAGGATTACCAAGGACGGCACATAATTTTGATGCAATTTGGGTGATTGTGGACAGGCTGACTAAGTCGGCACATTTCTTACCAGTGAGAATGGATTACAATGTGGAGAAGCTGACTGAGATATACATTAGGGAAATAATCAGACTGCATGAAGTTCCTTCTAGTATTGTTTCGGATTGAGACCCGAAATTCACTTCTCATTTTTGGCGAAGTTTACAAGAAGCTCTAGGAACGAAGCTGAGACTGAGCTCGGCGTACCACCCTCAGACAGATGGACAAACAGAGAGAACAATTCAATCTCTGGAAGATTTACTAAGAGCATGTGTTTTGGACAATAGAGGAAGTTGGGATTGTCTGCTACCATTGATTGAGTTCACCTATAATAACAGTTTTCACTCGAGTATCGGAATGGCACCCTACGAAGCTTTGTACGGAAGGAAATGCCAAACGCCATTATGTTGGTATCAAGATGGGGAAAGTGCTATTTTAGGACCAGAGGAAAACAAATATCTTTGGTCAAAGTTGTATATATGGGATCAAACAACCGGAGATTCAACATGGGAATTAGAAGATAATATGAGGGCGCAATATCCGAATTTATTTTAAGGTACACAATTTCGAGGACGAATTTTTTTTTAGTAGGGTGGTAATGTAACACCCTGAAAATTTTCTTCATTTGTATGCGTTATAATTGTATATTTACTTAATTGAAATAATAATTAGTTTAGTATGTAGAGAGTATTTTTAAGAAAAATAATTTTGTTGAACTAAAGAAAAATGTTAAAGAAGGCTAAAAAAAAACTTTGGGTTTAAAACTTTATCAAATTATAGCTAAAAAGTATCTGTCAGTGTACATCGGTACGACACTAAAAAGTCCAAACTTATCGGAAACTTTTGAAATTTAGTTCGTTAAATTCTATAAAATACAAAGATCGAAATTGTATCTGCAAAATTTTATTTACCTGAAAATACGCTTTTTATTATTACCAGTATAGTAAGTAACTAATAAAAGATAAAGGAAGAATGTGTGGTCCGTTTTTTTACAACTAATGGTATGAACAGAAGAAAATAACCGGTACGTGTGCGTTAGTATTACCTGATAACCTACTAATTCAACTATAAATAGAAGCTCCCCACCCAGTCAGTTTTTCACGCCACTTTTGAAAAGCAACTCCATCAATGAAGGTTAGGCCAACCTCCCTCTTTTTTTTTTGTTTACTCTGTCCTTCTTCTGCTCCTTTATTTCATTAATAATTAGTTGGCTAAATTATAGTTTTGGTCCCCCTATTTTCAAAAATTCAGACATTTGGTCCCCCTATTTTAAAACTCAGACATTTGGTCCCCCAATTTTAAAAAATCAAATACATTTAGTCTAAAGAGGGACCAAATGTTTTTGATTTTTTAAAATTGGGGGACCAAATGTCTTTGATTTTTTAAAATTGAGGGACCAAATGTCTTTGATTATTAGCCATAAAAAACTGAAAATTCCTCTTGGGACTAAATGTCTTTCATTGTTTAAAATTGGGGGACCAAATGTCTGAGTTTTAAAATAGGGGGACCAAATGTCTGAATTTTTGAAAATAGGGGGACCAAAACTATAATTTAGCCTAATTAGTTTCTTCTTTACTTTTAGAAACAAGAACATGTAGAAAGTTTATATTCAATTCTTATTTTAGTTAAAACACCTTAGCTACCTATGACAAAGTTGTAAGCGAGAGTTTGTAAGAATAAGCTGAAAAGAGCTATGGATATATTATAAGTTTTTTTTAAAAAAAAGTGCATTTGTTTAAACAAAACAAAAAGTAACTTACAGATTTTTTTTCAACCTCTAATATTTAGGAAATTTTATAGTCATGGATATAGTAAAATAAGACATAGTTGTTTTAATGAATAACAGGTATTGTGGAATTTGAAGCAAGTGAGGATCATCAAGCTAGTTTGGAAAAATTTCAAGGTAAGGGGAAATACTAATAATAAGTTGATGGGCACAAATTGGGTGTTGCTTGTATATATATTATCTAGTTATTCTTAGGTGATTTGTGTGATTTTGATTTGTTTGAGTTCTATGCAAATGTGTCACAATTAGTATATTTTGAGTTTGGTTGAGAATGTTGGTTGTCTATTTTACTTAGTGATATGACTTAAGAGGACTGATAAGTTAAGGTGTATTTCATAAGTTGTTCTATGGATTCTAAGGACTGAATTGTCAAGTTGATTATGTATTAGATTAGTAAGACTGATGATTTTACTAAGAGCTACTACAGGATATTTCTTATAGAACTATCAAGTATATAAGACTTAGGATAGGTTCGGTTGGGTCGACTACAGACCTTTTGGGGGCACTTGTGTTTCGAACTCCTACCAATGGTCAGTTGTAGCAATTCTGGCTGGGGGAAATCGTACTACCCGACACGGTGAGCCTGACTGTACAGGACTAACTATAATAAGGTGCAGCGCTCGGGCCAGAATGATTGGGGTATAGATTGAATATCTTTTCATTGCAAACAATCATGTTATGGCAGTTGAAACGGCCTTACGCTCAAGAGGATAGAGAAATCTCCATGGAGTAGGTTGAGTATATTATTCTAGTTAGTAGACTAACCTTGTTTGTTGGATTACAGGATAAGTATGATGACTAGTATTTAACTAACTATCGATAAATGTTTTCACTATGCTGTCCATCATGTTTTTGCAGGACTTAATGATTGTGTGTAGTTAAGTGCCTGGTTTTTGAATTAATCTGATGGGGATCACTTTTTACGTCTATATATGATTGTTACTTATGACTGTATTCTATTATATGTAACTTGTGTAACCATCGCGTTGCAAACTTGTGTACTAGTATTTCACCCCTTACATTTCAGATGACATCGGAGGAGCCTCTCGGACACTCTGGGCACATGCAGATTAGATTCCTGGAGGATATGGGAGATCCCATCTGGGAGATCGACCCAGTGGATCAGACCATTACTTATACCGGTGTGACTCAGACTACTGACGGGGCACATGGAGTACCCATGACTGTTAATACTGCTCATCAGACTTTAGAGAGAGAGTTGCCTATGAACCGTATAATAGAGGTTTTGTTTCCTGGTGTGGCAATACCTGGGGCTGTAGTTTAGGATGCCGTGGTCCCTGTTGTACCTATCATACCTGAGTGGGAGCCGTCTGATGGCTCCGGTAGTAGTGGTACCGTTGGAAATCTCCCCAATGGATATCATTAGTGGTTGTTGGAGGTTGACTTTTCTTTGATCCTACTTAGAGTATAAGAGTCTTTTTGGGGATTTAGTCTGGTCTGTAATCTCTTATAACTCTACCTTTTGATACAATTATTATTAGGCGTTTCAGTATATTAGCCTGACTGCTTAGTTTTCAGCCTAACCTACGGTACATATATAACCCTATAGACCGTACCACCTTTTGGGACATCTGTGTGACGTGGTACTTAGACGATAACCTGTGTAAGCCCAAGGGCATAACTATGATCCAACTGATAGTGATCAATATATGATGCATATTTATATATATATATTTCAATGTTGCATGATATAATTAATTCTTTATGTTTCTCACACGTTTAGAAAATTATTTTTCGTAAGTTGAGAATCGGAATTCATATCTACTTTGAATTAATATATTTTCAAAAGAAGATTATAAATAGGAATATTAGTTAAGTGTAGCACCACTTTTAAAGGTTAGAAAAATGGGTGTTACAGTTACTACAAACTGAGTTGGTTAAGTTTGTTCTCAATAACAAACTTAACCAAACCCTTGTATATAAATATTGTACAATTCCAGTGTTATTATACACAGAGAAATTAATACAAAGAAGTTTTCAGTCTTAAAATTCCTAACTTCTATTCTACTGCTTTTACCCTAATTCTTCCAAGTTCCGTACGCTCCTTCTTCCCAGAGTTTCTTTGAGTAGCTTACTGTCTTCAACAGGTGGTTGTTGACCTAGCAGCAAAGAAAAGAAGTGTTAGAGGAAGATTTCAGTGACTGAAATCAAGAGGAAATAGAAAGGGGTAAGATTAGGGTTTACCTCTGACACATCTCTGTTGTTGAAGGAACTGTCCTTGTGAACTTGTTGTGTTCATCAGGATCGTGTGCTCCAGTCATATACAAATCAAGAAAAATACAAGTTAGTACTTGTATAATAAGAAAGAAAAAGTGTAAATCACAAAGTGGTTGTGATTTTACCTTCTTAGTGTTCGTATTACTCTGTTTGCACCGTCGTGTTCCTGAAACTTAAGAAACCAAGAGTTAGGGTTTCTGTCTTTGAAAAATCTGACAACACAACGAAGTGTTGAGTGGATCTACCTTCGTCTTGTGTTCGTAAACTCAAACGTTCACTGTTGTGTTGATTCTCGTACATGCAAACAAAGAAAAACTTTGAATCAGTGTTTGAGAAGAAGAGAAGCGAAAAGAAAGAAATTAAAGGTACAAAGTAAGGGGCTTTTGTACAATACCTGATCCTGAGGTCAGAAGAAACAAGATTGAAGACTTGTGTAGCATCAATCTTCAGAAATTAGCCTCAGATAGGAAACCCTAGCAGAGCTAGGTAACGAAGAGAAAGAGAGAAGAACGGAGAAACAAGAAGAGAGAGAGTATTCTTTGAAAAGTGATGAAAATTTAGGGTTTTCCCTTTTATAACTGGGTGGTGAACGAGTCCGTGTTGACCCCTTTGTGGATCCGGTGGGTTCCACATTTTTATCTTTGTACCCAGTAGCTAAGTACTTAGACTGGGCCTCTATGTCTGGGCTTGGTCAATCTGTTGTTTGCACCACCCAGGTTGTTGTTGGCACCACCTGCAGTAAAATTGATATGAAAGTGTAAGGATTTAACATTCGTGTTGAAATTGAGATGCTATGAAATGATATTATTACTGGTAGTTTGGACTTTGAATGATGACGTCAACAGTGGCGGACCCAGGACCCCGGGGTCAGGGGTTTCAAATTTTTTAAGGCCAATGTCAAATGGATGTAAAATTTGATTTACTAATGTAATTTAAAATTTTCAAAGTGTTAAGGTGATAAGTGCATTTTTTTTCAAGAGGTTCAACTAAATCCCTTCGGGTATATGTGGGGACGCCGGTGGACGTCAAACTAGGCATAATAGACACTGGCACATACAAACATAACGCTTCATTAATTATGATTTTCAACCATCCGTATCCGCCAATACGTCTTTGTGAACTTCTCAAAGAAGCCCCGCAACCAAGCTTAGCGGCTAAGCTTCTACCTTTTTTTTATTTTTTTTAGGACAATATTTTCTCGTTGCTATACTACTTTTTCCATCTCAAATTAAATGTGGTTTTAAAGGTCGATTCTCGGTGATGGAGCTTTGATTAGTTTGACTCAATTTTTCAGACATTGGAAAGACCCTAGATTATCCAAAATTTTAACAAAGTTATTTGTTATGTTTAATCAAAAAAAGTCATTTATCATATTCATTGTTAAGGTAAAATATTTTTTATTTATAATGAGAGTAATTAGGTAAAAGGATTAAATATTATGAATTAGTTGGGATTATGAGTGTTTAAATACAAACCATTATTTATACCGATCAAACAATTTGGTTTGCGATTGTCAAAAAAAAAAAACAATTTGGTTTGCTTTGTGTGGTTTACTTGCATGGAGCTGCACCAAATCAAGTTGCGCATAGTGGTATACCATCCATCCACATGGGTCGCAACGCGTGGATATTGATATTTTTGGTAGTTTGATGATTAAGTAAATAGTTGCATTTTTGACTTAAAAGTGTTTAGCGAAAAGTTCAAATACCGATAATTAAAAAATTAGAAAAATACTTTTATTAATTGCTGCAAAAGACTAATCTTATAAATTGTTTTGATTAATTGTTTCCCGTTAAGACACAAAAGTAAGGAAATTTAACAACATCTAAAGTTTCGACGTTATAACTAAAAAACAAAGTATAAAAAGAATTATTTTAACTGTAACACCCAAATATTTCTAACGTGTAGATACATTGAAATGCACAGCTCAGCAATAATCAGAGGACACAATTTCCTGTTTAAATATTGAACGTACAAACTTTTTCCGAAACAAAACATAATACTTCAGATTTATCCGTCTTAATTCCATACATGATTCAAACATCCGGAGGAATACAACTTAAGGGTTCAATACTATAAACGGAAATCACAAGTGGTTCATACAAATCATAAGAGCACAAGTTATGTAACCATACAGAGACAACAAAAATAGGAACTAAAACATCAAGACTATGAGTCCTTGACATCTCCAAGAGCACGTCACCTATCGGTGTCGATTCCACTTCCTCTTTCCCTGCTTCTCTGTAAAAACAACAACAATGATTGGGTGAGACAACTTGTCTCAGTGAGTTCTACCGTGCCCCCTCACTATCGCTCGGTTCCATTATAAAACCGTATACATAGTTAAATTATAACTATTTGTGTCAATATATGACTAGCCCCTTTACCAGTCGTGCAAAGCCCACAATCCCGGTAAACAATGCTATCACATATTTTTAAGCCTTGTCAATTAATATATAATTACAAGCTTTTCTCAAACGAAGCATCGACCATGCAAATCCCACAATCTCGATGAATCGAAAACCTATCTTAGCATAGATCGGCCGTGCAAAGCCCACAATCCAGATAACCCACGTTAGACCACGCCATAACGTTTCAGGGCCTAGCGTAGGGGTTCATGACTTCCCCGCCTAGTATGCTATTCATTGGGTCGTCACCCAACTCGATATAATCTATATATCTTACCCGCATTGGGCCGACTCCTAAAATTCTAGATATTCTATATCTATTGTTGACCTATAACCCGTTTCAATGAATCCAATGTTAGATATCCGGCGTTATAATCATAGCGTCGAGTGTGATCTACGATCCGGTTATTATTCAAAATGTGAACTCACACGCGGTCTACTTCTCGGTTTTTCGAACAAGTATAACTTTCCAAAAACAGTACATTATGCAATTCAATTTATATATATAGTTAGGTCTTTGAATAAGCTTTCAAACGCACCTGAGAACATCTCAATCGGGTTCCCGGATCAAAAGTTATAGCGAAAACAAAATCAGATGCGTTTGCTGAAAAATTACAATGCGTCGCGACGCGAACAGGTTCCGTAGCGACGCGAAAAGTTACAGAAACGAAATTGACACAAAATTAAGCATGGTCGCGACGCGAAGGGATCGGGTCGCGACGCGATGGTTAACTGAAAGTGCTGAAAACAGTTTTCCAAAAATTCGGTTTTGTGTCGTTTCGCTTTCAATCCGGTACCGAGACATTCTAGGGCCTTTGTAACTTAAAGACAGATATTCCTCATGACAATCCAGACATATTCCAGTTCAAATCATTCGATTTAAAAATCACATAGAATGTACATATTTTTTATAAAAACCGTAAAAGTTAATTTTTCCGAAAAACGGTTTTCGACTCGATAATTTGTTCGAAATCAAGACAAGGCATTCAACCAGCAATTTCCAATAATCCAAAGTAATAGGACATAACTCTAATCGTGAGTAAAACTCACTGAATGCCGAAGTCACGCGAGTTGAGCCGAAGTACAAAGCTACCGAACCGTTATCACACGAACAATCCCCGAATTAGCCCAACCGTGCAAGACAGCAGCCCCACTTTTTTTTAGTTCGAATCCAGCAACTTCCCCAACACAAAGCTCCTTTCAAACAGAAATGTAGGTTCAATTTTGTCCTTCTTCTGTCTCCACATGAACATGTAAGACACTAAAAGTCTCAAGACTCCATTGTTTGCCTTTGGAGATTCAAAAATCGAAAATGGCCAAATACAAAAGAGGAAGGATGAGGTTCAGAATGTAGGTTCACCAGAAAGAGCATGAACAATGGAAGAGGTTTGTGAAGAAAGAACTTACATGCAAGAACTTCCTCTCCTCCTTCTCTCCCTTGCGCTTCCCTTCTCTTTCTATCCCTTTTCTCTGTTTTCTGATTTGGCTGAAATGGATAAATGAAGGGAGTGATCTCAGTTGGTGTTGGGTTGGGTTAGTGAGCTGAGGGTTTAAAAAAAAATCGTGAACAAACCAAAATGCCCTTGGCTCATTAAATCATACTTTAGGCACTGAAAATCGTTTTCGATCCTACGGTTTCCGCTCGACGTAGCTTTTCTCGACTAACCCGGTTACAAATCGTGAATTTATTATTTTCCTCTACTAGAAAATCTTTAAATTCACATGGGTTAAAATTTTAAAAATTAAGGATGTTACAATCACCCAACTTTTAAAATTTTGTCCTCAAAATTGAAAGACGTACCCCAATGGAAGAGATATGGATATTGAGTCCGCATGTCATCTTCCAAATCCCAGGTAGCCTCTTCGGTTGAGAAACCCTCCCAGACCGCTTTGACAATAGGAAAGGTTCTTGACCGCAGCGTCTTCTCGCTGCGCTCCAAGATATAGCTAGGATATGGTTGAAATGATAGATCCGGTCGGAGATCAATTGTGTCAACACTCAATGGCTGATGTGGATCGGGGACATACTTCCTCAATTGAGATACATTGAATACATCATGGAGAATTGATAAGGCCGGAGACAGAGCGAGGCGATAGGCGACTGGCCCAATACGCTCGATGATTTGGAATGGTCCAACATATCGAGGACTGGGCTTCTTCGCTCGCAAGGCTCTACCGGTGCCTATGGTTGGGGAAACCCTAAAGAATACATGATTACCAAATTCAAATTCCAACGGCCTCATTCGGTTGTCGGCGTAGCTCTTTTGCCGACTTTGAGCAACCTTCATTCTTTCTTGAACCAATCTAATCTTCTCGGTAGTTTCACGAACCATGTCGGGTCCCAAAAATATATCTTCACCTATCTCCCACCAACACAAATGAGTTCTACACTTCCTCCCATACAGTGCTCCAAACGGTGCCATCCCAATACTGGAGTGGTAACTATTGTTGTAGGCGAACTCTACTAATGGAAGATGGTTTTCCCATTTCCTTCCGCTATCTAACACACATGCCCGAAGCATGTCCTCAAGAGTTTGAATAGTCCTCTCTGTTTGACCATCAGTCTGAGGATGATAAGCAGTGCTAACAAGCACTCTTGTTCCCAAAGCTTCATTCAATGCTTTCCAAAATCTAGAGGTGAACATAGGATCTCGGTCCGACACAATACTGGTAGGGACTCCGTGTAATCTTATAATATTCTTTACACACTCCTCTGCTAGCTTGGAGACTTTGTAATTCGAACGAACGGGAATAAAGTGAGCAGATTTAGTTAGTCGATCCACTACTACCCAAATGGAATCATTTCCGGCTTGCGACCTTGGTAAGCCCATAACAAAATCCATCGAGATATCTTCCCATTTCCAAACTGGCACATCAAGTGGTTGCAGTTGACCAGCAGGTCGTTGGTGCTCTGCTTTAACCTTTTGACAGGTTAAGCATCGAGATACAAACTCAGCAACATCAGCTTTCATTCCAAGCCACCAATACATCTGCTTTAAGTCCCGATACATCTTGGTGGATCCAGGATGTACGGAATACTGACTCCTATGAGCTTCCTCTAATACCTGCCTCCTTATGTCTTCATCATTGGGTACACAAATCCTACCATCGAAACAGATAATACCATCACTGTCTTCGGTGAAGTTTGGCAATCCTTTCTGAAATTGTAGTTTCACATCAACCTCTTGAGCCACACGAATTTGATCTCTCAATACACTGGTGACCCGAATATGTCGCAACACTAACCGGTTCCTTTTCCTTGTCAACTTGAGATTCAAGTCTCTAAAGGACTCCAACAATGCCATTTCATAAACCATTAGCTCTGTGGTGTGGAGAGACTTTCTGCTTAACGCATTTGCCACAACATTAGCCTTTCCAGGATGATACTTCAACTTGAAGTCCTAATCCTTCAGAAATTCAATCCACCTTCTCTATCTGTTATTCAGCTCCTTCTGATAAAACAGATATTTTAAGCTCTTGTGATCACTAAAAACTTCGAAACGAGAACCATAAAGGTAATGTCTCCAAATTTTAGCGCAAACACTATAGCTGCCAGCTCTAAGTCATGAGTTGGGTAATTCCGCTCATGGGTCTTCAATTGCCTGGATGCGTAGGCCACAACATGTTGATCTTGCATAAGAACACATCCTAAACCCTTCCCAGAGGTGTCATTGTAGATTTGAAATCCCAGGGACGAATCCGGAAGAATCAGGATCGGGGCAGAAGTCAACTGTTCTTTCAATTCGAGAAAACACTCCTCACAATCAGTATCTCAAGTAAACGGCTGACCCTTGCGAGTTAACCGGGTAAGCGGGAGGACTAACTGTGAGAATCCTTGGATAAATCTTCTATAATAACCTGATAATCCCAAAAAGCTTCTTACTTCTGTCACTGAAGTTGGTCGCTCCCAATTCAATACAGCTTCCACTTTACTAGGATTGACTGCTACTCCCTCTTGGGAAATCACATGACCCAAGAATTTTATTTCTAACATCCAGAAATCACACTTCGACGGCTTTGCATATAGCTTATTTTCTTGGAGTACGTTCAAAACAAAGCGGAGATGTTGAGCATGCTCCTCAATTGTCTTTGAATACACCAAGATATCGTCTATGAAGACAACCACAAACTGATCCAAGTAGGAATGAAAAACTCGGTTCATGTAATCCATAAAAACAGCTCGAGCATTAGTTAGTCCGAAGGACATCACTACAAACTCGTAGTGTCCATACCTAGTACAGAAGGCGGTCTTCTGAATATCTAAGGCCTTCACTTTGATTTGATGGTATCCCGATCTTAGATCAATTTTGGAGAATATTTTAGCGCCTCGAAATTGATCAAGCAAATCATCTATCCTTGGCAACAGATACTTGTTCTTAATGGTAATCTTGTTCAGTTGACGATAGTTGATACATAACCTCATGCTTCCGTCCTTCTTCTTGACTAATAATACCGGAGCACCCCATGGAGAAGCACTCGGTCTAATAAACTGCTTGGAAATTAATTCCTCAAGTTGGGGACTTCAATTCCTTCAGTTCGAGAGGAGACATCCTATAAGGTGCTATAGATATTGGCCCTGCACCAGGCGCCAAATCTATAGAGAATTCTACCTCTCGCTCCGGAGGTAAAGAGGAAACCTCCTCGGGAAAAACATCTAAGAATTCATTAACAACTTGAACAGACGATAAATCCAAACCAGCTTCAGTTGATGCAGATAAAATAACAACAAAAGCTTCCGCACCTTGGAATAGAGACTGGCTGGCTGAAGTGAAAGAAATAACACCATCAGTTGCAGGCGGTGCATGTTCCACTACTTCAGAAGGAAACTAAATTGCACGATTGAAGCAGTCAATAGTAACGTGATTGGAAGTCATCCAATTCATTCCCAAAACAATCTCCATCCCCCTCATAGGCAAACAGATAAAATCAACAACGAATTCCATGCCTCCTATGGTGAGTAGACAATTAAGGCATAATGCTTGGGTTCGAACACGACCCTTTGCAGCAGTACGAATTGTGATCGGTTCGGATATAGGAGATACTTCTAATCCTAACCGTTCAGCACACGCTTCGGAGATAAAACAGCGAGTAGCACCAGAATCATACAATATATTAACAGTTTGATTAAAGAGAGAACATGTACCTCTTATGAGATTATCAGCTGGTGTGATGGTCTGGGCGTCCAAGGTGTTGACTCTAGCCTGTCTTGGAGCGTCAGGAGACTCCAAGAAAGCTTTCCTTGCCGGGCAATTATTAGCATAATGACCCACCTCTTTGCAAAAGTAGCATTGATTTGGTCCAGCTGACATTTGCCTCTATGATTCTTCTTGCAGATAGAACATTTGTTAGGCCTTGTAGAATCAACTATTTGCACTTGTTTCCCTTTACCGGAATTTCCTCGGTATCTGGGGTTAGAAGAGGTTGATTCATTTCCCTTTCCTTTTTCCTTCCAAAAGTCCTTCCTCTCAGCATACATTCTCTTCAGATCATCTTCATAGTATAAGAACTAAGACCTTGGTTCACATCACCACGGAGACCTTGTTTAAACATTATCATTTTCCACCGGTCATTAGGAGCATGAGTTCCCCCTTCATAAAATTGAGACAATCTCTCAAACTTTGCAGCATACTCCCCAACAGACATGTCCCCTTGTTTCAAACTAACAAACTCCATCTGCTTAGCAAGTCTCTGGGCATCAGGGAAATAGTGGCCAAGGAACAACTCCTTAAAGTTGACCTAATTAAGAGGTGTTCCTTGGGTTTGGAGCATTCTGATAAGCTCCAATTTAGTGCAGTTTTTAGAGACACTTTTGAGTCATTTTTAGAGCAGTTATTATTAATAATATAAATTACTAACTTAATTTGCTCTTATTTTGCAGAAAGATAGAAAAAGACAAAAAGAATGAAAGTCCAATTTAAAGCTAATTTAAAGCTACACAAGAATCAAAATTATATGAGCTTGAATGAAAAGAAAAGATCAATTTTTATTTGGAGCATGGCTAGCAGCCCAACTTTGTCCACGGATCAATTGGAGGCCCACAATTGAAACCTAAATCTCATTTATAAAAAGCTTGCAGCATTCATTCACGAGGGAGTTTTTCCTCTTGACGGGAGAATCACGTGCCGCACACAACCACAACACACCAAAGGAGACCTTTGATAATTAATTAATTCAAGGAATTGAAAAGGAATTGAATTGGAGAGGAGAACCTGGGCGTGAAACCAAAAAGGCAGTGATATTGCATAATTAAAAGAAGAAAGAGCCGCGACAGTAACAGGAGAGACGTCGACGGCAACAGTAGTGCCGGCAAATAGTGGAGAGAGTTTTGGTACCCGTTCTTGACACCGTGAGAGAGCTCTGGAGCAGAAAAAGGAGACGAAATTTGCAGGATCGGAAATTTCTCTATCCGGGTTATTTTTATCTCTGTAATTTATGACTCCTAATTTTATTCCAATGTTCTTGACTAGTATGGATAGCTAAATCCTCTTCTAGGGTCTAGGTGGATCTTGCTTGATTAGAGACCTTTTTATGTTTTAATTTATACTTTGAATTCCTGGTTTTTATTTCAATTGATATTATCCTATTGCTTTTATCACATAATTAGGATTGACAACCTTTGCATGTTCATAATCAATTAGTTGATCAGCGACCGTACTGCAATTAGTTGGTGGACCTATAGGATAATTGAGACTATAATTAATGAATGACCAAACTTTAATTTAGTCTTCCAATCATTCAACCTTTTTGTACCTTATGCTTTCCTTCTATTTAAATTCTAGCATGACCAAACTAGGGTTAATTTAGGGAAAAGAATATTAATCGCGAATGACCAAACGGGTTAATAGCTTTAGTAAAGGGATTGGTAATTGAATAAAATAAGGGGAGTCAGGTAGAATTAGACATAGAGGAATCGAAACTTGCAAGTGAAACCGTGACCCTAGGCTTCTCTCCATTGGTTAATCTTTACATTTTAATTCTTGCTATTTATTTCTTTTTATTTTAGTTTCTATAACAACCACACATTCGTTCGTCTAAATAATAATTAATCTTAAGTAGTTTGGTACTTGTTAATTAATCCCTGTGGAGACGATATCTTTTATACTACTTCTGCGAGAGAGTACACTTGCTCTAAGTGTGTTTTTAACGCAACAAGTTTTTGGCGCCGTTGCCGGGGATTAATTTAATAATATTAAACGAAAAAGATTTTTTATTGCTTTAGACATTTATTTTAATTCTTGTTTTAATTTAATAAAAAGAAAAAAAAATTATATTTAGTTTTATTTTATTAGTTAGTTTTATTTTTATTACTATTACTAGTGCATGCTCACCCGCTCCCAGGAGCCTATTTTGGTTTTTGATCCAGAAATTGAAAGAACTGCTCGAAGGATAAGAAAAAAGACAAGAGTGATGGCTGCCAATCCGAGAAGAACTCTTCGGGACTACTTTACTCCCACAGCAAATATCACTACAAGCATAGTCAATCCACCTGTGCAAGCTACTAACTTTGAGCTCAAACCCAGTTTGATTCAAATGGTTCAGAATTCGACTATGTTCAGAGGTGCACCAACAGAAGACCCACACACCCATCTTAGAAACTTCTTGAGGGTGGCAGACTCAGTAATTTGTAATGGTGTCACTCCTGATGCCATTAGAGTGAGATTGTTTCCATGGTCATTGGCTGACAAGGCATCTGCTTGGCTAGACTCTCAGCCTGCTGAGTCCATTACCACGTGGGACCAACTGAAACAAAAATTCTTGACCAAATATTTCCCTCCAGGTAAGACTACTAAGATCCGAGGTGCAATAATCAGCTTTGCTCAACTCGAGCAAGAATCTTTACATGAAGCTTGGGAAAGATTTCAAGACTTACTCCGAAGTTGTCCACATCATGGATTTGAGAAGTGGCAATTGCTTGAATATTTTTGCAACGGATTATCTTCTCAAAATAGGGGAATTATTAATATGGCTTGTGGGGGCTCTCTAATGAATGGGGAACCTGCGACAGTATATGACTTAATTGCAGAGATAGCAGCCGATAATGCCCAATGGGAGACAAGTGACAGACACATTAAGAAATCAGCTGGGATCTACAAGGTTGAAGATGACACTAGTGTTAACATAAAGCTGGATGCTCTCTCTAAACAGATGCAATCTTTGATGAAGGTACAAGCTCAATCTACTCCAATAATTACCTCCACTAGTGACATCACGAATGACCTCTGGGGAGGCCTAACTGAAGAAGTCAACTATCTTGGTCAGAAGAAAGGTGAGTTAAGGCCTGGTATGCAAGATGCTTTAGTTAGATACATGGAAAAAGTTGGACACCCGTGCATGGGTGTTTTATCCAATTACATGGACAGGACTGATGAGAGGTTGCAATCCATTGAAGAACTGATAAAAGCACAGGGCCGGCCAACAACTTCAACTGAAGAGGCCAATTATGTTCAGAATTCCAACCGACCCAAAATGACCCTTATTCAAACACTTACAATCCGGGTTGGAGAAATCACCCTAATTTCTCTTGGGGAGGACAACAAAAGGAGCAAAGCTCGAACTCCTATAAGCCTCCACATGTGCAAAGGCAAGAGGAGAAAAAGTTGGATACCAATGATGTGTTGACAAGGTTTATGCAGCAGACTAATGAAAAATTTGGAAGCTTGGAGGGAGCCATGAACAACGAATTTGGAAGCCTGAAGGGTCAAATCTCAAATCTCATTACTGTGTTGTCTCAAAGGCCTCAAGGCTCACTGCCTACCCAAACCGAGCCTAATCCAAGAAATGAGCATTGCAAGGCTGTCACTCTTAGGAGTGGCAAGGAGCTGGTTCAAGAAAACAATCAAGACGGGCGGGCGCCCCAGAAAGAAATACAAGCTCCTGCTGAGGGGAGCACTTCTGAGGAAAGCAAAAAGGAAAGGGAAAAATATGAGCAAGCAAAGGTAAATGTTCCTTATCCTCAAAGACTTAAAAATGAGCAGCATGATAAGCAATTTGCCAAATTTCTTGAAATATTTAGAAAATTGCATATCAACATCCCTTTTGCTGAAGCTATTGCTCAAATGCGTAAATATGCCAAATTTTTAAAAGAAATTATTTCTAACAAAAGGAAGTTAGAAGGCTTTGAGACAGTTAGGCTCAATGAGGAATGTTCTGCTATAGTTCTAAAAAAGTTACCACCTAAGCTTAAAGATCCAGGTAGTTTTACTATTCCTTGTACAATTGGTAACTCTCATTTTGAAAAGGCTTTATGTGATTTAGGAGCAAGTATAAATTTGATGCCTTTTTCTGTTTTTAGAAAGCTTGGTTTGCAGGAACCACATCCTACTAACGTCACTTTGCAGCTAGCTGATAGATCCATTGCCCACCCCCGTGGAGTGGTAGAAGATGTTTTAGTTAAAGTTGATAAGTTTATTTTCCCTGCTGATTTTGTTGTATTGGATATGGAAGAAGATGAGGAAGTCCCAATTATTTTGGGGCGTCCGTTCTTAGCTACAGGAAAAAGCTTAATTGATGTTCAGCAGGGAAAATTGACTTTAAGATTTGGAGATGAGGAAGTTGTATTTCAAGTCTTGAACTCATTAAAAAATCCCTCCTCATTTGCTTCTTGTAATTTTATTCAAGCTATGGATATTAATGATGTGGTTACCTCTGAAAGTTTTGATGATTTTAGAATTCAGGACCCTCTAGAAAAAGTACTTACTTTGCAGGGACTTGGCATATTGCAGGGTGGTGAGGAAGAAGAGTTCTTAATGTTTTTGCAGGCTCACCACCCTCAGAAAAACTGGAGTAACTATAGATTTGAGGAATTGGAATGGGGTAATACTCCAAATCCCAAACCTTCAATTGAAGAGGCTCCTGAGCTTGAATTAAAGCCTCTTCCTTCAAATGTAAAATATGCTTTCTTGCATCCCCCTTCCTCTTTGCCTGTGATTATTTCTGCAGATTTGACAGATACCATGGAGGATAAGCTTTTGAGGGTATTAAGGGCCAACAAAGAAGCCTTTGGATGGTCTATTCATGATATAAAAGGCATTAGTCCCTCAATTTGCACTCACAAGATTTATATGGAGGATGATTACCAACCTCGGGCACTACCTCAACGCCGCCTCAATCCTAACATGAAAGAGGTGGTCAAAAAGGAAGTGATTAAGCTTCTCGATGCAGGTATCATCTATCCTATCTCTGATAGTAAGTGGGTAAGTCCTGTTCAATGTGTTCCTAAAAAGGGAGGTACTACTGTGATGGAGAATGATAAAAATGAATTAATTGCAGTTAGGAAAACTACCGGGTGGCGTATGTGCATTGATTATAGAAAATTAAATGATGCCACCCGAAAAGATCACTTCCCCCTTCCCTTTATTGATCAAATGCTTGAGAGAGTGGCAGGTCATGATTTTTACTGTTGTTTAGATGGATATTCCGGTTATTTGCAAATACCAGTGGCTTCTGAAGATCAAGAAAAAACTACTTTTACTTGCCCATATGGAACATTTGCATATAAAAGGATGCCATTTGGTTTATGTAATGCCCCTGCCACTTTCCAAAGATGCATGATGGCTATCTTCTCTGACTTGGTTGAAAAATGCATTGAGATATTCATGGATGATTTTACCGTCTTTGGATCCTCTTATGAGGATTGTTTACATAACTTGAATTCAGTGTTGCAGAGATGCAGGGATACCAATTTAGTGCTCAATTGGGAGAAGTGCCAATTTATGGTACAAGATTGCATTATTCTAGGACATAAGGTGTCCACTAGAGGCATTGAAGTTGATCCTGCAAAGGTTGAGGTAATTGCAAAGTTGCCCCCACCCAATTCTGTTAAGGGGGTCCGTAGTTTTCTAGGCCATGCCGGATTCTATAGGAGGTTTGTTAAAGACTTCTCAAAAACTGCAAAGCCTATGACTGACCTCTTGGTTAAGGAGGCCACTTTTGATTTTTCCGACACTTGTTTGAAGGCTTTTAATTGTTTAAAGGAAAAATTAATTAGTGCCCCTGTTGTTGTTTCCCCCGATTGGTCGCTTCCCTTTGAAATTATGTGTGATGCTAGCGATACTGCTGTGGGGGCTGTTTTGGGGCAAAGAAAGAATAAGGTATTTTATACCATTTACTATGCTAGTCGTACTCTTGATGATGCTCAAAGGAATTACACTACCACAGAGAAAGAGTTACTAGCTGTAGTATTTGCATTTGACAAGTTTCGTCATTACCTTGTTCTTTCTAAAGTTATTGTTTATACTGATCATGCTGCCATTAGATATTTGCTTGGAAAGCAGGATGCAAAACCCAGGTTAATCAGGTGGATCTTGTTGCTACAAGAGTTTGACTTGGAGATTAGAGACAAGAAAGGCTCAGAGAACTTTGTAGCTGACCACCTCTCAAGGCTTGACCATAGTGTGATGCAGGCCTCAAATGATGGGGAGATCAAGGAGGTTTTCCCTGATGAGAGACTTCTAGCTATTTCTACTATTCCTTGGTTTGCAGACATTGTCAACTACTTGGTGGGTAAGGTTGTTCCCCCTGATTTTTCTTTTCAGCAAAAGAAGAAATTAATTTCTGATGCTAGGCAGTACTTATGGGATGACCCTTACCTATTTAAAGTATGTGGAGACAAGGTTATTAGGCGTTGTGTGCCTATGGGTGAGGTAACTTCTATCCTTGAGCATTGTCACTCTAGAGAGGTAGGTGGCCACTTTGGCCCAAATAGAACTGCATATAAAGTGTTACAATGTGGTTTTTATTGGCCTACTATATTTAAAGATGCTCATGAATTTGTGAAAGCTTGTGATAGTTGTCAAAGGAGTGGCAACATTTCTAGGCGTCAAGAGATGCCTTTAAACAACATTTTGGTTTGTGAGATATTTGATGTATGGGGTATTGACTTTATGGGGCCCTTCCCTAAATCTTTTTCAAATCAATATATTCTTGTTGCTGTAGATTATGTGTCTAAGTGGGTAGAAGCTGTAGCCTTACCTACTAATGATGCTCGGGTGGTAGTGAGATTTTTAAAGAAAAATATTTTTACAAGATTTGGCACTCCCCGAGCAATTATTAGTGATGGTGGCACCCATTTTTGCAATAAACATTTTGAAAATCTTTTGAGCAAATATGGTGTCACTCATAAGGTAGCAACTCCTTACCACCCACAAACTAGTGGGCAAGTTGAAATTTCAAACAGAGAGCTGAAAAGGATTTTAGAGAAGACAGTTAGTGCATCAAGAAAAGATTGGTCTTTGAAACTTGATGATGCACTATGGGCCTATAGAACTGCTTTTAAAACCCCCATTGGGATGTCTCCTTACCGTCTTGTTTTTGGAAAAGCATGTCATTTGCCTGTTGAATTAGAGCATAAAGCACTTTGGGCTTTAAAATTTCTAAACTTTGATGCTCAGCTTACAGGTGAAAATAGGTTGCTGCAGCTCGATGAATTGGATGAGCTCCGTCTGGGAGCTTATGAGAATGCCAAGTTATATAAGGAGCGGACTAAAAAGTGGCATGATAAGCGCATCCAGCAGCGTGAATTCCATGTTGGTGAAAAAGTTTTAATTTATAACTCACGTTTGCGTCTTTTCCCAGGAAAGTTACGCTCAAGGTGGTATGGACCCTACACTGTTACTCAAGTTTTTCCTTATGGAGTGCTTGAGGTATCTCATGAAGATGGCACCATTTTTAAGGTCAATGGGCAGCGTGTGAAGCATTTTGAGGAAGGGTTGAGTCAAGTGAGCTATGTCACTGCCCTCAAGGACTGACTCTAGTACCGTCAGGCTCGGGACGTTAAACAAGCGCTTTGCAGGAGGCAACCTGTGTTTTATTTTCTCTCATTTTTGTTTTGTTTTGTTTTGTTTTTAGGAATAAGCTCAGACTGCAAGCTCTCTCAGGGAAGTCACTCTTACTCTCTCATTTATTTATTGTTGTGCCAATTTAATATTTTGCATTGAGGACCATGCTTTAGGCTAGTGTGGGGGAGTAGAGTTTAACTTTGTCAATTCATCTCTATTAATGCACATACCCACTGTATAAGTTGATAGCATTTTTTCTGGCTTATTTTAGCGGCTTATGCTTCAAGTTGAAAAAAAAATATAGAGATTTTGCCTTTAGGGGATCCCATAATCAATTTACTTGACAGACTTGTGCTTAATTGTAACTGTGAGGATGTCCTTAGGAAGCTGATAATTAGCATTTGTCTCTGCTGAGTACTTTTTGTGAACTAGCTTCTAAATGTGAGATTTGAGCCTTCATAAGGGGATTGATACTAAATCATAAATTTTTACCCCTTTCCTTTCTATGAGTGTGTTTCCCAATTTGCTACATTCTAGAATTTGTCTTTTGACCATTTCAAGGCAAAAATTGATTTGCATCATGTAAAAAGATTTGGGTAATTTAGGTATTTTTCTGGCCTCAGAGTTGTTTGTTGAATTTATCCCTTAGTTGCCCCCTTTGAGCTTAATTGTTATATTTTTTTTCTTTGGTACCCAGATATAATTTTTCTTTTTTGTGTGTGGTAACCATTTGGAATTAAATGTGGAGCAACTATTGAAAATTACAATTTCGTCCTATATTTTTAGTTGTCTATATTGTTAGGACTGAAACTTTGTCCTATACTTTAGTTGTCTATCTTGTAGGGATAAAAAAAAATAGTGAATCATGTACCTACCTTTTCCTCCAAAAAAAAAAAAAAAAACAAACAAAAATAGGAAGAAAATTTGAAAAAAAAGGAAAGCAACAAGGAGGAAAAGGCACATCAAAAGAATGAAAGAGCCAAAGGGCAAATCCAAAAAAAAATAATAAAAATGAAAGGGCCTACTCAAGAAAAAAAAAGGCAAATCAAAAAGAGTCTACTCAAGAGAAAAAGAGTGAAGAAGGAAATGGAATTAATTTGGAGTTTGGGCAAAAATTGTAAAATAGATAGGAGCTCCATATTTGGTTTCAAAGGTTACTATTTATTTCTTTTTTTTTTTTTTTGTTAGCCCTTTGATTATCCCTTTCTTCTTATACCCTACCTACATGAATTCACCCTGGCCCCATTACAACCCATAACACCCAATCTTTTGCATGCATGTGAACTATTTAGTGGAGATTTGGTCAAATTACAAACATATGGCAATGTGCATTTTGTTGAAACTTGAGTGTATATTTTCACTAGTCCCTAAACACTTAGAGAGATTGTGAGCGAGTGCCTTTGTTCACAGAAATGTGTTCTTCAGGGACTTGAGCCTCTAATTGGGCAACCTTTTGACACATCATATGTGCTATGTTGTCTATTGTCTGTCATTGTGCTTCTAATTTTGGGTCCCTTATTTGGCTGTCTCTGTTACTTTTTTTTGAAAAATTATATAGCCAGGAAATTTGCTTGAGGACAAGCAAAAGCTAAGTGTGGGGGAGTTGATAAGCTCCAATTTAGTGCAGTTTTTAGAGACACTTTTGAGTCATTTTTAGAGCAGTTATTATTAATAATATAAATTACTAACTTAATTTGCTCTTATTTTGCAGAAAGATAGAAAAAGACAAAAAGAATGAAAGTCCAATTTAAAGCTAATTTAAAGCTACACAAGAATCAAAATTATATGAGCTTGAATGAAAAGAAAAGATCAATTTTTATTTGGAGCATGGCTAGCAGCCCAACTTTGTCCACGGATCAATTGGAGGCCCACAATTGAAACCTAAATCTCATTTATAAAAAGCTTGCAGCATTCATTCACGAGGGAGTTTTTCCTCTTGACGGGAGAATCACGTGCCGCACACAACCACAACACACCAAAGGAGACCTTTGATAATTAATTAATTCAAGGAATTGAAAAGGAATTGAATTGGAGAGGAGAACCTGGGCGTGAAAGAAAAAGGCAGTGATATTGCATAATTAAAAGAAGAAAGAGCCGCGACAGTAACAGGAGAGACGTCGACGGCAACAGTAGTGCCGGCAAATAGTGGAGAGAGTTTTGGTACCCGTTCTTGACACCGTGAGAGAGCTCTGGAGCAGAAAAAGGAGACGAAATTTGCAGGATCAGAAATTTCTCTATCCGAGTTATTTTTATCTCTGTAATTTATGACTCCTAATTTTATTCCAATGTTCTTGACTAGTATGGATAGCTAAATCCTCTTCTAGGGTCTAGGTGGATCTTGCTTGATTAGAGACCTTTTTATGTTTTAATTTATACTTTGAATTCCTGGTTTTTATTTCAATTGATATTATCCTATTGCTTTTATCACATAATTAGGATTGACAACCTTTGCATGTTCATAATCAATTAGTTGATCAGCGACCGTACTGCAATTAGTTGGTGGACCTATAGGATAATTGAGACTATAATTAATGAATGACCAAACTTTAATTTAGTCTTCCAATCATTCAACCTTTTTGTACCTTATGCTTTCCTTCTATTTAAATTCTAGCATGACCAAACTAGGGTTAATTTAGGGAAAAGAATATTAATCGCGAATGACCAAACGGGTTAATAGCTTTAGTAAAGGGATTGGTAATTGAATAAAATAAGGGGATTCAGGTAGAATTAGACATAGAGGAATCGAAACTTGCAAGTGAAACCGTGACCCTAGGCTTCTCTCCATTGGTTAATCTTTACATTTTAATTCTTGCTATTTATTTCTTTTTATTTTAGTTTCTATAACAACCACACATTCGTTCGTCTAAATAATAATTAATCTTAAGTAGTTTGGTACTTGTTAATTAATCCCTGTGGAGACGATATCTTTTATACTACTTCTGCGAGAGAGTACACTTGCTCTAAGTGTGTTTTTAACGCAACAAGTTTTTGGCGCCGTTGCCGGGGATTAATTTAATAATATTAAACGAAAAAGATTTTTTATTGCTTTAGACATTTATTTTAATTCTTGTTTTAATTTAATAAAAAGAAAAAAAAATTATATTTAGTTTTATTTTATTAGTTAGTTTTATTTTTATTACTATTACTAGTGCATGCTCACCCGCTCCCAGGAGCCTATTTTGGTTTTTGATCCAGAAATTGAAAGAACTGCTCGAAGGATAAGAAAAAAGACAAGAGTGATGGCTGCCAATCCGAGAAGAACTCTTCGGGACTACTTTACTCCCACAGCAAATATCACTACAAGCATAGTCAATCCACCTGTGCAAGCTACTAACTTTGAGCTCAAACCCAGTTTGATTCAAATGGTTCAGAATTCGACTATGTTCAGAGGTGCACCAACAGAAGACCCACACACCCATCTTTGAAACTTCTTGAGGGTGGCAGACTCAGTAATTTGTAATGGTGTCACTCCTGATGCCATTAGAGTGAGATTGTTTCCATGGTCATTGGCTGACAAGGCATCTGCTTGGCTAGACTCTCAGCCTGCTGAGTCCATTACCACGTGGGACCAACTGAAACAAAAATTCTTGACCAAATATTTCCCTCCAGGTAAGACTACTAAGATCCGAGGTGCAATAATCAGCTTTGCTCAACTCGAGCAAGAATCTTTACATGAAGCTTGGGAAAGATTTCAAGACTTACTCCGAAGTTGTCCACATCATGGATTTGAGAAGTGGCAATTGCTTGAATATTTTTGCAACGGATTATCTTCTCAAAATAGGGGAATTATTAATATGGCTTGTGGGGGCTCTCTAATGAATGGGTTTGTCCTCCACTCGCGTTTGTCCTCTCCACCACACCTTTTTCTCTCACCTCGCCTTGGTCTCTTCCCTCCCTCCTATGTCATATGTCCTTCGGCCTCCCTCCACCGAAACCTTCACTGCGAGCCGCGACCACCACACCACCGCCGTCAACCATCAAAACCACCCTCTCTCTCATCATCACCTCACGTTCTCTCTCTCACCGTCGCAATACAGTTCTCACCGTAGCCATCACCGTGCACCACCCTCTCTCCATCGTCATCCTCTTCACCGGCAAACAGCACGCACCACACCGTCGTGCACCCCTCTGTCACCATCGCGAGAATTTCGACGGCGATACCGCAACGCCCTATGCGATCGTCTCCTCCGACTAACCACCGCCGTCAGCACCGCCAGCGTCTCCACGGTACCCCCCTGTGGTTGACGTCTCCAGCGTCGTTTTCTTCCCCCCTCACTGTCGCGCCTCCTCTCCCCCTCTCTCTCTCTCTCTCCTTCGTTCTTCTCTCCTTCCTCCCTGTTTTCCTTATGCGGCGCTGATGAAATTAGGGTAGGAGAAGTTAGGTTTTTTAGTTTCATTTCACAATGCCTAGTGGGCTGCTTGTTTTGGTTTTTATTTCTCGCACCCCCTAGTTTCCTGCATACTCCCCTTCCTTGTTTTTTATCATATTGATCTTCACACCCCCTGGTTTACGTCATGCGCCCCTTCCCTCTTTTTCTTAAACACATTAATCCTCACACCCCATGTTTTACTCCGTACGCATCCCCATATGGCCCATTCCTTTTTTTAAAAAAAACAGAAGAAAAGAAAACGCAGCCCAGCCTACACAAACCAGCTGGGCTCGCTGTTTACACCCCCTTTTTTAAATACAGCCCTCGTTGCTATTCATACACTTTTTTTTAATAACGTAACACCCACGTCAATTACACTTCATTTTCTGTTACAACTCACTTAGTTTTTTTTTTACTTACATCATAATGTCTCCAAACCAGTTTTCTCAACAACTATCCACAAAAAATGGCTTGTTACTAATGGTCACTCTGAGCTTAGCTTGTTTGACCGTTAATACTGGCTTTAGTTTTCAAACGAGCTATGAGTGACGACCACTCTGAGTTTTACTTGTTTGGTCGTTACGAATACCTCCCCCAATTTCAAAAAATAAATAAAAAAACACCAAACACACAAACATTTTCTACCAAGAACTACGTGTGATTTGATTCTCTACCAGGAGATACGTAGGAGCAGAGGGCGGTCGACCTCTGTCAATTGCATTAATAAAAAACCTTTTTTTTCTCTTTTAATTCACTTTTCTCCTTTTTCTCAAAAAAGTACAAAAACAACTAATTGTTTATCGAGTCCTTTTCTATTATTATTATAAGGGTAAAAACATTATTTTTGAATTAATAAATGTTTACATATTTAGTTACAAGGTAACCTTCCTTAGGAAGGATGTCGTAGGGTGCTAATACCTTCCCTACGCATAAACGACTCCCGAGCCTAAACCTGGTCCGCAAAACCCCCTTATCCACTCAATAGGGATTTTCCAATGTTTGCCCTTAAACTAAACTTTGGTGGCGGCTTCATTTCATGAACTTCGAAGAATCCCTCCTCCGGATTTTTCGGGCGCAACAATAGTTAAATTATAACTATTTGTGTCAATATATGACTAGCCCCTTTACCAGTCGTGCAAAGCCCACAATCCCGGTAAACAAAGTGCTATCACATATTTTTAAGCCTTGTCAATTAATATATAATTACAAGCTTTTCTCAAACGAAGCATCGACCATGCAAATCCCACAATCTCGATGAATCGAAAACCTATCTAAGCATAAATCGGCCGTGCAAAGCCCATAATCCCGATAACGCACATTAGACCACACCATAACGTTTCAGGGCCTAGGGTAGGGGTTCATTACTTCCCCGCCTAGTATGCTATTCGTTGGGTCGTCACCCAACTCGATATAATCTATATATCTTACCCGCATTGGGCCGACTCCTAAAATTCTAGATAATATATATCTATTGTTGACCTATAACCCGTTTCAATGAATCCTATGTTAGACATCCGACGTTATAATCATAGCGTCGAGTGGGATCTACGATCCGGTTATTATTCAAAATGTGAACTCATACGCGGTCTACTTTTCGGTTTTTCGAACAAGTATAACTTTCCAAAAACAGTACATTATGAAATTCAATTTATATATATAGTTTGGTCTTTGAATAAGCTTTCAAACGCACCTGAGAACACCTCAATCGGGTTCCCGGATCAAAAGTTATAGGGAAAATAAAATCAAAGGCGTTTACTGAAAAATTACACTGCGTCGCGACGCGAACAGGTTCTGTCGCGACGCGAAAAGTTACAGAAACGAAATTGTCACAAAACTAATCATGGTCGCGACGCGAAGGGATCGGGTCGCGACGCAATGGTTAGCTGAAAGTGCAGAAAACCGTTTTCCAAAAATTCGGTTTTGTGTCGTTTCGCTTTCAATCCGGTACCGGGACATTCTAGGACATTTGTAACTTAAAGACAGATATTCCTCATGACGATCCAGACATATTCCAGTTCAAATCATTCGATTTAAAAATCACATAGAATGTACATATTTTTATAAAAACCGTAAAAGTTATTTTTTCCGAAAAACGGTTTTCGACTCGATAATTTGTTCGAAATCAAGACAAGGCATTCAACCAGCAATTTCCAGTAATCCAAAATAATAGGACATAACCCTAATCGTGAGTAAAACTCATTGAATGCCGAAGTCACGCGAGTTGAGCCGAAGTACGAAGCTACCGAATCGTTATCACACGAACAATCCCCGAATTAGCCCAACCGTGCAAGATAGCAGCACCACTTCTTTTCAGTTCGAATCCAGCAACTTCCCCAACACAAAGCTCCTTTCAAACAGAAATGTAGGTTCAGTTTTGTCCTTCTTCTATCTCCACATGAACATGCAAGACACTAAAAGTCTCAAGACTCCATTGTTTGCCTTTGGAGATTCAAAAATCGAAAATGGCCAATTACAAAAGAGGAAGGATGAGGTTCAGAATGTAGGTTCACCAGAAAGAGCATGAAAAATGGAAGAGGTTTGTGAAGAAAGAACTTACATGCAAGAACTTCCTCTCCTCCTTCTCTCCCTTGCGCTTCCCTTCTCTTTCTCTCCCTTTTCTTTGTTTTCTGATTTGGTTGAAATGGTTAAATGAAGGGAGTGAGCTCAGCTGGTGTTGAGTTGGGTTAGTGAGCTGAGGGTTTAAAAAAAAGTCGTGAAAAGACCAAAATGCCCTTGGCTCATTAAATCATACTTTAGGCGCTGAAAATCCTTTTCGATCCTACGGTTTCCCCTCGGCGTAGCTTTTCTCGACTAACCCGGTTACGAATCGTGAATTTATTATTTTCCTCTACTAGAAAATATTTAAATTCACATGGGTTAAAATTTTAAAAATTAAGGATGTTACATTAACAACATCTAATGTTTTCTTGTCAAGACGCAAAAGAAAATGTTCATGTATAAAAGTTAAAAACATTGATGAAAGAAAAATATAAAAAATAATTATACTGACATATTACGTTTTCCTATAAGAAATAAAAAGTAATGCATGTTTTTTTTGAAAGATTTACTCGTTGAAGCTAATAAGATATAAAAATTAAATATTCTCGTAACATTTAATATTTTATCGTCTTACCTCAAAAGCAAAAATAAGATTTATAAAAAACAAAAAAGACATTTATAAAAAATAAATATATTTAGAAAAGTCATAATACAAAAAACTAGTTAGTATAATGACTATTTAATAGATAGTAGTAGATTAATAAAATAAAGTGTACAGTGATTAGTTAATTAGAGCTCAGAATATGTTGTAATGACAAATTAGTATGAAAATAATAAATATATTTATAAAGTTATAATACAAAAAAATTTATACCATTACTATGCAACTGTTTCCCATCGAGACTCAAAAGTAAAATAATTAATTATAAAAATAAAAATATTTACGAAAATAAAATATAAAGTATTTGTATTCCGACAACGTGTAATGTTTCGCCATCGGGAATTAAAAGTAAAGAAATTTAAAACATTTAATATTTCCCCATCTAATGTTTTCTTGTCGAGATACAAAAGAAAAATGTTTATTTATAAAAGATAAAAGCATTCATAAAAGAAAAAAAATATAAAAAATGATTATACTGACGTGTTACGTTTCCTCGTAAGAAACAAAAACTAATGAATTTTTCTTTGAAATGTTTACTTGTTTATTTGATTAGTTGAAATGTTTACTTGTTGAAACTCAAAAGAAATATATAAAAATTAATTATTCTGGCAATATTTAATATTTTCTCATCCTACCTCAAAAGCAAAACAAAGATTTATAAAAAAAAACAAAAAAATATTTATAAAAACTAAAGTATTTATAAAGTTATGATATAAAAAAATAGTTTATATAATAAGTGTTTAATAGATAGTAGTATAGTTGATTAATAAAATAGTAAAATAGAGTGTAAAATGATTAATAAAATATAGTGTAAGATGATTAATTAATTATTGATAAGAACATGTTGTAATGACACATTAATATGAAAATAGTAAAGATATTTATTAAGTCATAATACAAAAATAGTTATACCAGTATTAGGTAATTGTTTCCTGTCGAGACTAAAAAGTAAAATGATAATTTATAAAATAAAAATATTTGTGAAAATAAAATCTAAAGTATTTGTATTCCGATAATGTGTAATGTTTCGCCATCAGAAATCAAAAGTAAGGAAATCTAACAACATTTATCATTTCCCCGTTGGAACTCAAAAGAAAAATATAATAATAATTAATTTGACAACATCTAATGTTTTATTGTCGAGACTCTAAAGCAAAATATTTATTTATTAGAAAATAATAACATTCAAGAAGGAAAAATATAAAAATAATCAGGGCCGATCATTGAGATGTGCAGGTACCGTACAAAGCCTCGACCCAATGTCATTTTTTAAGGACCCAAAAAAATATTACTCTCCCATTCCCAATCTTTGGTATGTTTGGCCTTTTTTCCTCTCAAAACAAGAAAGGGTTCTTTTAAAAACCCAATATACAATTTTACCAAACTTTTCCAAATAAAACCCTTTTATTTATCGAGCCTTTTAAATACCCAAGACGACTATTGTTGTGCAAAAAGTAGATGTGCAAGTATACACAATCGCAACAAGTAATATAATGATAAGTAAAGATCGTTCCCATGGAGATTGTTGAGTTTACTTCTATATTTAAATTAGTAATTTAGCTAGTGAGAAAAATAAGTAACAAATACAAGTTGTCAACAAGTAATGTCATTGTGATTAACATAAATGTAAATAAACAAGTAAAGAAAGTTCAAGAGTTGATAAAATGAGTTGGATTGTTCTTTGCTAAGTAATTTCTCAGTAGTGAAGCGCTATAGCGTTAGACGTTGTAGCGTTAAGCGCTGTAGCGGTATGGCAGCGTGCCTTTCAGTCACTGTCGCCAGGGTTATGTTTCAAGACTCCTATGTCTAGGCTCTAAATAAGTTTTACCCCTGTATAATAAAGAACTTACAGCTTTTACCTTATGAACTATTGCTCCCCTATGTTTAGAGTTAAGCACAAATTGTCTAAATGTCTTTAAACAACATTTCATTCATATCAATCCTTGAGTTCTATTCGTAGACCATGTCTGTACCTACGAATCTACTTATTTCAGTTGGTCATTCCCAAAACAAGTTTGAAAGCATTAAAGAACAAAGGTTGAGACACAAAACATCATAACGTTATATTGCTAATACTAAAAAGTCATTACAAAGCTTAAAACAATCCAACTACTAAGTGTTTAGCTCATGATGAGCATCATCAACATAATACAAACCAAAAAGCTCATATTACCGTGAATGAAAAGAAGAAGCAAGGTTGCAAAAGATGCACGTAGTGGCCTCCTTCTCATGTGACGGGTTGCTGACGCTACAGCATCGCTTCACAGCGCTGGAAATGATAATCTTCTCTTGAAAAACAAAAGCTTAAAGTGGAGGATTAATGGAGGAGAAGGGTATCACGTTTTCCTCTCCAAAAACTCTCCTTATTCTGAATTCTATGTTGTGTGGAAGAAGAAGAAGTGAGATAGATATTATCCACATCTCATAAAGTAGATATTTACAAAAAGGTGACAATGACATCTTTCAATAAGAATGCTCCAAGTGTCCTATTTGTCATTAAAAAGCTTCCACAAATTCTGAACAGCAAGGGATAAGTATGATGACTCATCAAATAATAGTAGGCTCCAAAAGTGTCCAGCTAGCTATCCCACCGACATATAGCGCTATAGCGCTTACCGCTGCCCAGCGTCTACCGCTGCAGCACTCAAGCAAAACATCAATATACTCAAAAAGCACCAAAAGTGTCAAATGATAACAAACAAGCTCCTAACCCTTCTTTCCTCTAAATAACTAATATTTACCTAATAAAACACGAATATTACTTGAGAACTTGTGTTGATTTAAGTGATAAGAGCATAAATAACACATCTAAATATGAGTTATCAACTATTAAGTTATTAACTCTTTTATTTTGATTTTGAATATTCCAAGACAACTACAAAGAGAGTATTTTAGTACTTAGCTTACACAAATTAATTGTACATTAATTTGTGTGCAACAAGCCAAAAATAGCAAAGATTAGGAACGGAGGAAGTACACTTTTAAAAAAAAAACTTTAACATTCAACTTTTTTGTTTAAGAAAAGAGATGTGGGTCGGCCGACAAGAACAGAGTATGTTCTTGGCTAACATTCCTCTTTAAAATTTGAATTAAATAGCCTCTCAAACTTTTTTTTATAACATCTGTTCTGTATCCAAATGACTTAGCTTCTCAATGCAGGACTACTATTAAAACCCACAAAAAAACTATATTCAACACTTTGCCTTCATTTCACTACTGCACAAGAACGAGGTTGATCTTGTTAATAAAACAATTAACCCAAGGAGACAAATTGTTGATAAATTTCTTATGGCGGATCTTAATTTATCTTAAAAAATGGAGTAATATCTGAGGCCCAATTTGATAAAATAGAGGCCCAATTAGGAGCTAAATTTTTAAGATTTGAACAGGGCCTATAAATTGTTTGGGACGGCCCTGAAAATGGCTATAGCAACAATGTGTTACGTTTCCCGTAAGAAATCAAAAATCATAAAACAAAAATAATTATATTGTTTTTAAAAAATTAAGATAGAATAAATTTGTACTTTCTAAAATTTTTAGAAAAAAAAAACTGTTTTTAAAAGCCTAATCAAACATACTCTTAGTACTTTAATTTTTTAAAAACTAAAAAGAGAATTTGAAAAGTGGTGCCCGTAGTGGTGTGCAATAAGTAGATATCTACAAACAAGTATACTAGTTGGCGTCGCTCAAATACTAGTAGAGGTGTGTGCAAGACCAACGCTCCCCAGTGTCCCCACAACCAAATCTCGCATTGCTCCATGTTGCGTACCAAGTCAAGGTATTTACAATCAACGTATACATGGCTCTTATCTATTAAATATACAATTGAGAATAATTTTAAATTTTAAACGTCCACATGTTTTCACATTATTGGTCCACCTAATCATCCCACATATCAAATCACTCAATATATGTCCCAGACCAATGACGTCAGCCCATTTAACAATAACACACCAATTAAATAGCTGTAACCAGAAAAATTTGAATCCAAAAATATTACAATGAAGACTAATTAACTCTGACTTTATGACCCGTTCTATGTCAGTTTTGCTACAATTTAATGCAAACAAATTCAGGTTCCACATTCAAATACAAAAAAACATTGAATTCGTTGGCCTCACAATCCAATAAAATAGCTGTAACCATTTCATAATCAATATAATACATCACCAGCTGTTATTACTCATGCTACAAATCACAAATTATGCCTGATTTTATGGCATTTATGCTACAATTCCCTGCCCACAAATTTCGGTTCAAAATTAAAAACCAAACAACACTTTCAATTACATTTTGCATATCTCACATTATGCCTGATTTACATTCTGCATATCTCACATTATGCCTGATTTTATGGCATTTATTCCATTGACTTCCCTGCCCACAATTTCAGGTTCACAATTCAAAACCATTAAAACTTTCAATTACATTCTGCATATTCTGCATACAGCTAAAATGACAGAAACATACACTGTCACCCAGAGTCTGTGCGCATAAATCAGTACACATAATCCCTGATTCTGTGCGCACATTTGCAGGTCCACTGATGAAGGAATTCCTTCCAAAACACACTTTTTATGGATCAGCATTACGCTCCCTCCCTATATAAAATCTGTACGTATACCACAGAAAGTTATACAACACCCCATTGCTTTATAATCCCTATAGCGCTAATAAATTTAAACAAAATCATGAGTTCCTCTATTGCGAATACCTTTGATATGCTGTCCGATGTCAATAGCTCTAGAGAAAACTGGAAATTGCTGGTCCGCATAGTACGATTGTGGCCAATCAAGGATGCGGAAACCAATAAGATCACATTTGCCATCGACATGGTCATCACCGACACACAGGTATTCACTATCCTTTTCCCTGATTTGTTTACAACCTGAACAGGTATACATATCTGTGACATCAGTTCACTTTTCAGATCTGTGTTAATAGTGGTTATTAGAACTTTTTATTATTCCATATATTGTTATTACATCCATACATATATTCAGAAGGATAATTGTAACACCCTGGTATTTTTATTTGTTAAAAACACCCAAGTGCACATTAAACATACATCAGAGATATTATTTCCTGTTCAGACACTGAATACCATTATAAATTTTTCGCTGAATAAAACAAAAGTCTTATATACACACAAGACCATAACCTGTCAGCAACTATGGTAGTCAGAGTCATACAAGAAAGCGGAATGAAGGACAAACATGACACTAATGTCATAGCGTTGTGATACATGGACAACAGAAGAAAAATAAACTTAAACTTAAAACTAAGTCATCATCCATCTCTCGGGGCCACCTACTCGTGCCTCTGAGTTTTCTTCTGTCCCTGTTTATCTGTAAAACAACAACATTTAAACAGTGAGATACAATCTCAGTGAGTTCTACCGATACCCCTACTAACACTCTCGGCTAGTTTAAAAACATTTTATTAACTCAACACGGCACCGACTGCGTGACCGCTACATCCCGGTGAACCGCATTATTTTACACATAGCATTCCACCGGCTGCGTGACCGCTACATCCCGGGGAATCTGCTATAACTCAGTACGACACCGGCTGCGTGACCGCTACATCCCGGTGGACCGTACAATAATTAATTTAACATAACACCGACTGCGTAACCGCTGAATCCCGGTGAACCCCCCTACCAATAGTACATTCTCCCATTGGCATGGAGCCTAGGGAAGGGGATCATGACTGCCCCGCCTAGTATGTTACACATGGGTCGTCACCCAACTCGATATACTATATACGTATATCTACAATACTATGAACTCATAGTCCATCAAATCAGATAATGCCAATTGAACACTTAACCCACGCTTTTATAAAACCAAGTTCACACTCGTACTCTAACTGACCGCTTTTCGACACAATTTTCAATATCAAAAACAGTTCATTTTGCCTTAAAAATAGAATATTCAGTTAGGCCTCTGAATAAGCTTTCCAACGCATTTTAGAACACCCCAATCGGGTTCCCGGATCAAAAGATATCGCGAAAACAAGATCAGTGAAAAACTGTTGAAAATCTGCAAAACGTCGCGACGCGAACTGCTACCGTCGCGACGCGAGAAACGACAGAAACATTTTGCGTGACAAAACTGCACTTGGTCGCGACGCGATGCCCTGCGGGTCGCGACGCGATGGAGACCTGTCTGGTGCAGATTTTGCGATTTTCGCAAAATCCGCTATTCCGCTCAATTCCGATTTCAGTTTCGATCGAAAACAGATCCAACAACCAGTATAATGAATCCAGTACAAATCACACAATCAATTAATCCAATCCAAAACGTAATTTAAACGGATTTCTATCCAAAACGCTATTTTTCGAATAACGGTTTTTGACTCAAAATTTATCGGAACCAATCAACGCACAAATTATACCAAAACGGAATAAACCTAAACGTGAGTAAAACTCACCCTTGAAGCGAGAGCCGATATCGAACCGAATTTGCCGAGACGTCGAAATCACCGAATCGAACCCAAACAACACCGAACCGCTCCTAACTTCGTTCCGAGCTTCCAATCGCGTTCAATCCGCTCCTAGCTTCGATCCTAAGCATAACCCAATCACCAACACAACCGATTAATCCTTGATTTCAACAAAGTTTCCCCACAAACCCCCAATTTTCGAAATCAAAAGGAAGGGGGGAAAAATGGAGAAAAACTCACCAAGTTATTGGGTTATGGTAATGGTGATGAGATGATGAATTTTTGGAGGAGTTGGCTCACCTCTTCTTCTTCCTTTCTCTTCTCCTTTCTCCTTCTTCTTCTTTCTCTTCTTTCTCTTCTTTCTCTTCTTTTCTCTGTTTCTTTTTCTCTCTCTCGTGGACCCTCCTTTTCTTTTTATTTAACACACACTCACACACTCATTTAATTAATAAATGAGTGGTAGCGTGGTCCAAATACCATATTGATCTTGATTCCTTATTTCGATTCCAAAACTTCCTTGACCCGTATTATTCGGTCAACGATCCTGTGACAGCCAATAATTAATTTTAGCACTCAATTATTTTACCAATTAAGTACCAAATTAATTCAATTGGGTTAACATCCAAATAATTCGATTAATTATTTTGAGGATGTTACAATAATGAATTATTACATCCATACTCTGATTATGTTACCTCAGGTCAATATTCAGATCTGATTTTGTATCCAATATCTGTGTTAATAGTGCTTTTATCGTATGAATAACTATCGTATGAATAACTATTGACAGATCTGTGATATCAGATATTCCAATCATATAAATAACTATTAGTGCTATTAGGTGTAGTAATACTGATTTTGTATTTTCAAGCAGTCTAACTGCTGGTGTTGCTTGGAACTGAACAACTAACTTCTACATGTCTAACTGCTGGTGTTGACAGATCTGTTATATCAAACACAGCTCAGATCTGTGTTAATAGTGTTTATTAGTCCTTATTACAGATATATTAACATCCAGAACTATATGGAACTTCAAAGATATATCTGTGTTAATCTTTGATATATCAGCAATATATATGTGTTAATCTTTGATATATCAGCAATATAGGGAACTTCAATATTAACACCCAAAAATGACATAGATTAAAAATTCGCCCTTCATATATTCATACTCAGATTAAGTTCCGGAAATATCTCGATTGTTTCAACAGAACGCATTACACTTATTATAATGACGTCAGCCCATTTAACAATAACACACCAATTAAATAGCTGTAACCAGAAAAATCTGAATCCAAAAATATTACAATGAAGACTAATTAACTCTGACTTTATGACCCGTTCTATGTCAGTTTTGCTACAATTTAATGCAAACAAATTCAGGTTCCACATTCAAATACAAAAAAACATTGAATTCGTTGGCCTCACAATCCAATAAAATAGCTGTAACCATTTCATAATCAATATAATACATCACCAGCTGTTATTACTCATGCTACAAATCACAAATTATGCCTGATTTTATGGCATTTATGCTACAATTCCCTGCCCACAAATTTCGGTTCAAAATTAAAAACCAAACAACACTTTCAATTACATTTTGCATATCTCACATTATGCCTGATTTACATTCTGCATATCTCACATTATGCCTGATTTTATGGCATTTATTCCATTGACTTCCCTGCCCACAATTTCAGGTTCACAATTCAAAACCATTAAAACTTTCAATTACATTCTGCATATTCTGCATACAGCTAAAATGACAGAAACATACACTGTCACCCAGAGTCTGTGCGCATAAATCAGTACACATAATCCCTGATTCTGTGCGCACATTTGCAGGTCCACTGATGAAGGAATTCCTTCCAAAACACACTTTTTATGGATCAGCATTACGCTCCCTCCCTATATAAAATCTGTACGTATACCACAGAAAGTTATACAACACCCCATTGCTTTATAATCCCTATAGCGCTAATAAATTTAAACAAAATCATGAGTTCCTCTATTGCGAATACCTTTGATATGCTGTCCGATGTCAATAGCTCTAGAGAAAACTGGAAATTGCTGGTCCGCATAGTACGATTGTGGCCAATCAAGGATGCGGAAACCAATAAGATCACATTTGCCATCGACATGGTCATCACCGACACACAGGTATTCACTATCCTTTTCCCTGATTTGTTTACAACCTGAACAGGTATACATATCTGTGACATCAGTTCACTTTTCAGATCTGTGTTAATAGTGGTTATTAGAACTTTTTATTATTCCATATATTGTTATTACATCCATACATATATTCAGAAGGATAATGAATTATTACATCCATACTCTGATTATGTTACCTCAGGTCAATATTCAGATCTGATTTTGTATCCAATATCTGTGTTAATAGTGCTTTTATCGTATGAATAACTATCGTATGAATAACTATTGACAGATCTGTGATATCAGATATTCCAATCATATAAATAACTATTAGTGCTATTAGGTGTAGTAATACTGATTTTGTATTTTCAAGCAGTCTAACTGCTGGTGTTGCTTGGAACTGAACAACTAACTTCTACATGTCTAACTGCTGGTGTTGACAGATCTGTTATATCAAACACAGCTCAGATCTGTGTTAATAGTGTTTATTAGTCCTTATTACAGATATATTAACATCCAGAACTATATGGAACTTCAAAGATATATCTGTGTTAATCTTTGATATATCAGCAATATATATGTGTTAATCTTTGATATATCAGCAATATAGGGAACTTCAATATTAACACCCAAAAATGACATAGATTAAAAATTCGCCCTTCATATATTCATACTCAGATTAAGTTCCGGAAATATCTCGATTGTTTCAACAGAACGCATTACACTTATTATTTTGTAATATATTATTTTCAGGGGACTAAGCTCACTCTTACCCTCAAACGACAACTCTTCTATAAATATGAGAAAGAACTTGCCGAGGGTGTGGTGTACTACATGTCTAACTTTACCCCCGAAGCAAATGATGGGGAGTATCGCTCAACAAAACATGCTTTCAAGCTTAGATTCAAGAGAGGATCTGTGATCAAGCGTGCTGATGTAAACCTGGTCCCTCCATATGTTTATGTGTTTACACCACCTGCTGAAATATTTAACTCTGCATTTGACAACAACTACTTAGTGGGTAAGTAACTCAACCCATCAAAACGTTGTTTTACTATGTCTCTTTTAGTTGCTGCCCAAACAATATTCTAATAAATTTTTTTTTGAATGATTCTCAGATGTCATTGGTTCATTGGTTGGTATTGGGCAGCAGCGCTCCTTTATGAGGAATGGTGAAAAGTGTTTTATGACAGATGTTGATCTTGACTACCATGGGTAAATAAATTTTGAGCCGTTTTTTATAATTGTATTTCTTATAAATTGTTACTGATGTGTTACTACCATGTCCACCACCAGGTATCGATATAGCGTGACATTGTTTGGCCCTTTGGTCGATGAGCTTCAAGCCTCTCTTATTGCTGGAGATCCACGCAACACTGTCGTAGCGATCACTTTAGCAAAGTTGAAAGTCTTTCAAGGTCATGATTTACATTATTTAATGAGTTTAATTCGTACATGCTGTTTTGTATGTGCAAATATGCTATTTATTTGTTTGTCATACCTGCCTAACTTGATACTAATTGTTTTATCAACAAACTTATAGGGAAACCCGGACACATAAGCACCATGCATTCAAGTAGGCTGCTGCTGAATCCTGATGTCCCTGAAGCGGCTAAATTACGAAACAAGTAATTATATTTATGTCAATGAGCTGATATACCTGTGATTTATCTGTCTTTGATATTGATTTGATTCTTTTTTTAAACGATAAATTATATTTGTTGCAGCATGTCGGATTCATGGGAGTCTCCAAATAGTTTCTTGACTCAGCTGCAAACTCCTAAGGCGTCTCCGTTGGATGAAGAGTTCTTTCAAAATAGTCTTCCTGCTAACCTTAACCAGTTGAAAAGTTCTAAGCAGGTAATTTCAATATATTGTCCCTATTCTAATTTCAGATTTCACAGATCCAGCTTTTTCCCCTGATCCATTCCTTAATTTACATGCAAAATCAGCATGGTACTTTTGTCGTGTATGCGACAGTCAACCTCATAGCGGGGGATGGGGACTGGTGGTACACGGCCTGTCGTTGCCATAAGAAGGTGTATCCCGATGAGGATTTGTACTTTTGTGATAAGTGCAACAAGCATGTGGTCAACGTAACCCCTCGGTTAGTTGTCGTAAATAATATCATATTGGCCTGACAATTCATTTAACGATTGAAGATAGTAATTTTTAGCTACTATATTATTCATTATACGTCTACAGGTACCTGTTGAGGCTACGTGTCGTAGATGACACTGATTCCGCTATATTTGTCCTATTTGATCGAGAAGCTGGCATATTGTTGGGACAATCATGTACTGATCTCATTGAATCATCAGGGGTGGACATCAATTTTTTAAAGTTTTGTTTATGGAAATGACGTAGACATTCTGAATAAACTCTTCACAGTATATCGTTATTATAGTATGTTTTTTGTATGATTTTTTTTTTCAGAATGCAAATCCTTTAAACTTTCCTAGCCAAATCACTGATCTGATTGGAAAAGGCTTTCTCTTCAAGGTTCATTGTGATGGGCTGACGAATGATAGGTGGGAACGCACATTTCGTGTAAAAGGAGTTGGCACCGATGAGGGGTTGCTAACCAAATTTAAAGACATGTCAAATGCTGGCGAGGTATCAGTGTAGAACATATTAACAAGTTATCTTAATAATCCTATTGTTGCGTTCAAATAACTGTTTTCATTTTTACCACATTTTGACTGGCCAGGTTGTGGTCCCCAATACAACCAATACTATAGCTGCTAATGAACCTCTCAATATCATAGATCTGTCCCAGGTGTTACTTTGATCACTATTTGATTACATATCTATTAGTATTTATGTCAATTTTCTTTTATTGAATCTGGAATGTGCTTTCTCACTTATACCTATATATTGGATTTGTTTATTATAGCGTAATCCTACTGAAGTTTCACCCACAGAGATTGCCTCCACTGTTGTTAAAGAACAGAGGATTTCAGATTTGTCCCAGGTGTAGACCAAACCTTATTTGATCTATTTTTATGAATTTCTGTTATTATGGATTAGCAATTTATGCATCTTTTCTGTTGCAACTGATTATGCATCCGCTCAATTTCTCAAATAATAAAGGTCTGAACACATTATCTTTTATACCAGAATCTGCTGTCAAGGTTCGGGGACTCTGGATCCCAAGCTGCCGTTGCTAATGAGGGCACACCAATTGTTGACCTGAGCAACGATAGTGATATCACTCCTAAGCTTAAGAGGCCTTGCCCATTTGTCACCCACTCGACCCACCCTAATGGAGTTGTCCTAAAGGATATAAAGAAGGAGAAGCTGTGACTTTAAGGATTTTATTGTGTTTTTAAATATCTAAATTATGAAGTATGTATTGTTTTTAAGTACTAAAGTGGGATGTGTCCACAGTTTTCAGTTCAGTTTATAACTTTTGAGGGTGAGTGATTTCTACATGTCTCAACTGTTTTGTTTCTTTGACATATGTGGTAACCTTATCTGTGTTGAACTATGTTTGATTACTGAATTTCAGAAGTATGGTTTTGACTATTGCTGATTTTTGTCTTACTACTCTACACATGGTTATATAATATTCCAGATCTTGACATAGCTATTGAAGGGATTACTTTTTGTGATAAGCAAGCATCCTGTTAAAAGGATTTGCATAAAATATACCCACAACTTTAACACTGACTAATTTATTATCCTAAAAGCAATTTTAACGAAGAGGATTATACTAAAGTTCACGTGAAAAATGACAGCATTATATTGATATTACCTTGGCCAGAAAGTTGCTGCATATTGTCTTATCTTTCACTGTAACCTCCTTTGTAGGCCTCATCCATATATCTTTCACATCCTTTAGAAGTTCCCACTCATAAGTTGTTCATTCAATTTCTGGAATTTGGCCTTTTTCACATTATCTTCATCTTTATCAGCATTGGCATCTTCGCTTTCCTCACTGGCAGCAGCTTATCTGTGTTTAGCAAGTTGTAAGGTAAGACAGCCAAGATATTTTCAATAAAAGACAATCTAATTTCAAAAAATACAACAATCAATAACTCATAAAAGAAAATTATGGAGGCCGAATATCCAACTTAACTCTTAAATTATACATACTTCAATCCTCTTCCTCACTAGACTCGACTTTATCAGCATGAAAATTATGAATGGATTACTTTTTGTGATAAGCAAGCATCCTGTTAAAAGGATTTGCATAAAATATACCCACAACTTTAACACTGACTAATTTATTATCCTAAAAGCAATTTTAACGAAGAGGATTATACTAAAGTTCACGTGAAAAATGACAAAGCATTATATTGATATTACCTTGGCCAGAAAGTTGCTGCATATTGTCTTATCTTTCACTGTAACCTCCTTTGTAGGCCTCATCCATATATCTTTCACATCCTTTAGAAGTTCCCACTCATAAGTTGTTCATTCAATTTCTGGAATTTGGCCTTTTTCACATCATCTTCATCTTTATCAGCATTGGCATCTCCGCTTTCCTCCCTGGCAGCAGCTTATCTGTGTTTAGCAAGTTGTAAGGTAAGACAGCCAAGATATTTTCAATAAAAGACAATCTAATTTCAAAAAATACAACAATCAATAACTCATAAAAGAAAATTATGGAGGCCGAATATCCAACTTAACTCTTAAATTATACATACTTCAATCCTCTTCCTCACTAGACTCGACTTTATCAGCATGAAATTCCACATCAACCTCTTTGCTGGCCCAAATATGAATGGGGTAGTTTATAAATGTGGAATATGTCTTCATGGTTTCTTGTGAACAAGAGTAGTAATAAAAACAGACTTAAAGGCTATTTTGAAAGAATATACATGTACAACTCATCTTCTTTTTTTCAGTTTAATCTAAAATTATGTACAACTCAAATTTAGGAAAAAAACACCCTTAAAGCAGGGCTGTCATATGTGATTATATGTATGGAATATTTGATTATGCAGTACTAAAATGGTAAATTGAATTATCTGATTTTTAATTTCACTAACAATTACAAAAGTCAATGGAATATCTGATTTTATATGATCATTTACTACATTTTATTTTGACAATTAAAAATCCCCTGATTTTGGGTGTTTTTTTATCATGCACAATCCACGAATTCCGAAATGATTAATTAATATATTAAAGAGGAGCTGATACATATTCCATAGTCACACATTGGTTGTATCAATTTTAGGATTAGGATTTCAGAATTTGAGAATAAGAGTCTGGCTGAAAACAAATTTCGTATAAGGGTGTATGGAAAGCAACAAAAAGAAACAGCATAAAAAAAAGAGGAAGGCTAAAACATCCGATGATGTGACAGCCTCACGGAAGAGGCTTAATGCAGGTAGAGGCATGGCGTGTGGTTATGTTCATTTTTTCTTATGGTGTTCTCTAATGTTCTTCTTACATTATATTATGTTCTATGTTGATTGCAACTCTCCAGATGAAAACACCCCTCCAAATGTCAGATCAATGATCTCAGGACAGGGATCCCAGATTTCACGCGGCCCTACTGGTATGTAAACTCCATGGACTTTATGGTTAAAAATTGTAGTCTGACAAAATTTGATAGATAAAAAATTTATATTATGTATAATGTGTAATACTACTTCTTTATTTTATACAATAGTTATAGGGTCACCTATGGTGTATCAAACACCGTTATATCATCAACTTGGTGTAGATAGACCTCCATTTTCAACTATCGTTCAAGGTAATTTGGTTATCATACTAACCCAAAACCCGTTAGCATATAAACTTATGATGTTTGAAGACACAAAATGGAGGTCTATAAACTTATGCTCACAATTGTTACAGGTGTTACTAATTCCGGTATTAAGAGTAGTTGCTCAAAGGGAAAAGAGAAGATCATTCCAACAAACCCAGCTGAAGGTAATATGGATAAAAATTCTAATACATCAATAACAATTCTGCTTCACATTAAAAACATTTTTAAATCAGTTGGGTCGTTCATAGGCAGTACAGCTTCTACTGGACTATGTGTCATTGGGTCACCGGTCATACACTACCCATATAGTTATTGTTTTAATCCACAGCAACAAACAATCATGACATCAGGTTTCTGTCTTACCTAATTCTTTGATATGTTATTCACTTCCCATCGAATTTCGTACGCAATACATACCTATGAATTTTTTCTAACTCTACATGCATTTTTTCCGCCATTCACAGGAATGTATAGCCTAATTAACTCACCAATGCCGTCATATGAAGGACAACAATCATGCATGCAAAGCACACCGCTTTCGGATATTACCAATGGTATTTATAATATACATTCATTTCAAATTTGTTAAATCTGTTTTAATTCAACTTATGTAAATTACATATTAATAGTAGTGTTTATTATTTTACTATTTTTCTTTCACTTATTGTAAAACAAAGTGTACTCTATTTTATGTATTGGGGTTCTACCAAGCAATTGTGATTCAACATGGCATTTCATATTAGATTGGAATTCAATGTAACTATATGCTATACGTAATGTATTTCATACTCACAATGCATCAATAAATATGTAGTTGTCCAGAATGGAGCTTCAACAATTTGCCACACACAATTTGATAACTAAAACTTATGTGCCATCAACCCTTATTAATGTATAGCAAAAAAATTAATGAGATGCACTAAACTGACATATATCTTTGTTTTTATTCATAAATTTTACTTCATTTGTGCAATTTGACATACAACCCCATGTTTACACAGTTAGCATGGATTCAACTTTAAAAATGGCGCCGACAAAACAACTACATCAACTGTTTGTACATCATCCGTACACATTATTCACCCCACCAGCCAGGCAACCCCCGATAATGCTACAACCTAGACATGGTAAATCATTTACTCATGGTGCCCTCAACAATGCAAATTCATCAAGGGATAACCGGAAAAATGTCAACATCAACATAAAGACTAACAGGCAGCATGGTAAGCAGGAATGTCAATTATTTAGGATACTCTTTAATCGATTTTGATTAAACCTGATGTTGATTTTGGATTATTTGAGATATTTCATCTAGGATTCCTATTTATTATGTAATTTGTGTTTTAAAATGCATTTGAAGACAAGTCCCCTATGTTGTTGCAACCTGAGTTTGAAAGCAGTCAAAGATCCGAAGTTGTTAACCCATTTGATTATGTCCTTAACGGAAACCAATCGCGTAGTCAACCAAGAGGACAAGCTACAGTTGTCCCTATTTCCCTAACCTTTGATGACGAGGTTACGAACAACACAAGTCCCCCAAACACATATGATTCTGGTGAGGGCATATTAATGGGATTTGAGTCCACTATTACTAAATTTGTATTTTAGAGAAGTCTAATAACATTTTTATGTGTGCAGGTATGAATTCTGAACCCAATAGACCAACCCTCCATTCTGAATTACACGCAAAGGGAGAAGCACAATGTAAATGTTTTCCATTTTTCACATTTACCATTTTTAATTTTTACTTATCTACATGCAAGTATAAATATGCATACTACAATGTATTTGTACAATTAGGAGCTAACAGAGTATCTGTAATCTATTGCAGCTTACATTTACTTTGGACAACTTGAGCAGATTTGTAAACATTGCAATGCAAAACTATGGTTTGAAGAGAGGGCGGTCAAATCATATAAGGGTGCTAACCCTGATTTTTCATTGTGCTGCATGAAAGGCCAAGTTGAAGTTGAACTACTTCGGAAGCCCCCAGAACTATTACATCGGCTTATTACCGGAGATGAAAGAAGAGCAAGTCATTTCAGAGAAAATATACGGGCATACAACAGTATGTTTGCATTTACTTCTATTGGGGGTAAAGTTGATACAACTCTAAACAATGGCGGTGGTCCACCACAATTCATACTAAGTGGACAGAATTATCATCGTATTGGTAGTCTTTTGCCAGAACATGGATCCCGCCCCAAATATGCCCAATTATACATACATGACACACAAAACGAAACCAACAACCGCCTCAGTCATTTCAGGTACATTTTATACTCACATAACTAATCAAAAAAGCTTTTCCCATATATGCTTACTAACCTCTTGGTGGTTGTATTGAAACAGCAAGTCACAAAACCTTGACCCATCGTTGGTAAATGACTTGATGAAGATGATTGATGAACACAATGCATACTCGAAGAAGTTTCGACAAGTAAGAGACTATGCAGAGGCTAACCCAGACGTAAAATTCTGCCTAAGGTTAATGAGACATAATTACTCAAACTCTAGGACAGACAATCTCCCATCATGTGATGAAGTTACTGCATTAATTATTGGAGATGAGAGCCTTATTGAAAAGGGTCGCGATATCATTGTAAAGCATAGATCCGGAGACTTTGAACAACTTCATGAAACGCACGATGCATTTATTCCCCTACAGTACCCACTAATATTTCCATACGGTGAAATAGGATACCAAGAGGACATGAAGATAAAACAAAGACAAGGACATGAGTGAAGCGAATCCAGACAACGTGTCACGCTCCGAGAGTTCATTGCATTTAGAATTCAGGAGAGAGACGTTGAGTTTGGTAACATTGTAAAGGCACGTAGATTATTCCAGCAATTTGTTGTTGATTGTTATACCATGGTGGAGTCTCAACGGTTATCCTACATTAGGGCAAACCAGTCAGTCATTCGATGCGACCACCTCCACGGTTTGCAAGATGCGGTGAGTAGAGGTGAATTGGACCCGAGTGCTATTGGACGACGTGTTATCTTGCCATCATCTTTCACAGGGAGTACAAGATATATGTTCAACAATTGTCAGGATGCGATGGCTATATGTAAATATTTTGGATATCCTGACCTAGAGTATAACCTTAGAGGGGGGGTGAATAAGGTTATGAGTAAATATGGATTCTTTTCGCAAATGATGATTATATTCTTTTTCAAATCGGATGCGGAAAATGTGATTTGAACTTTTGGATAAGAAAACAAGCGAGAGTTGTTTAAATTGTATTCAATATTTCCAATAAAGATATTATAAAAGATAATCAGGATATTTGAATATATTAGATCTTAGAGAAGAAGAGTAGAAGATGATTGATGAGTATTGATAATATCACAATTAATATGTTTATATGACAGAGTAATTTAAGCACAGTAATATTAACAATAAACAGTGATAATGATAGTGATAATATCAATAAGCACAATAATATTAATAATAAACAGTTATAATAATAGTGCAAAATATAAAGAGAGAAGGGATAGAGGGACACAGATATTTAGCGAGGTTTGGGATAAAACCCTACGTCCTCGGCCTTAGGCTTTTCAACCCTTGGACTTAGCAACCACTATATTGAAGAGAGTTATTACAAACAGTCGACTTCAACAATAGTGAATCTCAATTCCCCGAACTGAGAACCCAAGCACCCGCTAAGGATTTCAAAACCAACTCAATCACCCTGATTGAGAGACCCAAGTAAAACTTCCCAGGATTTCAAAATGACCACTAAAACAAAATAAGAATTACACAGTTGAGATCTATGGATCCAATCACTTCTTAGTAATGTGTCAGTTTAGAAACTGAGAGAGATGAGTGATATTAGGATTTTAGATGCTCTAAAAATATGATATGGAATATGATCTTGCTTTTGCAAAAGCTTCACAATTGATATGACAATGAGAGCTTAGATTTGCAAAAAAGCTTTTATGAAGATAAATATGATTTTCAAAAACACAGCTTTTGAACAAGATTCAAAACAATGAAGCACTATATTCTTAGATCTATAATAAAATGAAGAGCATTCAAAATAATATGAAAATTATGAAGAACAATATTAGATCTAAGAATTTCGCAAGAGAGAGTAGAATAGAGAGAAATTGTGAGCAGTGGTTCGTTTCAAGGTGAAGCTCAACCCATGTATTTATAGGCTTAGGCACCGTTGAAATTTTTGAAAAACATTTAATATAAGTGAAGAATCGATTCATTGATCAAGTTAAAATGTTGATGAATCGATTCATTGCCTTTAAAAAATAAAAGAATCGATTGTTTGTTTAGTTGAAATAAGAGAGGAATCGATTCATTGATGTTTGGAAAATGAGGGAATCGATTACAATGCTTATGTAGAAAGGCATGAATCGATTTTCAGGCCATATGGAGGTCCTGAGAATCGATTCTTATCCATGTAGAAATAAAGGGAATCGATTTTTCTTTTCTTTTTGGAAGGCATGGGAATCGATTCATGGCCCTTTGGAAACATGAGGTAATCGATTTTCAGGCCATATAGGAGGTCCTGAGAATCGATTCCAAGGCCTATGAAATGGGTTGGAAATCGATTCCAAGCTTTCCTAAAAATATTTTTTTCAACCTGCCACCTTATGCATGCATGCAATTTTGTGAAATATTTTTTCAAAACTATTTTTATGCATCATGCATGTTTTGAAAAGTCATCTCTCTCAATAGCTAAAGTGCCACACACTTTAGGTGATAGGACCTTTACAAAGTGTCCTAAAAGGGTTAGACACAATTTAGGGTTTTGAACTTCATATGTTGCTTCTTCTTCAAGCTTCTCTTCTTTTGTGTCTTCTTCTCTTTAAATTAAGTCCTGCACTTTGCTCATCTTGAAACATTAGTAGATATGATGTAATTTGTTATCATACAAAATAAAGGAGTGTTTACCCTTGGTTCAACATTTATCACTATAACATGTAACCCCAAGTGGCCTGAAATTCACGACTTTATTGCTGATCCACAACTGAAACCATATGATAGAGCTGACATTGTATCTCGGGTATTCAAGATGAAAATTGACAACCTATTGTCAGATTTAAAGAAGAACCAATTCTTCGGCAAAGTTGATGCAGGTTAGTCTCCATGCCTATCATTTTTAAGAACTTTTATCCCCATGCTGTCGATGTTTTAATTTATTAAATCATTTGCTAATTACGATTTTTTGGCCATAACAACAGTCATGTACACAATTGAATTCCAGAAAAGAGGACTCCCGCATGCACACCTTCTACTATGGTTAAGCGGTTCAAATAAGATTACAACTACGTCTGATATTAACAACATCATATCTGCTGAGCTACCAGATCCATTGCTTTATCCTCAACTTTACAAATCAGTCACTAGCTACATGATCCACGGTTCGTGTGGAAGGGCCAACCCAAATTCAACTTGCACCAAGGATAATAAATGTACCAAATTCTATCCAAAAAAATTTACAGACTCAACAACAATTGACGAAGATGGGTACCCTGACTACAGACGTCGTGATACTGGGATTACATTCAAGAGAGGTGGACGCACATTTGACAATAGACATGTGGTTCCATATAACCCTCAATTATTAATGAGATATCCAGGTCATGTCAACGTTGAATATTGCAACAAATCAAACTCCATCAAGTATTTGTTCAAATATGTTAACAAAGGCCCTGACAGAGCATCGTTACAGATCATACGTGAGCCAGATGAGGGTAGAGAAGAACAACTTATTGATGAGATCAGACAATACTACAACTGCAGGTATGTATCACCGTGCGAAGCTGTTTGGCGAATTTTTGCTTTCGACATACATCACAAATGGCCTCTGGTGCAGCGATTAACATTTCATTTGCCGAATGAACAATGTGTTAGTTGGAATGAAAAGTCAGACCTTCAAAAAGTCATTGACATTAACCTGAGCATCGACACAATGTTCCTCGCATGGTTCGTTGCTAATTGTAAATACAGTGACGGTAGGGATTTGACATATTCCCAATTTCCGAGCAGATTTGTATATGACAGTACTGAAAGGTGTTGGTACCCAAGAAAAAAGGGAATGAGTATTGGCAGACTCAACTATGTACCTCCTGGTGTAGGTGATCTATACTACATGCGATTGTTGTTAACTGTACAACGTGGTTGCACCGACTTTGTCAGTTTACGAACAATCAACAACCACGTCCATCCCGACTTCAAAGATGCATGCGCTGCACTTGGTCTCCTTGATGATGACAAGGAGTTCATCGATGGTATAACGGAGGCGAGCCAATTGGCATCTGGCCATCAACTTCGCAAGCTATTTGTGACACTATTGTCTATGCACACAATGAATAAACCAGATGTTGTATGGGAGTCTACTTGGAAATTGCTGGCTGATGGAATAGTTTATGATAGAAGAAGATGTCTCAATATACCAGGTATTACCAAACAACTACTATAAATTTAACACATTTATCACACTGGGTTATATAAATGCAATATCTAACTATATGCATTTCAGATCTACAGGTTGCGGAAGATGACCTAAAAAATTTATGCCTTACGGAGCTAGAAAATTTGCTTCGTTCAAATGGAAGATCGCTAGCTGACTTCACAATGCCATACCCCCATCTGGCTGATGGATTTGACTTCCAAAACAAGTTGATTGCTGATGAACTAAATTACAATAGAGATGAGATGGAGAGACTTCATCAACAACTGTTGCAGGGCTTGACTGATGAGCAACGTAAAGCATACGATGCCATCATGCATGCTGTTCTTTCAAGTCGAGGAGGATTTTTCTTCTTAGACGGATATGGTGGCACAGGTAGAACATATTTATGGAACACAATATCTGCCGCACTTAGAGCTAAATGAATGATCGTGCTTTGTGTTGCAACGAGTGGTATTGCCGCATTACTACTCCCTGGTGGGCGAACTGCTCATTCCACATTCTCAATTCCCTTGGATATAAGAGAGGATTCAACATGTAGTATCAATCAAGGTAGCGCTCGAGCAAAACTACTCAGTCGTGCCAAACTAATCATTTGGGACGAAGCACCGATGACGCACAAACATTGTTTTGAGGCCTTTGATAGGACACTCCGTGACATAATGTCAGCAGAAAATAAGGAAAACGCTAATAAACCTTTTGGAGGCAAGGCTATTGTCCTAGGTGGTGATTTTCGACAGATATTACCGGTTGTTAGAAAAGCATCAAGGGATCAAATAGTTGTGTCATCCATAAACTCATCCAACTTATGGAGTCACTGCAACGTACTCAGGCTTACCAAAAACATGAGACTTGGGGGATCTATCATAGAATCTGTTAGAGAAGAGATAAAACAATTCGGAGAATGGATTTTATCTATTGGTGATGGAAATTCCAACGCAAATGAACTCGGTGAGTCCATAGTTGACATCCCTCCTGATCTTCTCTTAATAGACCAGGAAAATCACATCCAGATGTTGGTAGACTTCACATATCCAGACATACTCACTAACATGCAGAGCCATCACTTCTTAGAAGAAAGAGGCATACTTGCCCCGACATTAGAGTCAGTTGCTGAAGTTAATGATTTCATGATTAGTCAAATTCCCGGGGAGGAAGTTGAATATCGTAGTTCTGACTCTGTATGTAAATCAGATGAAGACACTGACATTCCGAATGAATGGTTCACTACTGAATTCTTAAATGAAATCAAATGCTCAGGTATTCCAAACCACATTATCAAGCTTAAAGTAGGTGTTCCAATTATGCTGATGAGAAACATTGACCAGTCAGGTGGCCTCTGCAATGGTACAAGACTCATGGTCAATGAGCTTGGAAAGAATATCATCGGTTCAACCGTGCTTACTGGCAAGAACATAGGTGACAAAGTATTCATCCCTAGGATGAATATTAGGGGTGTTCGTGGGTCGGTTTGGATCGGATTTGACCAAATCTGTTGCCCGAACCAATGATAATTATTCAGTTTGGGTTGGTTCAGATTTTACATTTTTTCCTCCAAAATCCGAACCAAACCGAACCGATATTGGACGGGTTGGTTTGGATTGGGCTCACGGGTCATTCACTAAAATATTAATTTTCTAAAATATAAAAAAAAAACATTTTTTTATGATATTCCAACACTTTAAATAGCTAAAAAAATTGAAATCACACGAAATCAAACTCAAATTCACTAATAGTCTTCCCATTCATAGTATTAAAATTTTACAACTTAATCATAAATTATTAAGGTAAAAATTCTAAGCAAATAAAATCGTGTGCATCTAAAATTACAAATTTGTTATGACGTAATATGGGTTGGTTCGGGTTCGCGGATTTGATTTTTAAAATTCGTTGCCCGATCCAAACAACTACGGGTTGGTTTGGATTTGTTCGATTTTGACCCGAACACGAAAAATATCCGAACCAAACATATCGGTTTGGATTGGATCGTGGGTTGGTTTGGATTTGCCCGAACCACTGAACACCCCTAATGAATATGGTTCCAAGCGATGCAGGACTGCCTTTTAAGTTTCAGCGGAGACAATTCCCAATTTCCCTCTGTTTTGCTATGACAATTAACAAGAGCCAGGGGCAGTCATTATCACACGTTGGGATATATCTCCCTAAACCAGTTTTCACACATGGGCAGTTATACGTTGCTCTATCGAGGGTGAAGTCACGTAAAGGACTTAAGTTACTAATTCTTGATGAGGAAAAAAAGACATCCACATCCACTAAGAATGTTGTATATCATGAAGTCTTTGACAATGTTTAGCTGTAACAAAATCATGTTTTGGAGTTTTTTATTTGGTGGGGTATTTAATTACATAAGTTTGTTATTGTTACGATATTACGATATATATATCATAGTAGGATTAAATTACATAAGTACTTATCAAGAATTTGACGTATTGTTGTTACGATATATATTAAACTTTAGTCTATATAATGCTTATATATTTATCAAATTTTTCACATTATCATGTATTTCCTATGTATATTAATTTTTTACCTATAATACAATGGAAGGTAGACTATAGTGGTAGTATAAGTAGGATTGATTAAAAAACAATCTAGAAAACGATTACCTCATTTAAGAATATAGCTGTCCCATTCACCGACAGTACTTCAACGAGTAAAGAAGATGCACACTTCACAAATGTGTATAAGCCACAACGTATAGATGCTGTACCCTCCAAGTGACAAGAATTATTAATTAGTTCATGTCAGGCAGCAATCAACTTTAAGAAACAGTATTGGTGTTAACCCATTTGATTATGTCCTTAACGGAAACCAATCGCGTAGTCAACCAAGAGGACAAGCTACAGTTGTCCCTATTTCCCTAACCTTTGATGACGAGGTTACGAACAACACAAGTCCCCCAAACACATATGATTCTGGTGAGGGCATATTAATGGGATTTGAGTCCACTATTACTAAATTTGTATTTTAGAGAAGTCTAATAACATTTTTATGTGTGCAGGTATGAATTCTGAACCCAATAGACCAACCCTCCATTCTGAATTACACGCAAAGGGAGAAGCACAATGTAAATGTTTTCCATTTTTCACATTTACCATTTTTAATTTTTACTTATCTACATGCAAGTATAAATATGCATACTACAATGTATTTGTACAATTAGGAGCTAACAGAGTATCTGTAATCTATTGCAGCTTACATTTACTTTGGACAACTTGAGCAGATTTGTAAACATTGCAATGCAAAACTATGGTTTGAAGAGAGGGCGGTCAAATCATATAAGGGTGCTAACCCTGATTTTTCATTGTGCTGCATGAAAGGCCAAGTTGAAGTTGAACTACTTCGGAAGCCCCCAGAACTATTACATCGGCTTATTACCGGAGATGAAAGAAGAGCAAGTCATTTCAGAGAAAATATACGGGCATACAACAGTATGTTTGCATTTACTTCTATTGGGGGTAAAGTTGATACAACTCTAAACAATGGCGGTGGTCCACCACAATTCATACTAAGTGGACAGAATTATCATCGTATTGGTAGTCTTTTGCCAGAACATGGATCCCGCCCCAAATATGCCCAATTATACATACATGACACACAAAACGAAACCAACAACCGCCTCAGTCATTTCAGGTACATTTTATACTCACATAACTAATCAAAAAAGCTTTTCCCATATATGCTTACTAACCTCTTGGTGGTTGTATTGAAACAGCAAGTCACAAAACCTTGACCCATCGTTGGTAAATGACTTGATGAAGATGATTGATGAACACAATGCATACTCGAAGAAGTTTCGACAAGTAAGAGACTATGCAGAGGCTAACCCAGACGTAAAATTCTGCCTAAGGTTAATGAGACATAATTACTCAAACTCTAGGACAGACAATCTCCCATCATGTGATGAAGTTACTGCATTAATTATTGGAGATGAGAGCCTTATTGAAAAGGGTCGCGATATCATTGTAAAGCATAGATCCGGAGACTTTGAACAACTTCATGAAACGCACGATGCATTTATTCCCCTACAGTACCCACTAATATTTCCATACGGTGAAATAGGATACCAAGAGGACATGAAGATAAAACAAAGACAAGGACATGAGTGAAGCGAATCCAGACAACGTGTCACGCTCCGAGAGTTCATTGCATTTAGAATTCAGGAGAGAGACGTTGAGTTTGGTAACATTGTAAAGGCACGTAGATTATTCCAGCAATTTGTTGTTGATTGTTATACCATGGTGGAGTCTCAACGGTTATCCTACATTAGGGCAAACCAGTCAGTCATTCGATGCGACCACCTCCACGGTTTGCAAGATGCGGTGAGTAGAGGTGAATTGGACCCGAGTGCTATTGGACGACGTGTTATCTTGCCATCATCTTTCACAGGGAGTACAAGATATATGTTCAACAATTGTCAGGATGCGATGGCTATATGTAAATATTTTGGATATCCTGACCTAGAGTATAACCTTAGAGGGGGGGTGAATAAGGTTATGAGTAAATATGGATTCTTTTCGCAAATGATGATTATATTCTTTTTCAAATCGGATGCGGAAAATGTGATTTGAACTTTTGGATAAGAAAACAAGCGAGAGTTGTTTAAATTGTATTCAATATTTCCAATAAAGATATTATAAAAGATAATCAGGATATTTGAATATATTAGATCTTAGAGAAGAAGAGTAGAAGATGATTGATGAGTATTGATAATATCACAATTAATATGTTTATATGACAGAGTAATTTAAGCACAGTAATATTAACAATAAACAGTGATAATGATAGTGATAATATCAATAAGCACAATAATATTAATAATAAACAGTTATAATAATAGTGCAAAATATAAAGAGAGAAGGGATAGAGGGACACAGATATTTAGCGAGGTTTGGGATAAAACCCTACGTCCTCGGCCTTAGGCTTTTCAACCCTTGGACTTAGCAACCACTATATTGAAGAGAGTTATTACAAACAGTCGACTTCAACAATAGTGAATCTCAATTCCCCGAACTGAGAACCCAAGCACCCGCTAAGGATTTCAAAACCAACTCAATCACCCTGATTGAGAGACCCAAGTAAAACTTCCCAGGATTTCAAAATGACCACTAAAACAAAATAAGAATTACACAGTTGAGATCTATGGATCCAATCACTTCTTAGTAATGTGTCAGTTTAGAAACTGAGAGAGATGAGTGATATTAGGATTTTAGATGCTCTAAAAATATGATATGGAATATGATCTTGCTTTTGCAAAAGCTTCACAATTGATATGACAATGAGAGCTTAGATTTGCAAAAAAGCTTTTATGAAGATAAATATGATTTTCAAAAACACAGCTTTTGAACAAGATTCAAAACAATGAAGCACTATATTCTTAGATCTATAATAAAATGAAGAGCATTCAAAATAATATGAAAATTATGAAGAACAATATTAGATCTAAGAATTTCGCAAGAGAGAGTAGAATAGAGAGAAATTGTGAGCAGTGGTTCGTTTCAAGGTGAAGCTCAACCCATGTATTTATAGGCTTAGGCACCGTTGAAATTTTTGAAAAACATTTAATATAAGTGAAGAATCGATTCATTGATCAAGTTAAAATGTTGATGAATCGATTCATTGCCTTTAAAAAATAAAAGAATCGATTGTTTGTTTAGTTGAAATAAGAGAGGAATCGATTCATTGATGTTTGGAAAATGAGGGAATCGATTACAATGCTTATGTAGAAAGGCATGAATCGATTTTCAGGCCATATGGAGGTCCTGAGAATCGATTCTTATCCATGTAGAAATAAAGGGAATCGATTTTTCTTTTCTTTTTGGAAGGCATGGGAATCGATTCATGGCCCTTTGGAAACATGAGGTAATCGATTTTCAGGCCATATAGGAGGTCCTGAGAATCGATTCCAAGGCCTATGAAATGGGTTGGAAATCGATTCCAAGCTTTCCTAAAAATATTTTTTTCAACCTGCCACCTTATGCATGCATGCAATTTTGTGAAATATTTTTTCAAAACTATTTTTATGCATCATGCATGTTTTGAAAAGTCATCTCTCTCAATAGCTAAAGTGCCACACACTTTAGGTGATAGGACCTTTACAAAGTGTCCTAAAAGGGTTAGACACAATTTAGGGTTTTGAACTTCATATGTTGCTTCTTCTTCAAGCTTCTCTTCTTTTGTGTCTTCTTCTCTTTAAATTAAGTCCTGCACTTTGCTCATCTTGAAACATTAGTAGATATGATGTAATTTGTTATCATACAAAATAAAGGAGTGTTTACCCTTGGTTCAACATTTATCACTATAACATGTAACCCCAAGTGGCCTGAAATTCACGACTTTATTGCTGATCCACAACTGAAACCATATGATAGAGCTGACATTGTATCTCGGGTATTCAAGATGAAAATTGACAACCTATTGTCAGATTTAAAGAAGAACCAATTCTTCGGCAAAGTTGATGCAGGTTAGTCTCCATGCCTATCATTTTTAAGAACTTTTATCCCCATGCTGTCGATGTTTTAATTTATTAAATCATTTGCTAATTACGATTTTTTGGCCATAACAACAGTCATGTACACAATTGAATTCCAGAAAAGAGGACTCCCGCATGCACACCTTCTACTATGGTTAAGCGGTTCAAATAAGATTACAACTACGTCTGATATTGACAACATCATATCTGCTGAGCTACCAGATCCATTGCTTTATCCTCAACTTTACAAATCAGTCACTAGCTACATGATCCACGGTTCGTGTGGAAGGGCCAACCCAAATTCAACTTGCACCAAGGATAATAAATGTACCAAATTCTATCCAAAAAAATTTACAGACTCAACAACAATTGACGAAGATGGGTACCCTGACTACAGACGTCGTGATACTGGGATTACATTCAAGAGAGGTGGACGCACATTTGACAATAGACATGTGGTTCCATATAACCCTCAATTATTAATGAGATATCCAGGTCATGTCAACGTTGAATATTGCAACAAATCAAACTCCATCAAGTATTTGTTCAAATATGTTAACAAAGGCCCTGACAGAGCATCGTTACAGATCATACGTGAGCCAGATGAGGGTAGAGAAGAACAACTTATTGATGAGATCAGACAATACTACAACTGCAGGTATGTATCACCGTGCGAAGCTGTTTGGCGAATTTTTGCTTTCGACATACATCACAAATGGCCTCTGGTGCAGCGATTAACATTTCATTTGCCGAATGAACAATGTGTTAGTTGGAATGAAAAGTCAGACCTTCAAAAAGTCATTGACATTAACCTGAGCATCGACACAATGTTCCTCGCATGGTTCGTTGCTAATTGTAAATACAGTGACGGTAGGGATTTGACATATTCCCAATTTCCGAGCAGATTTGTATATGACAGTACTGAAAGGTGTTGGTACCCAAGAAAAAAGGGAATGAGTATTGGCAGACTCAACTATGTACCTCCTGGTGTAGGTGATCTATACTACATGCGATTGTTGTTAACTGTACAACGTGGTTGCACCGACTTTGTCAGTTTACGAACAATCAACAACCACGTCCATCCCGACTTCAAAGATGCATGCGCTGCACTTGGTCTCCTTGATGATGACAAGGAGTTCATCGATGGTATAACGGAGGCGAGCCAATTGGCATCTGGCCATCAACTTCGCAAGCTATTTGTGACACTATTGTCTATGCACACAATGAATAAACCAGATGTTGTATGGGAGTCTACTTGGAAATTGCTGGCTGATGGAATAGTTTATGATAGAAGAAGATGTCTCAATATACCAGGTATTACCAAACAACTACTATAAATTTAACACATTTATCACACTGGGTTATATAAATGCAATATCTAACTATATGCATTTCAGATCTACAGGTTGCGGAAGATGACCTAAAAAATTTATGCCTTACGGAGCTAGAAAATTTGCTTCGTTCAAATGGAAGATCGCTAGCTGACTTCACAATGCCATACCCCCATCTGGCTGATGGATTTGACTTCCAAAACAAGTTGATTGCTGATGAACTAAATTACAATAGAGATGAGATGGAGAGACTTCATCAACAACTGTTGCAGGGCTTGACTGATGAGCAACGTAAAGCATACGATGCCATCATGCATGCTGTTCTTTCAAGTCGAGGAGGATTTTTCTTCTTAGACGGATATGGTGGCACAGGTAAAACATATTTATGGAACACAATATCTGCCGCACTTAGAGCTAAAGGAATGATCGTGCTTTGTGTTGCAACGAGTGGTATTGCCGCATTACTACTCCCTGGTGGGCGAACTGCTCATTCCACATTCTCAATTCCCTTGGATATAAGAGAGGATTCAACATGTAGTATCAATCAAGGTAGCGCTCGAGCAAAACTACTCAGTCGTGCCAAACTAATCATTTGGGACGAAGCACCGATGACGCACAAACATTGTTTTGAGGCCTTTGATAGGACACTCCGTGACATAATGTCAGCAGAAAATAAGGAAAACGCTAATAAACCTTTTGGAGGCAAGGCTATTGTCCTAGGTGGTGATTTTCGACAGATATTACCGGTTGTTAGAAAAGCATCAAGGGATCAAATAGTTGTGTCATCCATAAACTCATCCAACTTATGGAGTCACTGCAACGTACTCAGGCTTACCAAAAACATGAGACTTGGGGGATCTATCATAGAATCTGTTAGAGAAGAGATAAAACAATTCGGAGAATGGATTTTATCTATTGGTGATGGAAATTCCAACGCAAATGAACTCGGTGAGTCCATAGTTGACATCCCTCCTGATCTTCTCTTAATAGACCAGGAAAATCACATCCAGATGTTGGTAGACTTCACATATCCAGACATACTCACTAACATGCAGAGCCATCACTTCTTAGAAGAAAGAGGCATACTTGCCCCGACATTAGAGTCAGTTGCTGAAGTTAATGATTTCATGATTAGTCAAATTCCCGGGGAGGAAGTTGAATATCGTAGTTCTGACTCTGTATGTAAATCAGATGAAGACACTGACATTCCGAATGAATGGTTCACTACTGAATTCTTAAATGAAATCAAATGCTCAGGTATTCCAAACCACATTATCAAGCTTAAAGTAGGTGTTCCAATTATGCTGATGAGAAACATTGACCAGTCAGGTGGCCTCTGCAATGGTACAAGACTCATGGTCAATGAGCTTGGAAAGAATATCATCGGTTCAACCGTGCTTACTGGCAAGAACATAGGTGACAAAGTATTCATCCCTAGGATGAATATTAGGGGTGTTCGTGGGTCGGTTTGGATCGGATTTGACCAAATCTGTTGCCCGAACCAATGATAATTATTCAGTTTGGGTTGGTTCAGATTTTACATTTTTTCCTCCAAAATCCGAACCAAACCGAACCGATATTGGACGGGTTGGTTTGGATTGGGCTCACGGGTCATTCACTAAAATATTAATTTTCTAAAATATAAAAAAAAAACATTTTTTTATGATATTCCAACACTTTAAATAGCTAAAAAAATTGAAATCACACGAAATCAAACTCAAATTCACTAATAGTCTTCCCATTCATAGTATTAAAATTTTACAACTTAATCATAAATTATTAAGGTAAAAATTCTAAGCAAATAAAATCGTGTGCATCTAAAATTACAAAATTGTTATGACGTAATATGGGTTGGTTCGGGTTCGCGGATTTGATTTTTAAAATTCGTTGCCCGATCCAAACAACTACGGGTTGGTTTGGATTTGTTCGATTTTGACCCGAACACGAAAAATATCCGAACCAAACATATCGGTTTGGATTGGATCGTGGGTTGGTTTGGATTTGCCCGAACCACTGAACACCCCTAATGAATATGGTTCCAAGCGATGCAGGACTGCCTTTTAAGTTTCAGCGGAGACAATTCCCAATTTCCCTCTGTTTTGCTATGACAATTAACAAGAGCCAGGGGCAGTCATTATCACACGTTGGGATATATCTCCCTAAACCAGTTTTCACACATGGGCAGTTATACGTTGCTCTATCGAGGGTGAAGTCACGTAAAGGACTTAAGTTACTAATTCTTGATGAGGAAAAAAAGACATCCACATCCACTAAGAATGTTGTATATCATGAAGTCTTTGACAATGTTTAGCTGTAACAAAATCATGTTTTGGAGTTTTTTATTTGGTGGGGTATTTAATTACATAAGTTTGTTATTGTTACGATATTACGATATATATATCATAGTAGGATTAAATTACATAAGTACTTATCAAGAATTTGACGTATTGTTGTTACGATATATATTAAACTTTAGTCTATATAATGCTTATATATTTATCAAATTTTTCACATTATCATGTATTTCCTATGTATATTAATTTTTTACCTATAATACAATGGAAGGTAGACTATAGTGGTAGTATAAGTAGGATTGATTAAAAAACAATCTAGAAAACGATTACCTCATTTAAGAATATAGCTGTCCCATTCACCGACAGTACTTCAACGAGTAAAGAAGATGCACACTTCACAAATGTGTATAAGCCACAACGTATAGATGCTGTACCCTCCAAGTGACAAGAATTATTAATTAGTTCATGTCAGGCAGCAATCAACTTTAAGAAACAGTATTGGTGTTTGAAAGAAATTGTAAAACTCACCAATATCGGACACCGCTAAAATATAGTTGGTGTTATTCACGACAGGAGCTGCAAGTGTCCTCCCATAGCGATCACTTAATATCGAAAGAAAAAAGATAAACCAGTAAGTGATGCACATAATAATGCAATATTGAATTAATATTCGTTAGTTTTTATAATAGATCGATACTACAAACAATGATAAAAACCATTTTTATAATTGAGGCAGTCTTGACAAAAATTCAATTAAACAATGATAAAAACCAATTTGCTAACTTCCAAGAAATAGAGAAATATTTTCCAAAGAACTAAAGAAGCTATGTTTCCCAAACAGCTAGGATTAACTAAAGAAGCTATAGTTTAAATCCAACAGCTAGGATTAACTAGCTGTTAGTTGAGTTTGTTACAAGCTATGTAACTAAGTTTGTTCCTAACAAACTGATTTAGTTAAGTTTGTTATTAATAACAAACTTAACCAAAAGACCTGTATATATAGCATATTACACACAGAATTACGTAGATTTGTAAAACACATTTTACACAGAAATAAAAATTTTACATTGAGTTTTCATTATTCAAGTCTTCTCTTCATTCTTTCTGTGTGCATTCTTCTTCTCGGTCTCTGTCACTGAATTTCTAGGTCTGTGATTGTGACTTGATCTTGTGATAATTGAACCTGGCAAGTAAAAAGGAACAAATAAGTGAGTATTTGTTCTATCAAAACACAAACAGTAAGGAGAAATCAGAGAGTGAAAGGTGAGACAGAAAGTATACCTCTGCTTCTAGATCTGTGGCTGTAACCTTCATAGGTTGAAGATTTTGGTACCTCTCAGGCGTGGTGTTTTGATGAAACAGAAAACAGTAAAGTGAGATACAATACCTAGGGTTTCTGAAATAGAAAAATCAGAGACAGAAACAAAGGGTTTTCTGTGTATTACCTGCTGACAAAGGTAGCAGCAACAAGGTTGAAGTGATTTCAACCTTCACACGCAGAAAAACAATAAAATCAGTTTACAAGCATGGTGATAAACTCTAATTTAGGGCATTTTTAGAGACAATTTTGGATTATTTTTTAGAGCAATTATATATGATTATATAAATTACTAATTTGATTTGCTCTATTTTTGAAGGAAAGATGAAAAATGCATACAAATATATATATATATATATATATATATATATATATCACGTAAGTTAAAGAAAGAAAGAATGGTGATGGAGCACATGACTTGAAGAAAAAGAAATGCAAGCCCAATTAAATTAGTTTACAAGCTACATTATAAAAGAAAGGCAATTCACATCACCAGGGGATGGAAAGGATAGAATAGAAAATAAAAAACACGTACATAACAAATAGAGGCCGCACACCAGCCGCACAGGAGGAGAAGAAAATTAGGAAAAGGACGCGAACAGTAATGCGGAGAGTAGAGGAAAGGAGTTTTGGGTACCCGTTCTTGACACTGTGAGAGAGCTCTGGAGCAGAAAAAGGAGACGAAATTTACAGGATCAGAAATTTCTCTATTCCGGGTTATTTTTATCTCTGTAATTTATGACTCCTAATTTTATTTTATTGTTCTCGAACACTATGGATAGCTAAATCCTCTTCTAGGGTCTTAGGTGGATCTTGCATGATTAGAGACCTTTTTATGTTCTAATTTCTGGTTTGAATTCCTGTTTTTATTTTAATTAATATTGTCCTATTGTTTTTATCACATGATTAGGATTAGCTACCCTTTGCATGTTTATAATCAATTAGTTGATCAGCGACCGTACTGCAATTAGTTGGTGGACCTATAGGATAATTGGGGCTATAATTAGGGCATGACCAAACCATAATTTAGTCTTCCAATCATTCAACCTTTTTTCTCTTTATGCTTTTCCTGAATTTAAATTCTTGCATGACCAAACGAGGGTTAATTTAGGAAAAAGAATATTAATCGCGAATGACCAAACGGATTAATAGTTTTAGTAAAGGGATTGGTAATTAAGTAAAATAAGGGAATTCAGGTAGGATTAGACATAGGGGAATCGAAGCTTGCAAGTGAAACCGTGACCCTAGACCTCTCTCCATTTATTAAATCTAGTATTTTAATTCTAGTTATTTAGTTGTTTTTATTTTGTTTCTACAATCATCAAAATATTGGTTCGTCTAAACATTAAATAATCTCGACTAGTTTGGTACTTGTTAATTAATCCCTGTGGAGACGATAATCTTTTATACTACTTCTGCGAAAGAGTACACTTGCTCTAAGTGTGTTTTTAACGCAACAAGTTTTTGGCGCCGTTGCCGGGGATTAATTTAGCAATATTAAACGAAAAAGATTTTTATTGCTTTAGACATTTTTTATGCACTAGTTTTATTTTATTTTTTTTTATCTTATTGAAAAAAAAAATACAAAAAAAAGGGCTGCTAATACTTTCCCAAGAGACCGCTGCAGTTCACCTTTTTTGCAGATAAAAGTTTAAATCATGGTTAAGACAATTGGAGATTATATTAGAGATGCAGAGGCACAAAGGAATTTAGAGAAGTCATATTGGTATATGTCTCAATGTCAGATGCAAATTTCTCCTCCTCCTTATGAACCTTATTCAGACTATTGGGATGACTATGAGCCACCTCCTTATTCCTCCCACTGGGATAATTATGAGTCACTACAAGTGCAAAGGCAAGAGGAGGAAAAGTCGGATGTCAATGAGGTCTTGGCCAAATTTATGCAGCAGACACTTGAAAATTTTGAAAGCCTGAATGGTCAAATCTCAAGTCTCATTGCTTTGTTATCTCAAGAGGCCCAAGAAACTCCTTCACAAACTAAGTCGACCCAAAATAAAGAAGCTGAGCAATACAAAAAAAGTATTCCTACGAGAGATGAAGTTGTCTCCATGGAATATAATTTTGATGAAGAAGCTCTCAAGAAAGATGATGAGACTCCTACTGAAGGGAGTCAAATCAAAATAGTAGCTCCTACTGAAGGGAGTCATATTGAAAAAAAAGATCCTATTAATGAGAGCGGTTGTGAGGAGAATGAGAAAGATCCATTGGTTCTAGATTTGGAGAAAGAGGAGAAAGCGCCCATTTTTGGGCAAATTGTTTTAACCATTGGTGATGCTGTGATTGAAGTTCACCGGGGAAAGGTAACTTTAAGGAGTGGTAAAGAAGATGATGTTATTAAAGCTTTAAATTCCAATGAAATTTTCTCTTCTTTAACTTCTCCTTATTTTGATGATGTGGTTGAAACTAACATATTTAGTGAATTAAAGATGCAGGACCTTTTGGAAAAAAGTCTTATTTTGCAGGATCCTAGCATAATGGTGGATGGAGATAAAATAAAAATTTCACCATCCTTTGAAGTTCATCCACCACGTGGAAAAAGAAAGAACAATGTGAACCACATGGTTAGAAAGTTAAGAAGGTGTACTGCGTTAGATGTAAAATTTGCTCTTGGAGAGCCCCCAGATTGAGCACCAACTATCGTCAGGCTCATGACGTTAAACAAGCGCTTCGCAGGAGGCAACCTGTGTTTTATTTTCAGTTATTTTATTTTCAGTTATTTTCATTTTCTTTTTGTTTTGTTTTGTTTTTAGGAATAAGCTCAGACTACAAGCTCTCTCAGGGAAGTCACTCTTACTCTCTCATTTATTTATTGTTGTGCCAATTTGATATTTTGCATTGAGGACCATGTTTTATGCTAGTGTGGGGGAGGAGAGTTTAACTTTGTCAATTAATCTTTAATTAATGCACATACCCACCGTATATGTTGATAGCATTTTTTCTGGCTTATTTTTGCGAATTATGCTTAAAGTTGAAAAAAATAGAGATTTTGCCTTTAGGGGATCCATAATTAATTTACTTGACAGACTTGTGCTTAATTGTAACGGTGAGGTTGCCCTTAGTAAGCTGATAATTAGCATTGTGCATGTTGAGTACTTTTTGTGAACTAGCTTCTAAATGTGAGATCTGAGCCTTCATAAGGGGATTGATACTAAATCATATATTTTTACCCCTTCTCTTTGTATGAGTGTGTTTCCCAATTTGCTACATTCTAGAATTTGTCTTTTGACCATTTCAAGGCGAAAATTGTTTTGCATCATGTAAAAAGATTTGGGGAATTTAGGTATTTTTCTGGCCTCAGAGTTGTTTGTTGAATTTATCCATTAGTTGCCCCCTTTGAGCCTATTTGTTATATTTTTTTGGTACCCAGATATAATTTTTATTTTTTTTTGTGGTAACCATTTGAAATTAAATTTGGAGCAACTATTGAAAGTTACAATTTTGTCCTGTATTTCAAGTGTCTATCTCATCGGGACATAAAAACAAAAAAAGGAGTGGCTAATGTGGTTACAAGTACCTTTTCCTCCTAAGAAAAATATAGAAAAATGAAAAGTTGAAGAAAAAAGAGAACAAAGGAAAGCAAGAAGGAGGAAAAGACACATCAAAAGAATGAAAGAGCCAAAGGGCAAATCCAAAAAAAAAAAGTCTTCTCAAGAGCAAAAAGCAAATCAAAAAGAGCTGACTCAATAGAAAAAGAGTGAAGAAGGAAGTGAAGCTAATTTGGAGTTTGGGCAAAAATTGTAAAATAGATAGGAGCTCCATATTTTGTTTCAAATGTTACTATTTATTTCTTTTTTTTTAGCCCTTTGATTATCTCTTTCTTCTTATTTCCTACTCTGCTCGACTAAACCTTGGCCCCATTACAACCCATGAAACCCCATCTTTTGCATGCATGTGAACTATTTAGTGGAGATTTGGTCAAATTACAAACATATGGTAATGTGCATTTTGTTGAAACTTGAGTGTATATTTCTCTAGTCCCTAAAACACTTAGAGAGATTGTGAGCGAGTGCCTTTGTTCACAGAAATGTATTCTTCAGGGACATGAGCCTCTAATTGGGCAACCTTTTGACACCTCATATGTGTTATATTGTCTATTGTCTGTCATTGTGCTTCTAATTGTGGATCTCTTATTTGGCTGCCTCTATTTGTTTGAAAAATTTGGTTGAGCCAGAAAATTTGCTTGAGGACAAGCAAAAGTTAAGTGTGGGGGAGTTGATAAACTCTAATTTAGTGCATTTTTAGAGACAATTTTGGATTATTTTTTAGAGCAATTATATATGATTATATAAATTACTAATTTGATTTGCTCTATTTTTGAAGGAAAGATGAAAAATGCATACAAATATATATATATATATATCACGTAAGTTAAAGAAAGAAAGAATGGTGATGGAGCACATGACTTGAAGAAAAAGAAATGCAAGCCCAATTAAATTAGGTTACAAGCTACATTATAAAAGAAAGGCAATTCACATCACCAGGGGATGGAAAGGATAGAATAGAAAATAAAAAACACGTACATAACAAATAGAGGCCGCACACCAGCCGCACAGGAGGAGAAGAAAATTAGGAAAAGGACGCGAACAGTAATGCGGAGAGTAGAGGAAAGGAGTTTTAGGTACCCGTTCTTGACACTGTGAGAGAGCTCTGGAGCAGAAAAAGGAGACGAAATTTACAGGATCAGAAATTTCTCTATTCCGGGTTATTTTTATCTCTGTAATTTATGACTCCTAATTTTATTTTATTGTTCTCGAACACTATGGATAGCTAAATCCTCTTCTAGGGTCTTAGGTGGATCTTGCATGATTAGAGACCTTTTTATGTTCTAATTTCTGGTTTGAATTCCTGTTTTTATTTTAATTAATATTGTCCTATTGTTTTTATCACATGATTAGGATTAGCTACCCTTTGCATGTTTATAATCAATTAGTTGATCAGCGACCGTACTGCAATTAGTTGGTGGACCTATAGGATAATTGGGGCTATAATTAGGGTATGACCAAACCATAATTTAGTCTTCCAATCATTCAACCTTTTTGCTCTTTATGCTTTTCCTGAATTTAAATTCTTGCATGACCAAACGAGGGTTAATTTAGGAAAAAGAATATTAATCGCGAATGACCAAACGGATTAATAGTTTTAGTAAAGGGAGTGGTAATTAAGTAAAATAAGGGAATTCAGGTAGGATTAGACATAGGGGAATCGAAGCTTGCAAGTGAAACCGTGACCCTAGACCTCTCTCCATTTATTAAATCTAGTATTTTAATTCTAGTTATTTAGTTGTTTTTATTTTGTTTCTACAATCATCAAAATATTGGTTCGTCTAAACATTAAATAATCTCGACTAGTTTGGTACTTGTTAATTAATCCCTGTGGAGACGATAATCTTTTATACTACTTCTGCGAAAGAGTACACTTGCTCTAAGTGTGTTTTTAACGCAACACATGGTTTAGAAATGCAAAAGATCTCACCTCAAGATTGCTACAAATCGAGACCATCGCTTCACATTGTTAATATAGTAACGTCGCCGAATACTCTGAATCAGATCGTAAAGGGGACAAATTGATGGAGTTTCCCATCTTGAAACCTAATTCGGAAAACTGAACACCATCACCGTATCTCAAGCTTCACCAAATAACAGATATAAACCACCACTTTCCCCTAGATGTAGCGACGACGGTGGCCGGCGTACGCACGGCAGGAATCGGTTGTCTGAGGGGTTACGCGCCTCTCAAGCTTTGGGTTCCTCTTCGTTTTCTATCACTTTCCTTTCTTTGATCTATTAATTCAATATCACTTTCCTTTCATATCACACTTTCTTTCATTTTTCATCGGTTGTCTACTGACTATTATTTTAATTTTTATTAAAAATACCAAAAAAATGTCTTATTTTGGTCAATACAATTACGTGGTAATTAACACTATTTCGGTTTGTTCATTGATATGTTCCAAGCAATGTTTTTAAAACCGGACCGGAGATCGAACCGGCGAGACCTCCGGTTCATGGTTCAATCGGTTCAACCGGTTCAACCATGGTTGAACCGGATAAGTAATTTATTAAATAAAAAATATTAAATATTAAATTTTGGAGAAAAAAATAAATTTTAAAATAAAAAATTGCATTTTGGGCGGTTCAACCTGGTTCGGTCCCCGGTTCTTTCCCGGTTCAAAACGGTTCTTGGCGGTTCAATCCGGTTCTGGGGTGGTTCTTTGGCCTGCGGTTCAAATGGGGTTGAACCAACCGGCCAGGGGTCCGGTTCCCGGTTCAACCGGTTGAACCGGCCGGTCCAGTCCGGTTTTTAAAACCTTGGTTTCAAGAGAAGTGCTATGGACCTTCTCCTCGCTACTTCACAGAAAAAAAACTTCTTCTGCTACTTTCCTTCCGACATTCACTTTATTGCACCTAACGAATTATTTCGGTGTCAATAGTTTCTGTAGAAGTTAATATATAATTCAATTTCTTTTAGCAATCTACTTTTATTGCCATTAAAGTATTTAAATTAAATCTTTAAAATAGTTTTTATATAGAATATTGCTAAATATTTTTTGATCATTTAGTAAAATTAGATAAAATGATATACCTAAATAATATATTTTTAACAAATTAGTTATAAACAAAGTGATGTCTCCATTTCATAATAGGGACCCACTGTTCAACTAACCAACCTCCATATCCATTTAGTAAAATTCTATATATTTATGTATAATAAATTAGTTATAAAAAAAGGAAAATGCTTAATATGAAATGTGATTTTCAACTTGAAAGCATATATTACTATTTAGTTTACTAACATGCTAAAATAGATAGTTCTAAATATACATCTCAAATTAGACGTCCATCAGACAAGTGAAGTTAAAAATCTCCTGTAATATAATTTTAAACTGATCATAATATCTAAAAATGTATATTTTTATTGTCTATATTATGAAATCACATAATTTACTTTACCAAATAATAATTTATTTGCATTTTTCTGAAATACTAATATACCATGTATATCTACAAAGATATATAAACTATAAATTCCTTAAATTTTATTTCATTGATATAAAATTGTTTAAATAAATTATACTTATACATTACCTCTAATTTTTAAAAATTTTTCAACAAGAAAATGTATACCTGTGCATCACACGGGTCATGCGCACTAGTGATAGACATGATAGGAAATCAGTGGAAATAGGAGTAGCAAAAACATCTCTAGCCATGATAGACAATATAGGAAATCTAGATGAATTATGCTTCCACCAAATCAACACATCAAACTTGTCATCATCCAAATTAGGCTCAAATATGTACCTCTCAAGTTCATTCTTCTTTTCTATGGAATTCTTTTCAACCAAATGTTTCTTAAATGCATCAGCCCTTCCCATGTTCCCAACTGAATTAGATGTGGCAGATTCAGAAGCCGGTGTTTCTTGGGTAGTGTTATTTTGTTGCTCATATACTTTAGAATACCAATCAAACATGTCAGACAAGGCTTTCTTCACATAAGTTGTCAATGAAGCTAGTAAGATTGAGTCTTCTTTGTACATATCATCAAAAGACCACTCCACATAACTCAACTTGTAGCGGGGGTCAAAAATGACACCAAAATAGAGAAGTGGGTTCAACTTAAGAAGACTACCCCAATACTTATCATATTTCAACTTCATTTCCCTACCCATTTTACTCAAAACAGAATTGGCATCATTGATGGCATTCTTAAGTTCAGTGTGTATTGAGGCTAACTGGTGAAATGCAGTATGAATGCTAACATGCAAAGAAACTGAAAATACATTAGTAGCATCATAAAAAATCTTAAGAAACCTCATAAATGTCCGAGCAGTCTGCCAATCTATAGAGTTAGGGGTACCATCATCCCCAAAGTATTCGGTAAAACTTACATCCTCAAACTCTAGCTTTTCAAATGCTTGCTGGAACTTTTCAGCAGCCTCCAACATCATGTAAGTCGAGTTCCATCTAGTAGGAACATCAAGACATACAAGTTTCTTAGAAGAAATCCCAACTAGCTCTATAATCTCTGTAAATTTGGCAAGTCGTTGAGCGGAGGATCTCACAAATCTAACAGCATGCCTAATTTTGTTAATTGAAGAGCTCATCTCTTTTAAACCATCATTGACTATGAGGTTTAAAATATGAGCACAACACCTCATATGGAAAAAATCACCATCTTGTACCACCCCATTCAAAGACTTAAACCTCCTTTTTAAAATCCCAGCTGCCACATCATTTGAAGATGCATTGTCCATTGTAATTGTAGATAAATTTTTAAGCCCCCATTTTCTTAAAATCTCCTCAATGTGCTTAGCTATTGTCTCACCTTTATGATTGGGTACTACACTAAAACTGATGATCCTCTTTTGATACTTCCATTCATTGTCAATGAAGTGGGCAGTGAGTGTGAGGTAATTAAGGTTTTGGATAGATGTCCAACAATCAGTTGTGAGAGCAACATGACTACAATCAGACCTAAAGAAGCGGGCTAACTTGTCCTTTTCCTCCACATACAGCTGAAAACAATCTCTAGCTACTGTGTGCCTTGAAGGAATTGTGAATTGGGGTTGCAGAGCATTAGTATAATACTTAAAACCCTCACCTTCAACTACCTTAAAGGGTTGTTCATCCACAATGATGAAAACTGCCAACGCTTTTCTACAATACTCAACATTAAACCTTTGGCTAGTGGCTGCCAATTGATTACTACCTTCAGTAAAAGTAAGCACGGTTTGGGTGGGGTCATGTGCTACCGAATAGGGATATTTCTTACAATAACGTTGTATGTGAACTTTCATGTTTGTGGTGCCATGAGTCCTAGTGTCACATAGATACTTCTGCCCACAATAGTTACACTTAGCAGTTGGATCTGGTGCTTCACTTTCTGGTAATTTAGTGAAGTGGTCCCAAGCCATGGATGTCTTACGAGGGCCATTTGCATTTTTCTTCCTCTTTTTGGGAGGATCAGCAGTTTGGGTTGGTGGTGGGGCAGCAGTTTGGGTTGGTGGGGCAGCAGTTAAAGTTTGGGTTGGTATTTGTTCTTGAGTAGGAGCAGGAGTAGGTGGGGCAGCATTTAGATTAGGAGGCTGGTCCATAACTGAAAGTTACACCCAAATTCAAACATGCATTCATACATACATTCAAATTCAAAAACAAATGAAATTAAGCAGGAAATTAAGGTTTTGAAAAATCAAATAGAAGCAGAACAAATTAACAAATAGAAGCAGAACATACAAAGCCGATCAGAATATCAGATCAACAAACATAACATAAAACGAAATTAACATAAAACGAAATTAACAAATATCAAATGAACAAAAACGAAACATAAAACAGAACCAGAACAGAGAAACAGATTAACAAATAGAAGCAGATTAAGCAAACAAACACAACATCAAATTAAGCAGACTTAAGTCTTTGATTTTTAGAGAATACCTTGATGTTGATGATGTTCAATACTGCAAAACAGCTTGATGTTGATGATGTTCAATACCTTGCTTGTATATCTCTGCAACATAACATCAAATATCAGATCAAAAAGCCAGAACAGAGAACAAAAACGAAACATAAACAGGACCAGAACAAAAACGAAACATAAACAGAACCAGAAGCAGATTAAATAGAAGCAGAACATAGAACAAAAACGAAATTAACAAAAACGAAATATAACAGAAGCAGAACACATCAAATAGAACGAATACCTGTTGATGATGAACAGAGAACGAGAAAGGGAACGATTAGCGTCACTGTGAAACGATTAGCGTCACTGAGAAAGGGAACGAAACGATTAGCATCACGAGAGAAAGGGAACGATTAACATAGAACAAAAACGAAATGAAACAGAACATAGAACAAAAACGAAACATAACAAAAACGAATACCTGTTGATGATGAACAGAGAACGAGAAAGGGAACGATTAGCGTCACTGAGAAAGGGAACGAAATGATTAGCATCACGAGAGAAAGGGAACGATTAGCGAGAGGGAGAAGAAAGGGTTGTTCCTGCGCTAGGGTTGTGTTTCAGTCAGTGAGAAGAGAAGGAGAAGAAAGGGCTACGGTTCAGTGAGAAGAGAAGGAGAAGAAAGGGGCAAAGGGCTACGGTTGTTTCAGACGAAGAGAAGGAGAAGAAGGGGTTGCGGCGCTACTGAGAAACGAAGAGTCGAAGAAGTGAGAAGCCATTTCACTGTTGCGCCTTATATACCTAGGGTTAATTGATACTGTGCGGGCGGGTTCGGGTTGTGCGGGCGGGTTTGGGGTGCCACCGAACCCGCCCGTGCACAACCGTGTAAACCTTTCTTGTTTCCCTTCGTACCCGTGAACCCGAGCGAACCCGACCCGTGTGTATTTTGCAGCTGCGGTTTCAGCGGGTTCGGGCGGGTTCGGGTTTCCTGCTCACCCCTACTCTTATCCGCTAAGATTATACACGTTAGGAGTTGTAGGATGAACGCCTTTGCTGCATAGTCTCACTGATTCTGTGACCGACTATAATGGTTATAGACACCCTGCGGCCATTTGATGCTCATATGGCTCATGAGCATCAAACCGTGATACCCCCAAAATTTCTATTAAAAAGTCTGTAAATAATGTTTTTTTATTTACTCAGATGAAATGACATATAAACACCACATATGCACACTACCATTACTCACACTCGAGTACGAACCCGGGAGCCGGCGTTCCCATATCGCTGAAATTCTCAAGGCAACCAACAGTGAGGGACAATCCACAAATAATGTTTAAAAAAAGGGGAGAGGGGATGAAAATTAAAAAGAAGATTACAGGTGTATTTTGATATTTTCCCACGATGGGGGGTGCGCTCGAAAATGGGGTGACTCTAGTATTAGCCGAGTGACGTTTCTTACATAAACAAACAAAATGGGCTCACAAGCCCATCACAAGTTTTAATTTGGAAATTTTCCAACAAAAGATGTACAAAAACTGATGGCCCATGCTTTTCCCACATCCCCTCCTACTAACACACCATTTAACTCCAAATATTCCAAAACTATCCTTAATGAGAAGATCTGTTTACGCCTGATTCGGTTGAGGCCAACCGAATATATTCGACTAAGTTCAACCGAATATATTCGGCTAACAATCACTGAAACCAAGCAGTTCAGCACAATAAGAAGCAATCGTAAATCACAATCAAAGTTATCATCATCAACTCTTGAAGTCATTGATATTGAAACTTGCCTTCATCAATTCCCTTGTATCCGTACGAATCTTCCATTCCATTTTTTAATTAAAGATAGGTCACTTTCACAATCTAACGAAAAGAAGACTATATATGCTGAAAAATAAAAGATAGGTCACTTTCACAATCTAAAGGACCCCCACACCACACGGAAGCAAGCAAGAACATTCACCGTCCTGAGGACAACGGCACCACTCCAGCTTTCTATTTCAAATTCCCCACCAAAATGATTCTATCAGGGCTTTTTTTTTAAAACCCCTCTTCTCCCTTATACCCCCATAACCCATTTAATACCCAAAATACCCCTCAAAAATTTAAAACTTTGCCTTCTATCAGTATTTGTCAACCTGTCACAATTTGAGGATAAGGTCCCTCCCACATGAAAATCTTACATTTTTCTCACCAATTAATTAATGACATCCTATGAATGTCAAACTCACCTAATTTTTGTCACACTTCCTCTTTCTTTTATGTTTTTTTTTATGAGATTGTTTATGCTTTGTTTGATAGTGAGAAGAAATAGAGAAAGAGAAAGAGGTGAGAAGGAGTATGAGAAGAGAGAAAGGTGAGAAATGGAGTAAAAATTGAGTTGATAATGACATTGAATTGATAATGTCATGAATAATACATTTGAAGTTAAGTGAGTAATATCATGAATGTATTTGCTACCAGATCCAGAAGAATGGATGATTGATTAACATTTTGCAATTTTAGTGACCAATTTAAAATACTGATAATATGAAATTCTAAATTGACTAGTCCTACAATTTAGAGGAATAAATTGTGCATTTACTTTTTTTATTGGAGTATAAATTGTGAATTTCCAGAAGTGATTTTGCGTATAAACACTTTTCTGAGCTTAATTTGGTTCTATAGAATTCTTTGCGAAATTTCATTCAAGTTAGTGTCCAGTTTCATTTAATTTGATCGCGTATTGTATAAGTTATTCAAGAAACAATAAATTGAAGTGTCTTGGTGTTCTTAAAGACATTCATAGTGTTCTTTATTTTTCTGTTGTGTTTTTATTTTGAAAGACCAAACAGAAACTGATATGAAAGATAAAAAACAAAAATGAGAAAATAAAAAGATAAATGACCAAACTGACACAAATATGAAAGATAGAGGACTAAAGTGTGGGAGGGGGGGGGAATGACCAAACTAACACAAAGATTAAAGATAAAAGACAAAAAATGCAATTTAGTCTTTTTTTTCCCTCTATCTCTCTTCTAAGTGCAAATTCAAGTATACAAATTGAATGTAAGTATAAACTATCCTCTTTTTTAATTCCATTTCCTGGTAACTAAAAAGTGTTCTTACATTTTGTACAAAAAAAAAATAGAAAAGCATTGCTAAATCAATCTAATGACACACTTCCATTTCTAAATTGTTCAAGATGGTTACCACTTGATCCACACAAGGTCTAGATTTTCTTGAATTACCAACACAAGCAGAAGCAACTTTAGCTAATCTAACCAAAGGTTTAATATCTGAAGGAATCATCAACCTTGGATCCAAAACTTCACTAAAGTTCATTCCTTTAATCAAAGGCAATGCCCATTTAACCAATAACCCTTCTTCACATCCTCTCCCACTCAAAATCTCCAATAAAACAACCCCTAATCCATAAACATCACTTTCCTTAGAAACACTAATCCCTCTTCCATTCCAATACTCATCATCTACATAACCCACTAACCCTCTCTTTTCCACTAATCCAAAAAAATTAAGTCCGTAATCAGAAATCCTAGCACAAAAATTAACATCAATAAGAATATTAGAAGATTTAACACACCCATGTATAATATTTGGTGACACCACTTCATGTAAATATTGGAGTCCTCTAGCTACACCAGCTGCAATTTTAAATCTTTTATTCCAATCCAAAAGTGAATCCCCGTTTGGATTTTGATGTAAGTAAAAATCCAAACTTGCCATTCGAACAAATTCCATTACTATTATTCTCTCACCTGGTGCTTCGGAGAATCCTATAATTGGTACAACGTTTGGATGTTGAGCTAATGAGAGATATTTTAACACTGATGAGAAACCAAATAATCCTGCGTTGCTTAATACTAGAAATGGATGAATTCGTTTTATAGCTATGAGTTCTTGTTTCTCTTGTGTTGAACCTGCATATACTGTTCCTAAACGACCTTGACCAATGATTCTTCTGTTGTTGAAGTTATCTGTTGCAGTATAGATTTCTGTTAATTGGTATGCACGAGCAGTGTTTTTCACTGGAAGTGTTTCTTCTGATTCAACTGGTTTTTTCTTGCAAGTGAAAAAGAGTATGATACTGAGAATTATGAGAGATATGGATAGAGCTATCATGATTATATCGTATGCAATATGCTCACCGAGGTTCATTTTTGTTTGGGGGGGGGGTGTATAATGAATTTGGGTTGTAGAAGGGAGGGATTGGAATAATGGATTGTGTGTGTGTGTGTGTGAAAGAGGTATTTGGAAAGTGATTTATATACAAGTGACTCCTTTGGTGAGATATCAAAGTGTTGGATGGTAAGTTGAAGTTGAAAAAGAGAGCATGTGTTTGACAAAATGGGGGGATTGGTGAGATTAGTTGCAGTGGTTCATTGTTGGCAGCTCGGCCTTTGTATTTATACAAGGATATTCATGTGTTGAGATGACATGCTGTCATCGCATAACCTATTTTGGGACATAGGAGTCGACTTGGTGCTCTTAGAGTAATTGGATCGCAGTGACAAATTTAGTGTTAGCCAATACAAACTTTGTTTCTAAATACAAACAATGATTAGTCTTTCGTCATAAGCACCGGACAATCTGTTAGTAGCATCTAGCATGGTGTGAACCAAAAAGACTTAGAAAAGTCCATTTGTTGTTTGACACCTAACCAATTCTATTCACATTAAAACATATACATTTTATATGTACATAGCGGCTTAATTAGAACTTCTGTCATATTATGGTTTCCTTTAATTCAGCAAATTAAATTAATACGGGGAATAATTGGTTCTTCAAACGATAATTGGCTGATTAATATATTCTGATATTTTTGTTTGGTGTGTCCACTGTTTCTGGATATTTTGTTTGTATTGATGTAGGATTAGAGCACTATATGTTTTAAATTGTGAACACTAATATAAAAGTTATGAATTAATCAGGTGCAAAGTATTTGGTTGCGACAGCGACAACCTAAGATTTATTTTTAGCTCACCAATTGTTTTTTTTTTTGACAAAGCTCACCAATTGTTAGTAGTGTCTGTCTCAGCAATTGTTTGTTGCATAGAAATTTCTTTATCTTCCTTTCTTTTTCTATTTTTGTCTACGAGTACACATTAATTATGACATTGAAGAGGACGTGTCGGTAAGGGTAAATCCAAGGCCTCTGTATAATTAGAGAACTCTGTTTTCAATTTAAGAGATGTTTTGAGAAATGATAGTAACATCGTCTTTCACATTCTCTCTCAAATACTCACTCTATTATTGAGTCAAATTCACGTTGTTTTGCTAAATTAATAGACCTTATTTTTAAAGTGATGAATTCCATTCAATCAAAGAATGAGTGTAACTTGGTTTGACAGTACATTTAACCTACCAGTATATCAGTATCTAGTTACTAACCAACTCTTTTAAATGCAAGATTGAAACAAATATTTTTTGATAACAAAAGGAGAAGAGACAACAAGGCTAAACACGAACAAACACAACAACCAGTGGCATCAGCCAGCAGTCGCGGGGCGAGCACAGAGGGATAGGACTCTAAGACAAGCCAATAATCATTGCCAGAAGTTCCTGATTTAGCTAAAAAATCAGCACACGCATTTCCTTCCCGAAGCGTATGAATCACGTGCACTTGTCAATCTCTATGAAGAAGGTTTTTAATGTTCTGAACAATATATAGGTGCATACTTGCTCCACATGTTGAGGGGAAAAGTGACAAGCTGCAAAACATTCTGAGAGTCCGAGTAGCACACCAACGAACGATCCTCTATCCCACACAAAATGATTAAAAAAAATGAGGATCCTCTATTAAAAAGCATAGTTAAAACTAATAATTAATTACAACGGTAAATACAATAACAGGACGAAGCATTTCTTTGTTCCTATTGATTTGAGTACACGGAATTGAACAGAAAGAATATGCGGCTGGTGAGTAAATTCCAGCCATAGACATAGCTATACAGCTGCACCCTAGCAAAGAGGGAGTAATGAAATCTAAGCCCATATTGGGCCCATGGACTGTTGATGACCATGCTGGCCTTGCTCCTTGCTCCGAGCTAGCAGGCCCACCAACTAATGTTATAGGAAATAATAATTCTTTGATGATGCCTCTTGACCTTTCTTATAATTTGTAATCAGACAACCAAAGAATCAGAATCTGTCTGATTGCTAGATTCGGTGAAAGGGATGTCTTGGGTTAAGCTTTCTATAAATAAAGAATTCAAGTCATAGTATTACTCTCTAGCTGTCCCAACAATGTTGTCTAATTCACCATAAAGTCTTGTGTGGTTACAACAATTTTAGGCACAAACACAAATAAGAAAGGGGAGAAGTTGAAAGAATTAAATGATATATATTTTTGAAATAATTAAATTATGTGTATTTTTTTAGTGTGTGTCTAAAAGTATTGTGATCGTATAAATAATTTTCTCCCTTCAAAACCAAACCAACCTTCAGTAATATGCCCAAGAGAATTAATTTTTTTATATGACACTCGTAATTAAACTGACCCATATCCCGAGTAGGTAGCTCAGTTGACGAACTAAGAAATATCAAAGGAGTATAAGAAGGAGATGCATGTTTTAAACCCTGGAAAATAACATTTTCACTACCCCTCTAACAATTAACAACTAACATTACCTATAAAAAAATGGATGCATATAATTAACATTGCTTATAAAAAAAAACTATGAAATGGTAGATTTCACTTTTGAGGGAAAAAACTGATATTGGAAGTTAAACAATTGTGAGATTGAAAGTAAATTATGAGATTTATTACTATCGAAGGAAAATTCAATTCTAAGACTAATGCATAAGATTAACACATCGTAAAAAAAACTTATATTCCTTTTTATTACCATAAATATAGAATTTTTTCCATCTCTAAAATATATGTATATTTTAGAATTAGTCTTTATTAGTACATATTTTAGGGATTACTTGGTCAAAAAAAATATTTCAGGGGTTAAAATTAAAATTGTCTATAACTTTAAGGACTAGAAAGTAAAACCGAACATAAAAAATATTACATGAATTTACTAAACAAAAATCAAATGCAAAAATTTCTTCATGAAGGCTTTTTATGGAAAGGTGGAATCCGATGATATCATTTATGTGGAGATCATGGCCCTCTCGCTTGGTATGAAATTGTGTTGGGAGGTCGGCCTTCGGTAGGTGACGTGCGTTTCAGATTTGTTGACCACTGTGAACCTTGTTCTTCAAGGAGTCTCGGCTCATCATAGATTTTGTAATCAGATTGAGGCTATCCAAGTGCTGTTAAGGAAAGGGTGGAGGTGCAATATCATTCATAATCTCAGAGAAGGTGATAAATGTGCTGATTTTCTAACTAGGCTGAGAGCGCTTGCAAGCAAGAGTTTTGTTGAGCTCGGCAAGTGTCCTCCGGAGATGCAGAAGTTACTAAGGGAAGACGCTGTTGAAGTGTCCTACCTTGGAGAATAGCCTTGGTTTTCTATTTTTTTCTCTTTTTATCTGTTGTAACAAAAAAATACAAAAATTTCTATATTACAAAGATGAAGAAAAATGTAGTGGCCAATTTGGGCGTGACTGAATGTTTGGGCACATGTAAATGCTTAGGCTTACCATCCATGGTGGGCCGGAGTAAAAAACAGCTTTTTGGTTATCTTCGGGATCGGTTATGGTACAAAATTCATCAATGGTCAGGGAGGCACCTATCAAAAGCTGGCAGGGAAGTCTTAGTTGAATCAGTGGCTCAGGCCATTCCGGCATATTGCATGAGTTCTTTTCATATCCCCACTTCATTGGGAGAGGAGATGGAACAGATGATCAATTCTTTTTGGTGGGGGCTCTAACCGGATCTCTAGAAGAGGTATTAATTGGCTCAATTAGGACAAGCTGACCATGAGGAAGGAATTTGGTGGTATGGGATTTCGACGTTTCCATGGTTTCAATCTAGCCATGCTAGGGAAGCAAGGTTGGCGTTTATGCACCAACAATGATGCTATAGTTACACGTGTCTTCAAAGCTAAATATTTCCCACAAGGGGACTTCATGGGGGCTCGCTTGGGCCACAATCCCAGTTATGTTTGGCGTAGCATCCATACTTCACGGGTATTGGTTAATTTTGGAGCAACATGGCAAATTGGTGATGGCTCGAATATCAATATATGGCGCAACCCTTGGTTAAAAGGGAACACTAGGCCGCATGTCACATCCACGGTGGTCCCAGGTACCGAACATTTTACAATTTCTCATCTCTTTAATGCTACTAATGGTTTGTGGAACACTTCTCTTCTGGAACAACTTTTCAATATAGAGGACATGCACAAGATTCAAGGCATGGTATTGGTACTTCACTGTAGAGATGAAGCAGGCAGGCTTATATGGAGGCACAACAGGGATGGCATATACTCGGTCAAATCAGGATACTATGTGGCGATGAATGAGCTTATTGATAACTCGGACTTACAAGTAACAGGTGATTGGGATCTTATTTGGAAGCTTCAGGTCCCACACAAAGTCAAAATTCATCTCTGGCATGCAGCTAGAGGTGTCATTCCTTGTCGATCAAATCAACGCCGTAGACATGTTCAATGCCCTCAAGAATGTCCGCTATGTGAGTCAGGGGAGGAGAATGAATGGCACTTGTTATTTACTTGCCCACAGGCCAAAGCTTTGTGGCGATCTGCAGGGCTTTGGAATTAGATTCAGCCTTTTGTGGAGGAGGGAGAGGGTTTCAAGGATTGCTTCTTCAAAACTCTAGGCGTGCTACATGATGGTGCTAGGAAGTGTTTTGCTATGATGCTATGGTGTTTGTGGAAACGTCGGAATGAGAAAGGTTGGGAAGATGTTGTCAAACCTCTTAGCATTTCTATTAATACTGCACTTGATTTTCTTTATCACTGGCAGGCTGTTGTTAAGCGTGCAAAGCTAGTTGCTTCTTCACCGCAAGTGACCTAGACCACGGGTGGCGTAGTGGCTTGGAGCAGACCAGATCCTAATTGCATCAAGTGTAATGTCGATGCCGCACTTTTTGATGACGGTAAGTTCAGAGTTGGCATTTGTATCCGGGACGCAGACAGTGTTTTCGTGAAAGCGAAGACTAGTTGGTTCACATGCGCTCCACAACCTCAAGAGGCAGAGGCTTTGGGTCTTTTGATAGCTATTAATTGGTTGCAAGAGTTGAACATCCAAAGAGTCACCATCGAGCTCGAATGTAAAGCTGGTTGTTGATGGTATTAGAGGATTGTCCAAATCGATAACCAAATTTGGAACTATTTTAAGATCTTGTTACAATTTACTTTCTCATTTACAAAATTACGAGGTTAGTTTTATTAGGAGGCAAGCAAACTGTGTTGCTCATACTCTAGCCAGGGCGTCACGAGATTATGCTAGCTCCCAGATTTTTGATTATAGTCCTACCTGTATTGCGAACTTGATTTTGAATGAAATGATATGAATTTTCCTTTGTCAAAAAAAAAAAAAATGTAATTGCATGTACAAAATAAAATAAAAAACTATATATTTACATCACATTTAATCCCAAAAAAATACCATAATTATTTGCTAGTTTTGATAAATCGTTTATTAGGCTAAAAAACCCCTTGTTTTGTTGTGTTCTATTCTAACTAGGGTTTAAATTTTAGGTCAGAGCCGTTATTTGTTGGCTCGAAACCCTGATCGAAGATAAAACTTCCCCAATTTCCTCACCTTTTGATTGATAAGGTTAAAATCTTGCCCAACTCAATACCTGCTCGTTGGTTTTGCCTTTTGATTGGTAACCTCTTTTCTTTCATTGACCAACTTCAAGAAACATTTTGATTTTTTGTCACTTTATTTGGTTCTTCTTGTGTTCTTAATTTCTAGATATCAGTGTTCTATTTAGAAAAGAAATTAGGAGATTTTATGCTGGAGATGAAACTCACTTCACAAATTTCATTTTAATAGCAACACTGTTATATAGTGTGTGTAGCCATATTATAAAACAAAGACAACCTTTAACTTCCTTAGTGATAAATAATCACATATTTCATTGCGTTCTGTCTTTTTTGGCTTTCAGTTATATGCTAAAATCATTTGCGTGAGTATGTGAATGCAGAAGTTTATGTAGTTAATTTTTTCATGAAATTTGACATAAAGATTATAATCATATATGTCATTTATTTCTGTTCTTTTGGCTGGCAGATTGGTTTTCTTTTTATTGTGCTGAAAGATTTGAAGAATTCTAAGATGTTGGCTAGTGATCCTTCAAAAAAACTATCATTCAATCGAACAATTAGTAATGGCGATCTGGTTATTGTTTATGAAAGGCATGACAATATGAAGGCTGTAACAGTGTCTGAGAGTTCAGTTTTGCAGAATCGTTTTGGTGTTTTTAAACATTCAGATTGGATTGGAAAACCTTTTGGGTCTAAAGTAGTTAGTAGTAAGGGTGGTTTTGTATACTTGTTAGCTCCAACACCAGAATTGTGGACTCTAGTGTTAAGTCACAGGACTCAAATTCTCTATATTGCGGATATTAGTTTTGTTATCATGTACTTGGAGATTGTTCCTGGTTGCTTGGTTCTTGAATCTGGAACTGGAAGTGGATCTTTAACTACTTCACTTGCAAGGGCAATTGCTCCAACTGGACATATCCATACATTTGATTTCCATGAACAAAGGGCTGCATCAGCTAGGTAACTAACAAGGAAGAGTACACTGAGATTCTTCCTTTAGAAATTATATTTGACATGATAAGATGTTTAATCTGCATGTTTTGTCTAATTGTGAATTTGAAACTTTCTTGTACTGTTTTTCAATCGTGTATTGCCGAATTATTTAAGTTCGACTAAAACTATTACCTAAGAAGTTCAACTCTTTAAATGATGTCCCAACACATCATTAGATTGTAGTGTAAAACTTTACACTGAGAATGATCAAATTATAATCTCTCAGCTGGTCATTGCTGCTTTCTCTTTGGTCCACATTGTTTCTTGGAAGTTTAGAAATAAGATGGAGTAACTGTTTGCCCTTATTAAGACCGTGGATTTGTTTCGGATATTTATCATGAAGGCGGAAATTATGCAGTAAACTTGCCTCATGGTATCTCTTTATAGGGATTGGTTTGGGGGGATTCAATTCCTTTATATATCAGAGAAGACTTAGGTTCAAATAATCGTTGCACATGAATTTTGGTTTATGTCTCCTTATGCTTCTTTGCTTTTTTGTTTTGTGATCATTATATTTATGGTGTGCTGCAAATGATTGATAGGGGGTTGGTGCCAACCAAGTGGGGATGAATTCTTTCTATTGTGACGCTTTTGCATGACATTTTGTTTTAATTGTTTTAACTCTTGTTTTATCAGATTTAACTTCTGGTTTCATGGTTATGAAATTGTAAGCTATCTGCTTGATGAATACATACTCCATAGTTCAAAATTTCAATGCTTATATACTAGTAGTGTGCTATTTTCTTTGGTTCTGTAAGGGCTTTACTCAACAGGATTTAAGTTTCATGAATGTCTGGAAATATGCTTTTGGAACCAGTTAATTACTGTACTTGTGCATTAATTTTTTCTATCTGGCAAGGAGTATGTAGAATCTTGAATTATTGTGAAGTCATATATTCACTTGTTTATTTAATTCCTTGCAGGGATGATTTTGAGAGGACGGGTCTAAGCAGCTTAATCAGTGTGGGAGTTAGGGACATTCAGGGTGAAGGATTTCCTGACAAATTTACAGGCTTGGCTGATTCTATATTTTTGGACCTACCTCAACCTTGGCTTGCCATTCCTTCAGCTGCAAAAATGCTAAAACAGGATGGCACGTTTTGTTCGTTCTCTCCGTGTATTGAACAAGTACAGCGATCATGTGATGCACTTCAAACCTGCTTCACAGGTACTTTTATGTTTTTCTTCCTTCTATCTTCATCTATGTTTGATGATTTTCCATGTCTTTGTGTTCATTTTCTTTCTCTTTTCAAGTTATCTGCACAAAATCCTGATAGAATTCCTATATTTATGTTTCGCTTATGTAAAAGACCTAAGGACATTCGAGGTACTCTTGCGCACATACGAAGTTCAGGAAGTGAAAGTGGAAAGCTTTTATGGGAATGGCAATGGTTCTAATGGATCTCTTCCTTGCAAGAGAAGACAGTGTTCTGATGGAAACTATGTGTTCAGCAGTTCAACTACATCTTCTGTCATGGCTAGACCTTGTAGTGAAGCACGAGGTCACACAGGCTATTTAACATTTGCAAGACTTAAATGCCTTTCATGACCAGTGCTATCATGTTCTTCATTTTTTGTAGCAGAAAGAAAACTTTATTATTTTTACCTCTTCAATTTGAACACCATGTAAGAAATTGTTTAATTATAATCATAGATTTTGAAAGAATATTTTGTATGCCATATTTGCTTGGCTACAAATATGCCTAAGAGAGAAGTATTGATTAGTAGGAAACTTATTTGTGTCGGGAAAAACCGCACACGCCAACCGATTAACCCACACACCCAATGATCTTTGATGGAATATGGATAAACACACAACAATGAATAAAGAAACTCGATAAATTTATTCCCACTATCTATATCAGCATAGTTAAGAATGATGAGTACAAATGTGTTCACAACAATAGTCGACACAAAATGGCTGCCTAGAGAACACCTCAGATGGGCATGTTTGAATACCCGACGAAGAAATTGCATAAAGCTCCTTAATGGTGTAGAGACTCCCCCACTACTAAGAGTAAGGGGTCTTACAGGTGAACCACCAGAACAATCTCAACATTTTTCATTGAGATCCAAGAGAGTAGAGTATCCTAACGACATTTTTCAGACGATGGGAAACATGTTTATACAAATAGGGAAGGCTCACCCCCTCCGGGGGGAGAGGATGAGAACGAGGATTCGCGAAGGCAGAGTGCAACTATTAGGGTTGGGACCTTACACCCAATCGCAGGTAGGTCACGACATTCTCTCTATAAACAAATCCTTAATGCCAGTTTATATTTTATGTAATTTCTAATGCAATAAACTCGGTTTAACCATTATTACTTTCAATTAGCTATCAAATAAAACTGGACTTTTCCGACGACAATTAACACACGATTAAACTTTAGTACACGACTCCACACACGATTCATAATTAAAGCCACAATTATTCAAAGATTGTTTTAATAAACAATATCAAAGCTCAATACATTAAACAAAAGGAGTAGATTCCTTTAAAGATCTTGATACCTAATTTTTATTGATAGGTTTATCCAGCTGGTCGATAAATGGCCTTGTTCCATCAATCGGAGACACTTCTGCATCATCATGATGGATTGGTGGAGCCGGTAACATTGTCATTTCAGCATCAATCCCAATGGATGGTATAACAAGCGGTGGAGTTTCTGGTGGTTGTGAAGCAACAACCTGCACAGATTGATTTCTTCCTAATCGAGGCATCGCCGAAAATTGTTGTTGCGGTTCTTGGGAAATCCTATTGCCAGTAGAATTTATGGTCCCCTGCATTGACATTGGCCTAAGAAAAATGGGTTGCGAGGGGTTGGGTATTGGCTCAGATTGATTGTTGATTATGTTTAGCCTCCCCAAGGAAATGTTTCCTTGAGCCATATGAGCATCGAAGTGGGTCATAAATGACGTGAAAGTCGTGAAAACTTCGTTGCAGAGTCGGCATGCGATAATAGTGACATGGTTGTCTGCCATGGGGGTTAAGGATGTTTTAGGGTAAAGAATGGAGAAAAGACGCTGCGACGGCATTTTAGGCACCTCAATCTAGGGCTTTTATAGGAGAAAATTGTCATAGACATATAATGTTGAATATTCATGACTATACCGATTATAATCTAATTTGTTTTTTGTCATTTATTGCATTTCCATATATTATAATAAATATATAGACTCAGATAGTTCAAATATATATTTCATTTAATATAAAATTTTAGAATATATTTCATCAATAAGAAAGAGAAATAAATATATATATATATATATATATATATATATATATATATATATATATATATATATTCTAAATGGAAGATTTTTAATTTTTTTTAAAGTGAACAAATTCACCTTAAATGGTAAAGTGCGACTTAATAACTTTTAATTAAAAAAATCAATAGATAAGATTTAAAAAAGCTTATAGTAAAATATTGATTTTAAAAGGGAGACTTTGAATTTTAAGGGGTGATCAACTTACTCCAAGAGTAATTCTTGTAAGAGTTACTCCACTTAATATCTCTTTGTAAACATTAAATTTTACCAATCCAACCGTCAAACTAATAGTTCTAATTGAGTAGATCAAATATGAAATTTTTGTAAAGTTTTAAAAATGCTTGATATTTGATCAAATAAGTTAAATTTTACGTATATTATTCTTATTAAAATACAAGCAAAATATGGACTATAAGATGCACCGGTCTATAGGGTATCCAATTATTGCAATGTCCCTTTGTCTTATGATGCATCAACACACATCCCTATAACTTATATGGGAATCTAGGACCGTTAAGGATGTACTATTCTTATGACGTTAAGGTAACTAGATGCTCCTCATTGGGATTATGTACGTTGTACATGCTTACCTCGCACTCTTAGTAATACTGACTTAGGCATGAGAGTGCTGCTTTCAGGTGCAACAACACCACTGTGCATCATCACAAACTCTAACTTCAACCATTGTTCTTTACATCCGCGTCCTGTCATTGAATCGAATTCAAAAACTAGGATATAAGATGGACATTTTATATTTTACTGAATTGAAGAATAAAAGGAAAAATATTCGTTAATTATTTATTTTGATAAATCGTTTCTTAGGTTATACGTAAAAAGGTTGTTTGTAAGGTTAAAGCCCTTTGTTTTGTTGTGTTTTAACTAGTGTTTAGAGCTTTAGGTCAGTGTCGTTATTTGTTATGGATAAGTTTAGAAACCCTGATTGAAACTTTCCTCAATTTCTTGACCAAAACCAAATTTTCTCAACTTGTAAAGCCATCAAGTTTTCAAGTTGATTGGTATAGTTCAAAGCTTGCTTAACTCAAATACCCTCTGGTTGGTTTCGTCGTCCATCAAAATTAACCTCTTTTCTTTTGGTGTTAGATTGACTCCAAAGAACATTTTGTTTTTGCAATTTTATTTGATTTTGTGTCTTCTGCTATAACCTTTTAGGTGTCAATGTGTTGTTTGGAGAAAAAAATAGAGGATTCAAAGTTTTTTCCAATCTCTCATACTTATACGATTTAAGATTCAATACAATAAATACAATGAGTGATACTTTTAAAAATACTACACTCATTATATTAAAGCAACAATGTTAAAACTCTTGAGGCACTTAACATTCCACCGATGTCTTTATGCCAATAAAGCTTAATCGCACCGCTGAGTAACCTTCTCGTCGTCCTCGATAAATTCCTCTTCAAACATTTTTAAACAAAGAGGGCCTACCTCAGAAAAAGGGGCTAGAACGGTAACTAACTTTGTTACAAAATTATTTTAATAGTTTTTTTTGTTACAAAAAGTTTAGGCAGCGAGTGTTGAACTCACCCCTTTGTGGGGAATGAGTCAACTCCTTACCAACTGAGACAACCTTCATTGCCAATAGTTAGTACAACCCTTCTATTAGTTTTTAATAATTTATTGAAATGTAATAATTAATAATCTATACCATCATAACTAAATTGTGGTCATTTTGCTTTCCATTGTAATCTTTAATAACAACCATTGTTATCAAGGACCGTATTTACAAATATTTATTGATTTACATTTTTTCAAAAAAAAACTTAAAGGGTCATCAAATGTATTTACAGTTTTTTTTAAAAAAAATTTAGGTGTCATTAAATGTATTTACAGGTTTTCAATTCAAATAATTAATTCTAGTCAAAAGTCCCAAATCATATATAAAACTAGAATACGGAGTCCGCCAAAAAGTTGACATTTAGGCGGAAAAATGTTCGCCAAAACGAAGGGTAATTAATTTGGTCATTTAAATTTTTTCCATAATAATTGTCTATCACACTTGCATTTATTGCAAAACGACTCTGTACTATTCCCAGTGGAAATTTTTATTGCGCTTCTACTTTCAAATTGCAATTCATTTAATTCCTCCCATTACACATTATTGAAAAACTAAAAAGGCACAACTGTATATTCAAAAAAAAAAGGCACAACTGCATTAATTGTAGAACGACGCTTTAATTGTGGTCATTTCGCTTCTCATTGCAATATTTAATAACAACCATTGTTATCCAGGATTGTATTTACTAATATTTATATCAGCTTTTAAAATTTGGTTAATTAAAATTTTGTCAATATAATTGTCCGCTACATTGCATTTAATGTCGAACCACCACCCTATACAATTTCCAATGCAAGCTTTAATTGTGATCATTTGGCTTCCCATTGCAATCTTTAATTGTAACTATTCAACTTCTTTCCCATTGGAAGTTTAAATTTCGTCATCGATTTCAGAGGCATCCATTCGCATTCAATTGATGGCATCAAATTCAAAAAAATTAGCATTAAACCGTGGGTAATATTAAATTAATTCATGAACTTAGAGCATTGAACCGGTGGAAGATTAAAGGGCGTGGAAGGTTAAGGGGAAAGACACTCCATGCGAATTCAATTTAGGTAACGAAAATCGAAACATTGAGCATTGAACCGTTGGGTGCATTAATAGGTGTTTAGGGTGAAGGGAAAAGGGCGGCATTGTGCATTCAATTGAGTGCATGAAAATCGACACATTGAGCATTGAACCGTTGGGAAGATTAAGAGGCGTTTAGGGTGAATGAAAAAGGGAATCATTGAGTTCCAATTAAGTGGAAGATTAAGAGGCGTGGGGAATTGAGTTCGAATTTAATGATTTAATCATGATTGTAGTGGGAATTGAAATGTGATATCATTGATTACTGTATGAACTTAGAGCATTGAACCCAAAGGAAGGTTAAAAGGCGTTTGAGGTCAAGGGAGGGGGTTGAGATTCAAATTTCAATGAGTCGTGTGGGGAATTGAATTCGAATTTATTTCATTAATCATTATTGTAGGGGTTGAGATTCGAATTTCAATGAGTCACTGGAAGATGAAGAGGCAGCGAAGGTGGAGGGTAAAGGGCAGAAGCATTGTTATAAATACCAAGGTACTATGCGACCAAACCCACATGCGATTCCACATGACCATCTGGTGCAAGTACTGTCTCTTGAGTTAATCATACTTCACAAAGTTCACAAAAATGACTTCAATATATACTATAATTTCTGACATACGCACGGGCAAGACTGACTGGAGGCGTAAGATTAATGTCCTACATACATGGAGGGTTCCTGAATTCAAAAATCTAAGTTTCATATCGAGTATTGACATGTTGTTGCTTGATGAGAAGGTAATGTCAATACCTTTATTTTTCAAATAGTATAGTATGTTAATAAGGACCCCATGGGCGGGAAATTTTTCTCCATAGGGATTGGACGAGGGAGAAAATCATTTGCGGTCATGACGACGATTAGGGCGGAGGACGGGACCTACCAAACCCTTGAGGGGACACATTTATAGTTTGTGGGACGGGGATAAGGACCACTGATAAATCCATATCACATGCTTGTTTCGAATGTTAAAAACCGTGTTTTGAATGAAGATTTTAATGAAAAACAGTAAAGTTTGAGCAAATTTTGTGAATTTGTAAATCTAGCTTTTGTGTAGTGGTTGTGCCTATTTTTCTTTGTTTTTATGTGCACAAGAACTAGATCGAGTTGTAGAACAAAGTGTGAAGGCAAGGGGTGAAGTTTGGAGCGATTTAAGAAAGGGAATAATGCAGCAAAAAGGGCTATTTGATCTGTTAAAAGGAATAGCTACAGACCTGTGTGGGTCCGCTAGCGATCCACGTGGTTCTATGAGCTAAAGTGAATTGTATCTGTTGCGTAAGTGAACAGTGTCTGCTGCGCTGGACTCTATAAATAGCGCGTTTTCATTTTACAGAAGACACTTTTAGACGACTGGAAACCCTAGAATTCGAAAATACTCTCTCTCCATTCATCCTTTGTTGAAGATTCAAGGCTTGGGAACAAGATTTGGAGCTTCAAATGAGTTCATCTTCTTCATTTTGCTCTAACCTCTGTTTTTCCCCTTTTACTATGTCTAGCTAAACCTCTTTGGGTTAGGGATGAATGAGAATTGGTGAATCACTATTGTAACTGATTTTGTTTGTTCTTAATGTCATATTCTCTCCTACTTTGTGTGTTTAATCTCTGTTTTTAATGCTTTTCATGATTTGATCAACCATGGAATGGAAATTTTATACTTGAATGCTTGAGATTGAATACCTTCAACTCTTAGCTTAGGAATAACCTTTTAGTTGTTGTATCTTGCAAACCCTTGATTCGAATGCTTGTTGTCATTTATAATCACCTAAGGAATTAGGGTTTTTAGTTGTGAACAAAGGATTAGTTGCCTAAGGAATTAGAGATTAATTAATGTTGTGGGTTTGATAACAAAGTGAAAGAGGGGATTATTGTCTCTATTAAATCAGTTTGCAATAGTGTGAAACCAATGGAAGTTCATCTCTGACTTCTTTTATCATCTCGTAAACTTCGTGTTCTTCGTTCTTTATTAAAAATACAAAAACATTTTATTGTCTTTACTATAAAAGCTCTCGTTACTTTACTATATCACTCAAACTTCGGTTAATTTTTGTTCGTTTAGTTGTTGTTAACGTTTATTAGTATTTGCATTCGATCCTTGAGTTCGACACTCGGTCTTACCGTGTTATTATTACTTGCGACGATTTGGTACACTTGCCAATTTCGCCATCAAGTTTTTGGCGTCGTTGCCGGGGATTGAAATTACATTTACCAGTAAATTCGAAGGCAACTGCTAATTCGAACCCGTACAAACTTTAATGTGTTTTTAGTTTTATTTTTCTGTTTTCTTTTTATATTTTATTACACATTTGCTTTGACACTTGTTCGAGTTTCCTGTTTTCTCAGTGTATGCGTGGAACCGTAGATCCTAAAGATTTACTCTTCAACCCGGAGATTGAGAAAAGTGCTAGAGCTAATAGAAAGCAAACCAAGTTAAGGAAACAAAGAGAGCGAAGAGCAACAATCGGAGAGTCTTCTATGCCACCAACTGTGACTCAAGTCATGGGAGACAATCCACCACTACCCCCAAGGCGCACTCTAAGCGGCTTTGGGAGGAGAAATCAAGGCGTCCAAGCTTACACCTCCCAACCTGTGGCAGCTGTAGCATTTGAGATCAAGTCTTCTATTCTTAATGCCTTGAAATCAGAGCAATTTTTGGGGTCAGATGCTGAAGACCCCAACCAACACTTGTTTCAATTCTATGAAATTTGTGGAACCACAAATCTTGAGGGAGTCAGTGAGGATGCCACAAAGTTGCGTCTATTTCCATATACCTTAATTGGTAGGGCCAAGGATTGGCTCAACACTATCCCAGCAGAAACTATTAATAATTGGGGTGACCTAGAAAGCAAATTCTTGGTAAAGTTTTTCCCGATTTCAAAGTTCATCAAGAAGCGGACTGAAATCTCAAACTTTGAGCAATGGGATACCGAATCTCTGTATGATGCTTGAGAAAGATTCAAATTGTTGTTAAAAAAATGTCCTGGGCATGGTCAAACTTTCTGTCATGGTTTGTGATAACTCATGTTTATATGAGTTATTTATACTTATTCAAAGTTAAATCATGCAAGTTCTCTGGCAATAGTAGGTTGTTTCTATTAAGTTTCTGTTAGTTTATTGCTTTTCAGTTAGAAAGGGGCTAAATTACAAATTCTATGCATTTTGGCACCAATTGGCGCCTTTGTGAGCGTTTTGATGCTTCTTGTGTTTGTGCAGTAAACTGAACGTAGCAACGTCTCTCGTCACGTCTGACGGAAGGCAGCAAGGAAAGAAAGAAATATCTTATTTTTGGCGCACAAGAAATGATGGTCAAAGATCTAGAAAGTCAGAAGATCTTCTCAGCGCTGACGCGGCTGACGCACTGTAGCAGTGCAATGTCATTTCAGCAATATTTTATTTACAAGCAAGCTGGGAAAGTGGGCAATGACATCAGCAAGCATGTGACCTTCTGTTTTTTTTGGCTATTTAAACAAAGCTTATCTCTCTCTACGGAAAAGAGGGGGAATCCATTCATCATCCACCTTCCTCCACTTCCAGAGGAGTTTTCTAAAAGAAGTTCTGGACACAGACTTCTTCATTCGAACTCTCCTCAAGCTCCATTTTTATTTCCATTCGCACCCATTACTGTGAAGCTCAGACGTTGCAACGTCTTTACAGCGTGCATGAAGGAAGGCTACTTAGGCGTATCTTTTGCGTTTAATCTCCTTTTCTCTATGTACGGTATTTGGATTTTAACTCCTTTTCTTTCTGTAAAGACACTCAGCATGAGCTAAACATTTGTAGTTGGGTTGTTGTTTTGCATGTAATGAACCTTTAGTCTAATACTATGAAGTAATGATGTTTATGCGTTTTAAATCTTTGCATGTTAATATTTCCAAACTTGTTTTGAACTGATCACTTAAAATAAGTAGATTCATAGGTACAGACATGGTCTATGAAAAGAACTCAAAGATTTATGTGAATGAAAAGATGCACTAAAGACATTTAGGCATTTTTATCTAAGTCTAGACATAGAATGGATAATAGTTCATAGGACATTGCTGTGGGTACTTAAAATACAGGAGTAGGCCTACTTAGAACCTAGACATAGGAATTCTAGTACTTGAAGCTCTGACGTTTTGTGACTGAAAAGCACAGCTCTTTTGCAACAGCGTTCAAACGTTATAACGTCTATACAACATAGCATTTGTACGTATTAACGTGTAAACGTTATAACGTCTGACTAGAGGAGATTTACTTGCATGCAGCAATCCAACTCATACTTTTCCATATTCACAACCACTTCCTCTTTACTTGTTTTATTTACGTTCTTAGTCTTAACACCTACTTTTAGTGCCGATTTATTACCTGTTTCACTTGTGTTTTAAAGACTTGAACTCTGAAAGTTAATCAATCCTCGTGGGAACGATCTCTTACTTTTATCCACTTTATTACTTGTACGACGTGTATACTTGCACTGACATTGCGACGAACACACGAGCGCAACAGTTTGCGGCCTCAAACAAGAATGATTTTAGATGCCTCAGCAGGAGGGTCTTTAGGTACTAAAACTTCAGAGGAAGCAAGACAGTTAGTGGAGCATATGGCTTCTAATGAGTACAGAATTCAAAATGACAGAGGGGCTACAATGAAGAAAGGGATGCTGGAGTTGGACGCTAATAGTGCTGTGTTAGCTCAACAAAAGGTAATGTCACTTCAAACTGAAGCTCTTACCAAACAGTTAGCTGCTGCCTTGCCAGGTGGATCTCAAGTTCTAGCAACTGTTCAAGTAGTGCATGTTGGTAGGTGTAACTATTGTGGTCGAGAAGCTCACGAAGGTGGCTGTGCAACTCATGGAGATTCCAATGAGCAGGTTAATTACATGGGGAACTTTTAGAAACAAGGGGGGAATCCATATTCTAACACCTATAATCCTGGGTGGAAGAATCATCCCAACTTTTCATGGAAGAATAATGATGCAGCAGAGTCAAGCCAACAACAGCAGTCTCAACAACCTCCTCAACAATAAAGGTCACCCCCCCCCCAATTGGAGGATGTTTTGACTCAATTTATGCAAATGACCAAGACCACCTTCCAATCCCAAGAGCAAACCACGAAGAACATGGAGAAGAATCACGAAGCTTCTATGAAAAACTTGGAGATTCAAATTGGGCAATTATCAAAGTAGCTTGCCGAAACATCGAGTAGTGGTTTCCCTGCTAATACAGTCGATAACCCCAAGAATGAAAGTGTTAAGGCTATCTCACTGAGAAGTGGTAAGGAGTTGAAATCTTCTGTGATGGAGACACCCAATCCTAGAGAGAAAATAAATTGTGAGAAGGAGGTGTCGTGTGAGGAGTTGAATGAAAAAAATGAAGACGTTGAAAATGAGTTGAGTGAAAAAAAATGAGGGAGTTGTGAAGTCTAACTCAAAAGAAAACAATTTATTGTTGAATGAAAAATTGCAGGTAGAAGAGAAGCCCAAGGACATTCCCTCATACATGAAATTGCCATACCCTCATTTGAGTAAGAAGAATCAGAAAGATGAGCAGTTTGCAAAATTCATGGATATTTTCAAACGTCACCAAATCAACATACCTTTTACAGAAGCTCTTGAGCAACTGCCCGCTTATGCCAAGTTCATGAAGGAGTTGTTGACAAAGAAAAGGAAGTTCAAAGAAGATGAAATAGTGGCTTTAAGAGAAGAGTGTAGTGCCATTATTCAAAGAAAGCTTCCTCCAAAGTTGAAGGATCCCGGGAGTTTCACCATCCATTGCACAATTGGTAACTTAACTATTGGCAAAACTCTTTGTGATTTGATGCCCTTGTCTATGTTGAAGAGACTTGGAGGGGGTGAGGTGAAACCAACTAGGATGTCTTTGCAACTTGCTGATAGATCTATAAATCATCCTTACGGAGTGTTAGAAGATGTTCTGGTAAGAGTTGACAAATTTCTATTTCCCGTAGATTTTGTGATTCTTGACATGGAGGAAGATGCAGAGGTATGGTGTGTGAAAAAATGTGCAAGTATACACAGTCACAAACAAGTAGTATAAAAGATCGAACCCACAGGGATTGGATTAACTCTTGTATGTTTAAAAAGATATAAATTAGTGCAGCTACACTACTCACAATTTTGGGTATTGATGCTTACGAAAACAAAATGTAAATATGCAAGAAAATATGGAGGAAATCAGCTGAGAATGATAGTTGAGATGTCTTCACTAAATAAATCACTTTTGAGAGTTTTGTGCTTTTATGTGGTGCAGATGCATTGAGTGCATCTGCATCAGTATGTGCCTTTCAGCTACTCTCTTCAGAGTTTCGTTACAAGTTTCCTATGTCTAGGCTTGCTAAATAAGGTCACTTCTGCCTTTAAAGTACCCACTGTATCACCCTAAGGACTATGTTATCCTATGTCTAGGACTTAACATGGTTTTAACAAAGTTTTCTTTATTACACAAGTTAACAAAGCCTTCGTTAAAACACTCACCCTTATTAGTTCTTGATTTCTAGTTATAAACCATGTCTGTGAATATAACTCTACTTATTCTAAGCGATCAACCTTAAAATAAGATGGATGTAGTATAACACAAGAACCAAAATGCATACAACACTTAAAAGCACAATAACTTACTCAAAAGCTCATTATAAAGTTAGAACATCTCAACCAAAGAGGTTTAGCTCATAATATGCATTGCAAGGCAAAAATAGATGAAATAAAACATGTTGATATAATGGAAAGTACAAGAGATATCAATAGGGTAGAGATTACACTGATTGAAGTACTCTTGTATAAGTTTGCCCAGCAGTGCATATGCACTGATTTCCTGCACCTAACTAACTCGATGAAGAAGTGAAGGAAGAAGTCGTCAATTCCTTCCTTACCGTCTTGCAAACTAACTACTAACTTAAAACTATGAAAAACAAATAAAATACAAGAGAGGAGATGATTATGGATTATATTGGAATTCTTCAAGTGAGAAGTGGAAGCCTTTATATAGCCTTGGAGGTTTCCTTCAAGTGAGGATTTTCTTGGGGATCAAGTTAACTTAAGGAGGTTTAACCATGGTTGCTTTTCAGAACTTTGATGAAGGAAATTGAGTCCAACACTCAACCTCAAAGAGAGGTCCAATCGTGGAAGGCCATGTGTCCTTTATGAATGACCCTTCATGATGGTCTTCTATTGTAGGCGCCTCCTTTTGCATGTTGGCATGTGCCTCCATGTGACTTGTGACTAAGCATGATGCCATTGAGGTGTTTATGCATTGGTATGGGTTGAGGTGCTTCCAATGTTGGGTAATCTGTCTTTAGTGCAGGATGGTGCAGATGCACCTTAGTGCAGTTGCCCTGTTGTAAATGTATTTAGCGCAGATGCACTGTTGTTTTCCTGGTGCAGGTGCATCAACTGCAGGTGCACTGAACAAACACATCAAAGAAGAGGAAAGGAACTCCAGAATTGAAACAACTCCCCTCTCATTTGAAGTATGTCTTCCTTGTTAATGATGATCTTTATCCAGCTATCATTAGTAGTTCCTTGACCAAGTTGGAAGAGGAAAAACTTATGAGGGTGCTAAGAAGTAACAAAACTGCTTTAGGTTGGACTATCTCTGACCTTAAGGGATTAGGCCACCATTGTGCATGCATAAGATCAAACTCGAGGAAGAATTCAAACCAGTGATTCAATCGCAATGAAGATTAAATCCTACCATGAAGGAGGTGGTGAGGAGGGAAGTCTTAAAGCTCTTATTAAAGCTCTTAGATGTTGGGATGATTTATCCGATTTCAGATAGCTCCTGGGTGAGTCCAGTTCATGTGGTTCCCAAGAATGGGGGTATGACAGTTGTCAAAAATGAAAGGAATGAGTTAATTCCTACTCGCACAATCATAGACTGGAGGATGTGCATTGACTACCGAAGGTTAAACCAAGTCACCCGGAAGGACCACTTCCCATTACCATTCATGGATCAGATGCTTGAGAGGTTGGCTGGACAAGCTTTTTATTGCTTCCTGGATGGATACTCTGGGTACAATCAAATAGCAGTTGATCCCAAAGATCAGGAGAAGACCGCTTTTACATGTCCCTTTGGTGTGCTTGCATATCGGAGGATGCCCTTTGGTTTATGCAATGCTCCTGCAACTTTTCAAAGGTGCGTGCTTTCTATATTTTCTGATATGATGGAAAATGCTATTGAGGTATTTATGGATGACTTTTCTGTATTTGGACCTAGCTATGATTCTTGTTTGTCTAATCTTGATGCAGTTTTCAAGAGATGCACTGAAACCAATTTAGTTTTGAATTGGGAAAAGTGTCACTTTATGGTTCAAGAGGGTATTGTGCTTGGCCAAAAAATCTCTGCAAAAGGCATTGAGGTTGATCAAGCAAAAATCGAAATAATAGAAAAGTTTCCTCCTCCTCTGACAGTAAAAGGAGTGAGAAGTTTTTTTAGGACACGCCGGGTTTTACCACCGTTTCATAAAAGACTTCTCTAAGATTGCAAAACCTTTATGCAATCTGCTTGTTAAGGAGGCTGAATTTGTTTTTGATAATGATTGTCTTTATGCTTTTAATGTGTTGAAAGAAAAACTAATCTCTGCTCCAGTCATTGTGGCTCCCAATTGGGATATTCCCTTTGAGCATATGTGTGATGCTAGTGACTATGCAGTGGGTGTTGTATTGGGGCAGAGATCAGAGAAATATTTTCATGCGATTTACTATGCTAGCGAGGTTTTGAAGGAGAACCAAGTGAATTATGCAACAACTGAAAAATAATTGCTAGCCATAGTATTTGCATTGGAAAAATTTCGTTCCTATTTGGTTGGTTCAAAAATAATTATTTTCACTGACCATGCTGCAATAAAATATCTGCTAACCAAGGGCGAGTCTAAGCCTCGACTCCTTAGATGGATTTTGCTTTTGCAGGAATTTGACTTGGAGATCAAAGACAAAAAGGGGAGTGAGAATGTGGTAGCAGATCATTTGTCTAGACTGGATAACAAGGAAGTGACTGCTCGGGAGAATGAAATCCTTGAAGAGTTCCCAGATGAAAAACTTTTTGCTATAAAGGAGAGACCATGGTTTGCTGACATGGCCAATTTCAAGGCTGCTGGAATGATTCCTGAAGATTTAACATGGCAGCGGAGAAAAAGATTTTTTTGGGATTCTAAACACTATATTTGGGATGTCCCCTTCCTGTTCAAAATTGGACCCGATGGACTTCTAAGAAGGTGTGTACCTGAAGATGAAGGGCAGAAAATTCTATGGCATTGCCATGATTCTCCTTGTGGAGGTCACTACAATGGTGAACGCACAGCTGCAAAAGTGCTTCAATCAGGATTCTTTTGGCCAACTCTTTTCAAAGATGCTTACAATTATGTGAAGAGTTGTGACAAATGCCAAAGAACCGAAAATATCTCAAGGTGAAGTGAAATGCCCTTGAAGCCTATTCTCGAAGTGGGATTGTTTGATTGTTGGGGCATTGACTTCATGGGGCCATTTCCACCATCTTATTCAAATATGTATATTTTGGTGGCAGTTGATTATGTCTCAAAGTGGGTTGAAGCCATTGCAACTCAAAAGAATGATTCTTTGGCTGTCATAAAGTTTGTCAAGAAGAATATCTTTTCCAGATTTGGAGTGCCTAGAGTGTTAATTAGTGATGGAGGCAGTCATTTCTGCAATGCTCAGTTGCAAAATGTTTTGTCTAAATATGGTGTTAAGCACAAGGTGACAACTCCTTATCATCCACAATGCAATGGGCAAGCTGAGGTATCCAACCGGGAAATAAATAAAATTCTGGAGAAGACAGTGGGGAATTCTAGGAAGGACTGGGCAACCAAATTTGATGATACGCTTTGGGCATATAGGACAGTGATAACTCATATTTATATGAGTTATTTATACGTATTCAAAGTTAAATCATGCAAGTTCTCTGGCAATAGTAGGTTGTTTCTATTAAGTTTCTGTTAGTTTATTGCTTTTAGTTAGAAAGGGGCTAAATTACAAGTTCTAGGCATTTTGGTGCCAATTGGCGCCTTTGTGAGCGTTTTGATGCTTCTTGTGTTTGTGCAGTAATCCAAACGTGGCAGCGTCTCTCATCACGTCTAAAGAAGGACAGCAGAGCAAGAAAATAATATATATCATTTTGGCGCGCATGTAATGATGACCAGAGATCTGGAAATGAAGAAGATCTTCTCTTTCTTCAACGCTGACACGGCTTACGCACTGTAGCAGTGCGGTGTCACTTCAGGGCAGAGTCAACTCACAAGCAAGCTTGGAAGGTGGGGGAATGACATCAGCAGCATGTGACCTCTTTTGACCATGGATATTCTCTCTCTATAAAAAGGCAAGGGGTGCACCAAGCGGAATAGAGACGACTCCATTCATCATCCACCTTCCCCCATTTTTCAGAGATAATTTTCCTGAGAGAAGTTCTGGACACAGACTTCTTCATTTTTTTTATTCTCTCAAGGCCCCAATTTCCATATCCATTCGCAACCACTAATGGAAAGCTCAGACGTTGTAACGTCTTTACAGCGTGCATGAAGGAAGGCCACTTAGGCGTATCTTTTGCGTTTAGTCTCCTTTTCTCTATGTACGGTATTTGGATTTTAACTCCTCTTATTTCTGTAAGGATGCTCAGCATGAGCTAAACAATTTGTAGTTGGGTTGTTGTTTTGCATGTAATGAACCTTTAGTCTAATACTATGAAGTAATGATGTTTATGCGTTTTAAATCTTTGCATGTTAATATTTCCAAACTTGTTTTGAACTGATCACTTAAAATAAGTAGATTCATAGGTACAGACATGGTCTATGAAAAGAACTCAAAGATTTATGTGAATGAAAAGGTGCACTAAAGACATTTGGGCATTTTTATCTAAGTCTAGACATAGAACAGATAATAGTTCATAGGACATTGCTGTGGGTACTTAAAATACAGGAGTAGGCCTACTTAGAACCTAGACATAGGAATTCTAGTACTTGAAGCTCTGACGTTTTGTGACTGAAAAGCACAGCTCTTTTGCAACAGCGTTCAAACGTTATAACGTCTATACAACATAGCATTTGTACGTGTTAGCGTGTAAACGTTATAACGTCTGACTAGAGGAGATTTACTTGCATGCAGCAATCCAACTCGTACTCTTCCATATTCACACCCACTTCTCATTTACTTGTTTTATTTATGTTCTTAGTCTTAATATCAACTTTAGTGTCGATTTGCTACTTGTTTCACTTGTGTTTTAAAGACTTGAACTCTGAAAGTTAATCAATCCTCGTGGGAACGATCTCTTACTTTTATCCACTTTATTACTTGTACGACGTGTATACTTGCACTGACATTGCGACTATAGAACACACACGATCGCGAACAAGTTTTTGGCGCCGTTGCCGGGGATCTGTATTTAACTTTTATTGTTCAACAAGAATTAAAACACTAGGTGAAAGAATTCTGCTGTGTTGTTTGTTGTTTCTGTATGTGAACAGGTAAACGTTACAGCGTATGCTTAGTTCCAGTTCAAGCTCTAGTTCAACAGAACCAGGGAGTGGATCTGAACCTGAATTCTACCCAGAGCCTGAAAGAACCTTCAGGCGACTAAGGAGACAACAAAGGCTAAGAAGGCAGCAACAACAACAGCAAGTTCAGCCACCAATCATGTCTGAACATGGTACTGGTGGTAGAAGCTCTAGAGGTGGACGTACTCCAAGAGGAGGAAGGCACTCTGATGCTGGAGGACGTGGTCGTGGACCACAAACTCATACAGAAACCTATGTTGATGATGAACACTGGCAGAGACAGCAACTCATCAATGCAGGGCCACAAGACATGGTCAATGACAGGGACAGGCCTATGCGTGATTATGCCGTGCTCAATCCTGCACATTTACAAACAGGCATTGCAAGACCACCTATTCATACTGGTCACTTTGAATTCAAGCCAATGATGTTCCAAATGTTGCAGACTGCAGGGCAATTTGGGGGTTTCCCTCAAGAAGATCCTTATGCACATCTAAGGCAATTTTTGGATGTGTGTAGCAACTTTGTCATCCCTGGAGTCTCAGAAGATGCCTTCCAACTGAAGCTATTCCCATATTCTCTTAAGGACAAGGCCAAGAATTGGTTGAACTCCTTAGAGCCAAATTCAATTCATACTTGGGATGAGCTAGCTGAGAAATTTCTTGGAAAATACTTCCCTCCCAACAAAAATGCCAAGTTAAGAAATGACATCACTTCCTTCAAACAAAGAGAAGGGGAATCATTATTTGAGGCTTGGGAAAGATGGAAGGAATTACTAAGAATGTGCCCACACCATGGCATTCCCGTAGTTATTCAAATGGAGACTTTTTATAATGGTCTAGATCAACCTACCAGGCTTATACTTGATGCTTCATCAGGCGGTGTCATATTAAACATGTCTTTCTCTGAGGCATGCAGACTTATTGAAGACATAGCCACTCACAATGCCCATTGGCCTTCTGATAGATTCACTCCTGGAAAGAAGGCTGGTGTCCATGAGATAAGTGAAGTAACTGCCCTTTCTGCTCAGGTTGCTTCTCTGACCAACATGATTAAGAACTTGAGCACTCCAAACGTGGCCACGTCTGAACCACAGACTGCTGCAGCTATTGAGCCAACACCATCTGGGGGAGTAGTGTGTGTATATTGTGAAGGAGGGCATGTCTACGAAGAGTGTCCTCATAACCCCCAGTCTGTAAACTTTGTATCACATAACAAAGGTAACAGTCCCTTCTCCAACTTGTACAATTCAAATTGGAGAAATCATCCAAATTTTAGTTGGAAGAACAACAATTCTTTGAATGCTAGCAATGCTGCTCCTGCAATACCCCCAGGATTTCCCCCTCAACAACAAAAGCAGTATACGCAGAATAACAACAACAGCAATTTGGAAGCCTTGATGAAAACTTTCATAAGTGATTGTAGGGCAACCTTACAGACCCATGAGTCTTCAATCAAAACTTTGGAGAACCAAATTGGACAGATAGCCTCAGCTCTCACTCAAAGACAGAATGGATCTCTTCCATCCACAACTGAAACACCATCTTCATCCAAGTCAAATGATAAAGATGTGGCGAATGCACAGGTAAATGCTATCTCATTAAGAAGTGGTACTGAGTATCCAGAACCATCTATGCCTAAGGAATCTGAGGTGCCAGATAAGGAAAAAGAGAAAAACAAAGGTGGAGAAAAAGAGAAGAATATTCCAGACATTGTGATGTCTAAGACAGACGTTACAACGTCTAGTTCTGAACCAGGAATCAAGACTGTTCCTAAGCTTGTACCCGAATATCCTCCTCCACCCTACCCTCAAAGACTCAAGAAAGCTCATGAAGACAAGCAATTCAGCAGGTTCATGGAGATGCTAAAACAGCTGCACATAAACCTTCCCTTGGTTGAAGCTCTACAACAGATGCCAAACTATGCCAAGTTCCTAAAGGATATCATCACCAAAAGAAGAAGGCTAGGGGAGTTTGAAACTATTGCTTTAACTGAAGAATGTAGCTTAATCATGCAGAATAAACTCCCTAGAAAACTGAAAGATCCTGGCAGTTTTACTATACCATGCTCCATTGGAGATTTTTACCTTGGCAAAGCTTTATGTGACTTGGGGGCAAGTATTAACTTGATGCCCAAGTCCATTTATGAAAAACTCGGTATAGGAACTGCCAGACCTACTTCTTTAAGTCTTACATTAGCTGATAAAAGTAGAGTTTACCCTGAGGGCATATTAGAAGATGTTTTGATTAAAGTTGACAAATTTGTTTTTCCAGTGGACTTTGTTATTTTGGATTTTGATGCAGATAAGGAAGTTCCTATCATCTTGGGGCGACCATTTCTAGCCACTGGACGAACACTCATTGATGTGCAGAAAGGAGAATTAATCATGAGGGTCAATGACCAAGAAGTCAAATTCAACGTCCTCAACGCACTCAAGTATCCAGAACCTAACACAGAGGAATGTTCCTTTGTGGTTGCCATTGACCATGTGGTTCAAAAGCAATTCAATAAAGATAATGACCACTTGGAAAATATTCTGGGCAATGATGAGATTCAAGAATTGTTATCAGAAGAAGCTGATCAGTCAAACGTTACAACGTCAACCACAGACGTTGTCACGTCTGATTCCCATGTACCCAGGGCGTGGACAAAGAAGTATGAATCTTTGGGGAAAGAAGACTCCAATCTCAAGAAGATAGTACCATCCATTGAAAAACCACCCACTCTGGAATTGAAAGTGTTGCCTGATCACCTGAAGTATGCCTTTTTAGGGGAAAATGATTCTTTACCAGTGATCATTTCTTCTAACCTCTCACAAGAGCAGGAAAGTGATCTCATTAGCACCTTGAAAAGGCACAAGAAAGCCATTGGTTGGCAAATGGCAGATATCAAAGGTATCAGTCCCACAATCTGTATGCACAGAATTGTCTTGGAAGAGAATGCAAAGAACAGCATTGAAGGACAAAGGCGATTGAACCCGATAATGAAGGAGGTGGTCAAGAAAGAAATCATCAAATGGTTAGATGCAGGAATCATTTATCCAATTAGTGATAGCTCATGGGTAAGCCCAGTTCAATGTGTGCCAAAGAAGGGTGGAGTTACTGTGGTAACCAATGAAAAAAATGAATTAATTCCAACAAGAACAGTGACTGGATGGAGGATATGTATGGACTATAGGAAACTGAACAAAGCAACCAAGAAGGACCATTTTCCTCTGCCATTTATTGACCAGATGTTGGATAGACTTGCAGGCAAAGAATTCTATTGTTTCCTTGATGGTTACTCAGGATATAACCAGATAGCTATTGTGCCTGAGGACCAAGAGAAGACCACATTCACTTGTCCCTATGGTACCTTTGCCTTCAGAAGGATGCCATTTGGATTGTGTAATGCGCCTGCAACATTTCAGAGGTGTATGATGGCTTTATTCTCAGATTTTATTGAAAAATCCATGGAAGTTTTCATGGATGACTTTTCAGTCTATGGAGACTCATACAAGGCATGCTTGGATAACTTAGAAGGAGTCTTAATAAGGTGTGAAGAAACCAACTTAGTACTCAACTGGGAGAAATGCCACTTCATGGTTCAAGAGGGAATTGTTTTGGGACATAAAATTTCAAAGAAAGGGTTGGAGGTGGATAAAGCAAAAATTGATGTTATTGACAAATTACCTCCACCTACAACTGTCAAAGGTATTAGAAGTTTCTTAGGGCATGCTGGTTTTTACAGAAGGTTTATCAAGGATTTCTCAAAAATTTCCAAACCTTTGTGTCTGCTGCTGCAACGTGATAACGTCTTCAACTTTGATGAGCATTGTCATGAAGCATTCCAGAAATTGAAGAATGCCCTTGTAACAGCTCCTGTGATAGTCACTCCTGACTGGTCCAAACCATTTGAATTAATGTGTGATGCGAGTGACTACGCTGTGGGGGCCGTATTGGGTCAAAGGTATGGCAAAATTTTTCACTCTATATACTATGCTAGTAAAACCTTAGATGATGCCCAATTAAATTATACTGTAACTGAGAAAGAGTTACTGGCTGTTGTATTTGCTTTTGACAAATTTAGATCATACTTGGTGGGTGCAAAAGTTATTGTTTTTACTGATCACTCAGCCATCAAGTATTTGATTTCTAAAAAAGATGCAAAGCCACGACTCATTAGATGGGTTCTCCTCCTCCAAGAATTTGACTTGGAAATTCATGATAAAAAGGGGGTGGAGAACCAAGTTGCTGATCATCTTTCTAGGCTTGAGAATGTTGATGCAGGTACAGGTGCAGAAGAAATAAAAGAAAATTTCCCTGATGAAAAACTGCTGACAGTAGCCACAGTAGCTGAAGACGTTACCACGTCTATGACTATTTCTTCAAACGTTATAACGTCTGATACTACTGCTCCCTGGTATGCTGATATAGTTAACTTCCTAGTCAGCAAGATGGTGCCTGTGGATTTCAACCATCAGCAAAGAAAAAAATTCTTCCACACCGTGAAGCACTATTTTTGGGATGAGCCCTATCTATATAAGATGTGTCAAGATCAGTTGCTTAGGAGATGCCTGGCTGAAGAGGAACAACTCCATGTATTACAACAATGTCATGCATCACCTTATGGAGGACATTTTGGAGGAACCAGATCTGCAGCAAAGGTGTTACAGTCAGGATACTATTGGCCAACACTCTTCAAAGATGCTCATGAATTAGTAAAAAGATGTGATAAATGCCAAAGAGCTGGAAACATCTCCAACAAGCAAGAAATGCCATTGACAAATATTCTTGAAGTGGAACTGTTTGATGTTTGGGGAATGGACTTCATGGGGCCATTTCCTATGTCTCATGGAAATTTATACATTTTGGTAGCTGTGGATTATGTGTCAAAATGGGTGGAAGCCATAGCATTACCCAATAATGAGGCCAAATCAGTCAGCAAATTCCTGAAGCAAAACATCTTCACAAGATTTGGTACTCCAAGAGCTATAATCAGTGATGAAGGCTCTCACTTTTGTAACAAGCTGATTGAGAACCTATTGGCTAAGTACGGAGTGAAGCACAAGATTGCTACAGCTTATCACCCACAAACAAGTGGTCAAGCAGAAATTTCCAACAGAGAAATTAAAAGGATACTTGAGAAGATGGTTGGTTCAAACAGGAAAGATTGGTCCCTGCACCTTAATGATGCATTGTGGGCGTACAGAACAGCATTTAAGACACCATTGGGCATGTCACCATACAAGTTAGTCTTCGGAAAAGCTTGTCACCTGCCCATTGAGCTCCAACACAAAGCTCACTGGGCACTGAAGCAACTGAACCTAGATCATTCAAAGGCTGGAGAAGCAAGGCTCCTTCAACTAAATGAGCTAGATGAATTCAGACACACTGCCTATGAGAATTCAAAAATGTATAAAGAGAAAACCAAGAAGTGGCACGATCAGAGAATTCAAAGAAGGGAGCTAGTAGAGGGACAATCAGTTTGGTTGTTTAATTCAAGATTAAAGTTGTTCCCTGGGAAGTTAAAATCAAGATGGTCAGGACCTTTCAAGATAGTAAAAGTCTACAGTCATGGTGCTGTGGATCTGTTTGATGAGAAAACTAATTCCATTTTCAAGGTCAATGGCCAAAGAGTGAAGCACTACCATGGAGAACATGTGGTTAGGGACAAGACCACAGTGACTCTCAACAACCCCTGAATTCAAAAAAGGGGATAGTCTGGCTGAAGACTCTTAAAGCAAGCGCTCTTGGGAGGCAACCCAATGGTTTTTACTAACCAGCAATTTTGTGTCTTTAAATTTTTGTGCAGGATTGGAAGCTGAAGTGTGGTAGACGTTATAACGTCTCTGCGTGTCTAGGATGTTGTCACGTTCGCTGCCTGGGTAAAGTTTTAAATGAAAAAGAAAAGAAAAATGAGTCAAGCAGTTTTCAAATGAAACAATTTTTAAATGAATTTTTTTTTTGAGACGTGACTGCCAAAGTGACCATGACGTCACTTCCAACGGTTACCCCTTTTTCCCAAACCCACGCCACCACCTACTTCCCAACTTCCCATAAAACCCCCCCCCAATAGGCACACACCAGTTACAATCATAAAAACCACCTTCATACACTTTCAGAAACCGTAATCTTATACCTTCTCCCAACCCCAAATCGCAAATCTCAATCTCAAATCCCCCACTCCAGAAAACTCATACAATCACCATGACTAAAACAAAGCAAGCTGCAGTAAAATCATCTGGTAAAGGAAAGAACGTCAACCCAAGTTCTTCTTCTGTTCCAAACCCAGAAATCCCCATTCCTTCAAAGAAGAAAGCCTTGCTACCAGAAAGGGGTTTTAGCTTGGAAAACCCAAATCCTGACTTTATCGCAACAGTGGCTGCATTGGGATGGCAGAAATTTGTAGTTCACAGAAAGGAATACATTGCAACTCTGGTGCATGACTTTTACAAAGGAATCGTTGAAAGAACTGATGGAGAACTTTCAAGCACCTCCATCGTACGAGGTGAGGAAGTCAAATTTGGTGTAAGAGTCATAAATGACTACTTTGGGCTAGGTTACTATGGCAAGGCAGTTGAGGTGAAGCAAAAGACGTACGGAGTGGCAGAGATGACTGAAATCAAAGAAAGAATATGTGTTGAAGGAGCTGTTTGGGAGCGAAGAGGCGACCATGGGAATGAATTCAAGATTTTGAAGAGATACCTTTGTGATGAGGCCAGTGCCTGGTTTCATTTCATCAGACACTGCTTGATACCCACTTCCCACACTCTCTGGGTTGATAAAGAGAGGCTGATTGCTATTGATGCCATTATGTCAAGAGATAAGATTGAAGTGGGTAAGCTCATCAACAGAGAGATTAACAAATGGCAGAACAGGAAGGATGGATACCTATACTTCCCTTGTTTAATCACCGATCTATGCATGGAGGCTGGAGTGGAGATTGAAGCATCTGAGCTAAGAGAAGAACCTCAGGGGGCATTCTCTACAAAGTTCAAAGCTAGGCAGAGAGCTGCAGATGCTACCACGTCAGTTGATGCACAGACGTTACAACGTCTGGTAGAACAACAAAACAGCCTAGCCAAGTTTGTCAAGGAGCAATTTGAGTGGCAAAAGAAGGTGATTGCACATACAACAAAAGGCAAGATGGTGATTGAAGAACCAGTACTTCCAGATTGGATGCAAGAGGAAGATGAAGACAACATACTCCTATCAACAATGAACCCCAAGAAAGTGAAGAAGGAAAAAGTCAAGAAAACAAGAAAACCACCAACAAAAAGAAAGAGCCCAGCAAAGAAGGAGCAGAAGAAGGTAAGTAGTGAGGAAGAAGAGCTTAAATCAGCTGATATGGATAGCATCAGTGAAAGTGATGCAGAGGAATCAAAGAAGGTGAGTAGGGAAATCCTAAGTGATGACGAGGAAGAAACACATTCAGAAGAGAAAGGAAGTTCCAGTGATAAGACTGATATTGAGGCTGACTCCCCACCAACCCAAACACTCAAAGAACCAGCCCAACCCACACCTCCATCACCAAAAGACAAACAACCCCAACCCTCAGCTGAAACCCAACCCAACCATAACCAAAACATCCCCCAAACACCACCATCTAAACCTAAAGATCAGCCCATTTCAAAGCCAACCCCCACTCAACCTGAACCAACTAAAGAGCCATCACAACCATCCATTCCAGAAGAAACCAGTGCAGATGTGGCTACGTCTGAGCCAACTGTTGTTGAAACCAACCCAGACCCACAACTCATTCCCCCACCCAAAAGGCAAAGATTCAAGACTGTACCCACCCAGAGTCCATTTGGGAAGAAGAAAAGGCGTGAAGTAGCCGCTGCGAGTGAAAAAGCAAGGCATGGTGATGAAGAAAAGCAACCAGATGATCCTCCTGCACCCAAAAGGCAAAAGTTGCAGGTAAAGAAGAGATCTGAAGCTGCTAAAGACAAGCCAGCAACAGCCACCAGCGCAGCATTTGTTGCTGCAAGTGGTTCAGAGAATGCTCCTGCTGTTGCTGCTGATGAGGAAGCTGCAGACGTTACAACGTCTCATGAGCCAGAGGTTGAAAAAGCCCAGGGGGAACCCAAAGAGCAGCAGCAGATTCATCCTGCAGAACTGGAAAAGCAGAAAGCATGGGAGGAAGCAAAGAAAAGAATTGCTGAGAGCAGTGTAAAGAGGCCCCAGGAAACTGAAGTCTCAGTTGATGCTGGTGACGGTGAAGGAGAAAAGAAGAAGAAAGAAAAGAAAAAGAAGGCTGTGCAAGCAAGCATCCCAGCCAGACAAAGTGGAAGGCTCAGGGCCGGTGCTCTGAACAAGTAAGTAGCCCTCTTTTAGCAGTAGAGTAGTTTTAGTTTCCAATTTCAGTGCAAATAAATAGCTGTCTAGACGTTACAACGTCTTGAGAGTTAGTAGTTGTTTTGTTTCTGTTTTGTGTAAATGTTCCTCTCTCATTTTTCAAAATCAGTGAGCAGTGGGGACACTGCTCATCTTTTTGTTCGGGGGGGGAGGATCATTTTTATGTTTCCTGTCTGCATGAAATCAAATGCAAAATCAGTTTACTTTCCTAACTCTATTAATCATCAAAAATGTTTCTCTTTGGGCTAAATCTAGTAATGACTATGTGTGAATTTGTGTGAGTAGCTGATGCATGTTTAGATGAATAGAATTGATTATTGCTTCCACACAAACTCTGTTTTGAGGAAAACCTAGTTAGCTAAGGACTAATTGATGCAAAGCTAGTGCTGGTTGACTATGGTGATGGTAGAACTTGATTAAAAACTCAGAGTAGCAGTAGAAACTAAGTTTGGGGGTATATCAGGTTGTACTAAGGTTGGGTGCAAAGACTGTAGGATGATTAGTGCTTGTGTAGTGTGAGTGCAGCGTTGTAACGTCTACCCGTAACGTTATAACGTATGCCGTGTGTGTTTGTGTGTTGAGTTCTGTGTCATCAAACGTTATAACGTCTACTCCAAAAAAAAAAAAAAAAAAAAAAAAAAAAAAAAAAAGTGTGTGTTGTTTCAAATAAGTGGAAAAATCCACATGTCCTCTGTGTTGGCTGCAATTTCCCGAAACAAATACTGGGTACACCAAATATCTCAATCCAAAATTGTCAAATCCAAAGGATCAAAAAGGAGAAAATCACAAAAACTCCAAACCAAAAGTGAAGTGAATCAAATGAAAGTTGCTCAGTAATGAGGGGTTGCAGTCCTGTGTGTGTTTTGCGTTGAGTGAGTCAGAAAAGTAGTTTGCACTAATCTAGTCCTAGCACCCAAATAAAGACCCTTTGTCGTGCTTAAAATAACCCTCAAGTCTTGTGTGAAAATGTTAGCCTACTCTTTGTTTTGAAAAATGTTGTACCCTCACCATAATTGGAAACCACTCTTTCATAAGCTAGGATAGCTTCTGAACCTAGCTAGGAAAAGAATTGATACAGAGATCACACACTCACCTTGGGCAGTAATGAATCTAGAATGTAATTATGCATTGGTGCGTGAGTGTGTAAGGAATTAGCCCCTTGAGGAAAATTTTTGATCAAATGGATGAGCAGGATGTAAACTGCTGGTGTATTTAATTTCCTGAATCTTTTCATATGTTGTATTTCAATTGCTTGAGGACAAGCAATGGTTTAAGTTTGGGGGTGTGATAACTCATATTTATATGAGTTATTTATACGTATTCAAAGTTAAATCATGCAAGTTCTCTGGCAATAGTAGGTTGTTTCTATTAAGTTTCTGTTAGTTTATTGCTTTTAGTTAGAAAGGGGCTAAATTACAAGTTCTAGGCATTTTGGTGCCAATTGGCGCCTTTGTGAGCGTTTTGATGCTTCTTGTGTTTGTGCAGTAATCCAAACGTGGCAGCGTCTCTCATCACGTCTAAAGAAGGACAGCAGAGCAAGAAAATAATATATATCATTTTGGCGCGCATGTAATGATGACCAGAGATCTGGAAATGAAGAAGATCTTCTCTTTCTTCAACGCTGACACGGCTTACGCACTGTAGCAGTGCGGTGTCACTTCAGGGCAGAGTCAACTCACAAGCAAGCTTGGAAGGTGGGGGAATGACATCAGCAGCATGTGACCTCTTTTGACCATGGATATTCTCTCTCTATAAAAAGGCAAGGGGTGCACCAAGCGGAATAGAGACGACTCCATTCATCATCCACCTTCCCCCATTTTTCAGAGATAATTTTCCTGAGAGAAGTTCTGGACACAGACTTCTTCATTTTTTTTATTCTCTCAAGGCCCCAATTTCCATATCCATTCGCAACCACTAATGGAAAGCTCAGACGTTGTAACGTCTTTACAGCGTGCATGAAGGAAGGCCACTTAGGCGTATCTTTTGCGTTTAGTCTCCTTTTCTCTATGTACGGTATTTGGATTTTAACTCCTCTTATTTCTGTAAGGATGCTCAGCATGAGCTAAACAATTTGTAGTTGGGTTGTTGTTTTGCATGTAATGAACCTTTAGTCTAATACTATGAAGTAATGATGTTTATGCGTTTTAAATCTTTGCATGTTAATATTTCCAAACTTGTTTTGAACTGATCACTTAAAATAAGTAGATTCATAGGTACAGACATGGTCTATGAAAAGAACTCAAAGATTTATGTGAATGAAAAGGTGCACTAAAGACATTTGGGCATTTTTATCTAAGTCTAGACATAGAACAGATAATAGTTCATAGGACATTGCTGTGGGTACTTAAAATACAGGAGTAGGCCTACTTAGAACCTAGACATAGGAATTCTAGTACTTGAAGCTCTGACGTTTTGTGACTGAAAAGCACAGCTCTTTTGCAACAGCGTTCAAACGTTATAACGTCTATACAACATAGCATTTGTACGTGTTAGCGTGTAAACGTTATAACGTCTGACTAGAGGAGATTTACTTGCATGCAGCAATCCAACTCGTACTCTTCCATATTCACACCCACTTCTCATTTACTTGTTTTATTTATGTTCTTAGTCTTAATATCAACTTTAGTGTCGATTTGCTACTTGTTTCACTTGTGTTTTAAAGACTTGAACTCTGAAAGTTAATCAATCCTCGTGGGAACGATCTCTTACTTTTATCCACTTTATTACTTGTACGACGTGTATACTTGCACTGACATTGCGACTATAGAACACACACGATCGCGAACAGACAGCTTACAGAACACCCTTGGGCTTATCACCATATCAGCTGGTTTATGGAAAATCTTGTCATTTACCAGTGGAGCTTGAGCATAAAGCCTATTGGGCGTTGAAGTTCTTGAATTTAGACCCAACTTCAAGTGGAGAGAAGAGAATTCTTGAGCTACATGAGCTTGAGGAGATGCGTTTGCAAGCTTACGAGAACATGTGAATTTACAAGCAGAAGATGAAGGCCTATCACGACAAGCACATCTCCCCAAAGGACTTCTATCCGGGACAACAAGTGTTGCTTTTCAATTCAAGATTAAAGTTGTTTCCCGGAAAGTTGAAATCTAAGTGGTCTGGACCATTCATTGTCAAAGAGGTGACACCCAATGGAGCAATTGAAGCGGAGGATCCTGAATCAAAAAGATCTTTCAAGGTTAATGGGCAGAGATTGAAGGCATACCTTGGTGGAGTGGTGGAAAGAGCAAAGATGGCTCTTATTTTGAGTGATCCTTAAAATCTCATCAACCGTCAAGCTAGTGACGTTAAAGAAGCGCTCCATGGGAGGCAACCCATGTGAGGGAGTGTTCTATCTCTTCTCCTTTATTTCCATGTCTTGTCTTTATCTTTGTTATTGTTTTGTTGAATTGCTTTTACACTGGTACTTGTTCTGTTTCTGAAACAAGCTTTGCTCATGGCATGTGATGTAAAAGTTGCACTACTCCAAATATTGTTTATCTTTTTTTCTTGTTTGTGGTGAGTAGTGCACTTTCATGGATAATTTTTATTGGATTGTGTTTTCAATGACCCTATGATGCTATGCTCTTAAATTTTTATGAACCAGTTTAAATGGGACTGATCACGCATCTTGTTGTTCTAAATCTCTTGGATGAAAACCCTTAGAGGAATGTTTTGTGAGATTTGATTACTTGACTCATTGTGCTTAATGCCCTATCATAATTAACCTGTGAGTGTTTGAGCCAAACAGTTAATTTTATTCTCGTGTGTTTCCATTGCTTGTGACACTCTTCAGAACTTGACTTAGTTCTTGACTTCTTTTGCATTGCTTATACTCACACACACGTGTGATTGAGGACTTTTACATTGCTTATTTGATGTTTTTTCTTATATTCTTTCCAAAGTATATTATTTTCTTTCATAAAATAAGAAAGAAAAAGAGGAAAAAAAAGAAAGGAAAAAAAGAGGAAAAAAAGAAAAAAAATCAAAATCAAATCAAATCAAACCATATAGAAAAAATAACAAGCTCAGTTTTGTTCTGTGGGAAATTCTTTGGTGAAGTTGGTAAGAGTAGGAAAGGTTCATAAGTGAAAATGGCATCTCTCAATTCCAATCAAGAAAGCCTAGATTCCAAAATTTATTCTTCCTTACCCAAGCCCCATTACAACCTTTAATAAGTCATCATGATGTGTGTGGTCTTTGTGTGTGATTGCTTGTTGTAGAATTATGTCAAGCCTATGGTAGTGTGTTGCTTGTGATGTGATTGAGTGTATTACCCTGCAAACACTTGTGAGAGAGAGAAACACTTATAGGTGAGGAACTTGAGTGAAATTGAGCACAATTGATGATTGTATAATGTGTTGCTTGAGATTCTAATTTGGGAGGTTTGAATTGCTGATTTTAGGATTCAAGAATGCATGCTAGGTCACTCATTGACAACTGTGAAAAGCTACTTGATTTTGAGCTAGGTATGATTTTGGACATTGGAGTCACGTCTAGTAATCTTATTCCAACCCTTGTTTTGCATTGAGTTTGCTATATCAATTGTTATTTATTTTATACAATTGTATCTTATATAAAAATAAAACAAGTAACAATAATATATATTTGTAGTCTTCTGAGATTGTTGTGTGATTCTCCTATAGTCATTTGTTGATGAATCATGTTATATATAATTTTCTGAAAGTACCAAAACTACAATTTTTTTAGCAAACATCGTATAATTTTTTTAAAAAAATTATTTTATTGTCCATAACGTTTTCCCCGTACATCGCACGGACAAGGTCTAGTAATTAAATACAGTAGTTTTTTTAACTGAACCAAATACAATAGTTATTTATCTTTTTTGGGTTCAAACCATTATTGGCTACTCATTGAGTGTTCCAACTCTTTCAACAAAAGAATAATCTCTGCTACAAAAATTCAAATCCAAGAGTATCAGGTTGACCCCCGTTGTAACACCCCAATATTTCTAACATGTAGATATACCGTAGTGCACAACTATAGTAATAATCAGAGGACACAATTCCTGTTTAAGTATTGAACGTACAAACTTTTTCCGAAAATAAAACATAATACTTCGAATCCCTTCGTCTTAATTCCATAATGTTTCAAACATCCGAAGGAGTACAACCTAGGTGTTCAATACCATAAATAGAAATTAAAAAGGTTTATACAACTCATAAACAATACAAGTCATATAACCATAACAGGGACAAGCAAAACAGGATCTAAAAACGTCAAGACTGCAAGCCCTTGACATCTCCACGAGCTGGTCACCTATCTGTGCCGGTTACTCTTTCTCTTTCCCTGTTTCTCTGTAAAAACAACAACAATGATTGGGTGAGACAACTTGTCTCAGTGAGTTCTACCGTGCCCCCTCACTATCGCTCAGTTCCATTATAAAACCGTATACATAATTAAATTATAACTATTTGTGCCAATATATGACTAGCTCCTTTACCAGCCGTGCAAAGCCCACAATCCCGGTAAACAAAGTGCTATCACATATTTTTAAGCCTTGCCAATTAATATATAATTATAAGCTTTTCTCAAACGAAACATCGACCGTGCAAAGCCCACAATCTCGATGAATCGAAAATCTATCTTAGCATAAATCGGCCGTGCACAATCCCGATAACCCACGTTAGACCACGCCATAACGTTTCAGGGCCTAGGGTAGGGGTTCATGACTACTCCGCCTAGTATGTTATTCGTTGGGTCGTCACCCAACTCGATATAATCTATATATCTTACCCGCATTGGACCGACTTCTAAAATTCTAGATAATCTATATCTATTGTTGACCTATAACCCGTTTCGATGAATCCTATGTCATAAGCTCCAATTTAGTGCAATTTTTAGAGACACTTTTGAGTCATTTTTAGAGCAGTTATTATTAATTATATAAATTACTAACTTAATTTGCTCTTATTTTGCAGATAGATAGAAAAAGATAAAAAAAATAAAAGTCCAATTTTATGTCACTCAAAGTTCAATATATATATATATATATATATGGGCTCAAAAATAAAGGAAGAAATCAAAGCCAAATTCTTAGTTGGCTTTGTTATCAGCCCAATGAAAAAGGAGGCCCACGGCCTATGTGAATGGAAGTGAGATACGGCACAAAGAGGAATTGGAGAATTAATTAATTGGAGAATTAACAATACAAAGGAGGCTAACCTAGACACGCAAAGAACGAACGAAGAGGAGAAAAAGAAGTCGCAGCCACAGGGAGAGAAAGAAGGAAGCCGTACACAACAGTAGCGCCGGCAAATAGAGGAGAGAGTTTTGGGTACCGTTCTTGACACCATGAGAGAGCTTTGGAGCAGGAAAAGGAGACTGGAGATCCAGAATAAGAATTTCTCTAACTTCCGGGTTATTTTTATCTCTGTAATTCATGACTCTAATTCCTATTTTATTGTTCTTTATGACTTTGGATAGCTAAATCCTCTTCTAGGGTCTTAGGTGGATTTTGCATGTTTAGAGACCTTTTTATGTTCTAATTTCATATCTGAATTCCGGTTTTTATTTCAATTAATATTGTCTTATTGTTTTAATCACATAATTAGGATTATCTACCCTATGCATGTTCATAATCAATTAGTTGATCAGCGACCGTACTGAAATTAATTGGTGGACCTATAGGATAATTGGGGCTATAATTAATGCATGACCAAACTTTAATTTAGTCTTCCAATCATTCAACATTTTTGTTCTTTATGCTTTTCCTCAACTTAAATTCTTGCATGACCAAACAAGGGTTACTTTAGGAAAAAGAATATTAATCACGAATGACCAAACAGATTAATAGATTTAGTAAAGGGATTGGTAATTAAATAAAATAAAGGAATTCGGGTAGAATTAGACATAGGGGAATCGAATCTTGCAAGTGAAACCGTGACCCTAGGCCTCTCTCCATCGATTAAATCTAGTATTTTAATTCTAGTTATTTAGTTATTTTTATTTTGCTTCTATAATCATCAAACTATTGGTTCGTCTAAACAAAAAAAAATCTTGATTAGTTTAGTACTTGTTAATTAATCCATGTGGAGACGATAATCTTTTATACTACTTATGCGATAGAGTACACTTGCTCTAAGTGTGTTTTTAACGCAACAAGTTTTTGGCGCCGTTGTCGGGGATTAATTTAGCAATATTAAGCGAAAGAGATTTTTATTGCTTTAGACAATTTTTTGCTTTAATTTTAAATTGGCTAAATTATAGTTTTGGTCCTCCTATATTCAAAAATTCAGATATTTGGTCCCCCTATTTTAAAACTCAGACATTTGGTCCCCCAATTTTAAAAAATCAAATACATTTAGTCCGAAGAGGGACCAAATGTCTTTGATTTTTTAAAATTGGGGGACCAAATGTCTTTGATTTTTTAAAATTGAGGGACCAAATGTCTTTGATTATTAGCCATAAAAAACTGAAAATTCCTCTTGGGACTAAATGTCTTTGATTTTTTAAAATAGGGGGACCAAATGTCCGAGTTTTAAAATAGGGGGACTAAATGTCTGAATTTTTGAAAATAGGAGGACCAAAACTATAATTTAGCCTTTTAAATTTTGTATTTTTCTTTATTTTATCAAAAAAAAATATATAAAGAAAAGTTACTAATACTTTCCCAAGAGACCGCTGCAATTTACCTAAAATCTCTAAGGAATTTGGAGAAGTCGTTTTGGTATATGCCTCAATGTCAGATCCCATTTGCTCCTCCTTATGAACCTTATTCAGACTATTGGGATGACTATGAGCCACCTACTTATTTCTCCCACCGGGATAATTATGAGTCACTACAAGAGCAAGGGCAAGAGGAGGAAAAGTCGGATGTCAATGAGGTCTTGACCAAATTTATGCAGCAGACAAATGAAAAATTTGAATGCTTGGAGAATCAATTGTCAAAGATTATTGATATGGTAGCAACTCAGTTGGCTCAAGAAACTCTTTATTCACAAACTAAGTCTACCCAAAATAAAGAAGCTGAGCAATACAAAGAAAGTATTCCTACGAGAGATGAAGTTGTCTCCATGGAATATAATTTGGAGGAAGAAGCTCTCAAGAAAGATGAGGAGACTCTTACTGAAGGGAGTCAAATCAAAATAGTAGCTCCTACTGAAGGGAGTCATATTGAAACAAATGATCCTATTAATGAGAGCGGTTGTGAGGAGAATGAGAAAGATCCATTGGTTCTTGATTTGAAGAAAGAGGAGAAAGCCCAAATTTTTGGGCAAATTGTTTTAACCATTGGTGATGTTGTGATTGAGGTTCACCGGGGAAAGGTAACTTTGAGGAGTGGTAAAGAAGATGATGTTATTAAAGCTTTAAATTCCAATGAAATTTTCTCTTCTTTAACTTCTCCTTATTTTGATGATGTGGTTGAAACTAACATTTTTAGTGAATTAAAGATGCATGGCCTTTTGGAAAAAAGTCTTATTTTGCAGGATCCTAGCATAATGGTGGATGGAGATAAAATAAAAATATCACCATCCTTTGAAGTTCATCCTCCACGTGGAAAAAGAAAGAACAATATGAACCACATGGTTAGAAGGTTAAGAAGGTGTACTGCGTTAGATGTTAAATTTGCTCTTGGAGAGCCACCTGATTAAGCACTAACTATCGACAGGCTCACGACGTTAAACAAGCGCTTCGTAGGAGGCAACCTGTGTTTTATTTTCAGTTATTTTCATTTTCTTTTTGTTTTGTTTTGTTTTGTTTTTAGGAATAAGCTCAGACTGCAAGCTCTCTCAGGGAAGTCACTCTTACTCTCCCTCATTTATTTATTTTTGTGCCAATTTAATATTTTGCATTGAGGACCATGCTTTAGGCTAGTGTGGGGGAGGAGAGTTTAACTTTGTCAATTCATCTTTATTAATGCACATACCCACTGTATAAGTTGATAGCATTTTTTTCTGGCTTATTTTAGCGACTTATGCTTCAAGTTGAAAAAAAAATAAATAGAGATTTTGCCTTTAGGGGATCCCATAATCAATTTACTTGACAGACTTGTGCTTAACTGTAACTGTGAGGATGTCCTTAGGAAGCTGATAATTAGCATTTGTCTCTGTTGAGTACTTTTTGTGAACTACCTTCTAAATGTGAGCTTTGAGCCTTCATAAGGGGATTGATACTAAATCATAAATTTTTACCCCTTTTTCTTTCTATGAGTGTGTTTCCCAATTTGCTACATTTTAGAATTTGTCTTTTGACCATTTCAAGGCGAAAATTGATTTGCATCATGTAAAAAGATTTGGGGAATTTAGGTATTTTTTCTTGCCTTTGAAGTTGTTTGTTGAATTTATCCCTTAGTTTCCCCTTTTGAGCTTAATTGTTATATTTTTTTTCTTTGGTACCCAGATATAATTTTTCTTTTTTTTGTGGTAACCATTTGGAATTAAATGTGGAGCAACTATTGAAAATTGCAATTTCGTCCTATATTTTTAGTTGCCTATATTGTTAGGACTGAAATTTTGTCCTATACTTTAGTTGTCTATCTTGTTAGAAAAAAAAAGGGAATCACGTGCTTACAAGAATGTTCTCCAACAAAGGAAACAAAATATGAGTTTTCATGTACTTACCTTTTCCTCCAAAAAAAATTTGGAAGAAAATTTGAAAAAAAAAAGGAAAGCGGCAAGGAGGAAAAGGCACATCAAAAGAATGAAAGAGTCAAAGGGCAAATCCAAAAAAAAATGAAAGGGCCTACTCAAGAAAAAAGGCATATCAAAAAGAGTCTACTAAATAGAAAAAGAGTGAAGAAGGAAATGGAATTAATTTGGAGTTTGGGCAAAAATTGTAAAATAGATAGGAGCTCCATATTTGATTTCAAATGTTACTATTCATTTTTTGTTTTTAGACCTTTGATTATCCCTTCTTTCTTATTTCCTACCCTGCAAGAATTCACCCTGGCCCCATTACAACCCATAACACCCCATCTTTTGCATGCATGTGAACTATTTAGTGGAGATTTGGTCAAATTACAAACATATGGTAATGTGCATTTTGTTGAAACTTGAGTGTATATTTTCCCTAGTCCCTAAACACTAAGAGAGATTGTGAGTGAGTGCCTTTGTTCACAGAAATGTATTCTTTAGGGACTTGGGCCTCTAATTGGGCAACCTTTTGACACCTCATTTGTGCTATACTGTCTATTGTTTGTCATTGTGCTTTTAATTTTCGATCCCTTATTTGGCTGTCTCTGTTACTTTTTGAAAAATTTATTGAGCCAGGAAATTTGCTTGAGGACAAGCAAAAGTTAAGTGTGGGGAGTTGATAAGCTCCAATTTAGTGCAGTTTTTAGAGACACTTTTGAGTCATTTTTAGAGCAGTTATAATTAATAATATAAATTACTAACTTAATTTGCTCTTATTTTGCAGATAGATAGAAAAAGATAAAAAAAATAAAAGTCCAATTTTATGTCACTCAAAGTTCAATATATATATGGGCTCAAAAATAAAGGAAGAAATCAAAGCCAAATTCTTAGTTGGCTTTGTTATCAGCCCAATGAAAAAGGAGGCCCACGGCCTATGTGAATGGAAGTGAGATACGGCACAAAGAGGAATTGGAGAATTAATTAATTGGAGAATTAACAATACAAAGGAGGCTAACCTAGACACGCAAAGAACGAACGAAGAGGAGAAAAAGAAGTCGCAGCCACAGGGAGAGAAAGAAGGAAGCCGTACACAACAGTAGCGCCGGCAAATAGAGGAGAGAGTTTTGGGTACCGTTCTTGACACCATGAGAGAGCTTTGGAGCAGGAAAAGGAGACTGGAGATCCAGAATAAGAATTTCTCTAACTTCCGGGTTATTTTTATCTCTGTAATTCATGACTCTAATTCCTATTTTATTGTTCTTTATGACTTTGGATAGCTAAATCCTCTTCTAGGGTCTTAGGTGGATTTTGCATGTTTAGAGACCTTTTTATGTTCTAATTTCATATCTGAATTCCGGTTTTTATTTCAATTAATATTGTCTTAGTGTTTTAATCACATAATTAGGATTAGCTACCCTATGCATGTTCATAATCAATTAGTTGATCAGCGACCGTACTGAAATTAGTTGGTGGACCTATAGGATAATTGGGGCTATAATTAATGCATGACCAAACTTTAATTTAGTCTTCCAATCATTCAACCTTTTTGTTCTTTATGCTTTTCCTCAACTTAAATTCTTGCATGACCAAACAAGGGTTACTTTAGGAAAAAGAATATTAATCACGAATGACCAAACGGATTAATAGATTTAGTAAAGGGATTGGTAATTAAATAAAATAAAGGAATTCGGGTAGAACTAGACATAGGGGAATCGAATCTTGCAAGTGAAACCGTGACCCTAGGCCTCTCTCCATCGATTAAATCTAGTATTTTAATTCTAGTTATTTAGTTATTTTTATTTTGCTTCTATAATCATCAAACTATTGGTTCGTCTAAACAAAAAAAAAATCTTGATTAGTTTAGTACTTGTTAATTAATCCCTGTGGAGACGATAATCTTTTATACTACTTCTGCGATAGAGTACACTTGCTCTAAGTGTGTTTTTAACGCAACACTATGTTAGACATCCGGCGTTATAATCATAGCGTCGAGTAGAATCTATGATCCGGTTATTATTCAAAAGGTGAACTCACACGCAGTCTACTTTTCGGTTTTTCGAACAAGTATAACTTTCCAAAAATAGTACATTATGAAATTCAATTTATATATATATATATATAGTTAGGTCTTTGAATAAGCTTTCAAACGCACCTGAGAACACCTCAATCGGGTTCCAGGATCAAAACTTATCGCGAAAACAAAATTAGGGTATTTTGCTGAAAAATTTCAAAGCGTCGCGACGCGAAAAGTTACAGAAAGTTTTGCGTTGCAAAAATAAGGGGAGGTCGTGACGCGACATCCACGGGTCGCGACGCGATGGGTGACCGTAGTGTTTTGAAAACAACATTTCGAAAACTCGTTTTGTACCGTTTCGCTTTTTATTTGACCCGAGACGTTTCCTGACCATCGAGACTTAAAACTAGACAATATAACAAGCAATTCGGTAATGGTTCGATACCTATATATAACTAGAGTCGATGGTGTCGAAAACTCATATAGCTAGTCGAGCTGAATGTGTCGAAAGCTCATATAGCTAATCGGACTGAATGTGTCGAAAACTCATATAGCTAATCGAGCTGAATGTGTCGAAAGCTCATGTAGCTAGTCGGGCTGAACGTGTCGGAAGCTCATGTAGCTAGTCGGGCTGAATGTGTCGAAAGCTCATATAACTCGATACAATCTAAGCAATTGAATTACAAACATATTTCAATAAAAACACTATTTTCCCGAAAACGGTTTTTCGACTCGATAGAATATTTCTATACGGAATCAATCACCAAAGATAAAATTCCCAGATATTCCAGAATATTAAACACACTCCCTAATCGTGAGTAAAATCACCGAATGCCGAAGTCACGCGAGTTGAGCCGAAGTACGAAGCTACCGAACCGTTATCACACGAACAATCCCCGAATTAGCCCAACAGTGCAAGACAGCAGCAGCACTTCTTTTCAGTTCGAATTCAGCAACTCCCCCAACATAAAGCTCCTTCCAAATAGAAATGTAGGTTCAGTTTTATCCTTCTTCTATCTCCACATGAACATGCAAGACACTAAAAGTCTCAAGACTCCATTGTTTGCCTTTGGAGATTCAAAAATCGGAAATGGCCAAATACAAAAGAGGAAGGACGAGGATCAGAATGTAGGTTCACCAGAAAGAGCATGAAAAAATGGAAGAGGTTTATCAAGAATGAACTTGCATGCAAGAACTTCCTCTCCTCCTTCTCTCCCTCTTCTCCCTTGCGCTTCCCTTCTCTTTCTCTCCCTTTTCTCTGTTTTCAGATTTGGCTGAAATGGATAAATGAAGGGAGTGAGCTCAGCTGGTGTTGAGTTGGGTTAGTGAGCTGAGGGTTTTAAAAAAGTCGTGAAAAGACCAAAATGCCCTTGGCTCATTAAATCATACTTTAGGCGCTGAAAATCATTTTTAATCCTACGGTTTCCGCTCGGCGTAGCTTTTCTCAACTAACCCGGTTACGAATCGTGACTCATTATTTTCCTTGACTCGAGATTATTCATAATTCACATAATTATATTTTTAAAATTTGGGATGTTACAATCACCCCAACTTGAAAAATTTTGTCCTCAAAATTGGAAGACGTACCTTAATGGAAGAGATATGGATATCGAGTCCGCATGTCATCTTCCAACTCCCAGATAGCCTCTTCGGTTGAGAAGCCATCCCACACCACCTTGACAATGGGAATAGTCCTTGACCGTAGCGTCTTTTCGCCGCGCTCCAAGATATAGCTAGGATATGGTTGAAATGATAGATCTGGTCGAAGATCGATCGTGTCAACACTCAACGGCTGATGTGGATCGGGGATATACTTCCTCAATTGAGACACATGGAAAACATCATGGAGATTTGATAAGGCCGGAGACAATGCAAGGCGGTAGGCAACTGGCCCAATACGCTCGATGATCTGGAATGGCCCAACATATCGAGGACTGAGTTTCTTCGCTCGCAAAGCTCTCCCGGTGCCTATGGTTGGAGAAACTCTCAAAAATACATGATCACCAACGTCAAATTCCAATGGCCTCCTTCGGTTGTCGGCGTAACTCTTTTGCCGACTCTGAGCAACCTTCATTCTTTCCCGAATCAATCTAATCTTTTCGGTCGTCTCGTGGACCATATCGGGTCCCAAAAATTTATCTTCACCAATTTCCCACCAACACAAAGGAGTTCTACACTTTCTCCCATAAAGTGCTTCAAACGGTGCCATTCCAATGCTAGAGTGGTAGCTTTTGTTGTAGGCGAACTCTACTAATGGAAGATGGTTCTCCCATTTTCTTCCGCTATCTAACACACATGCCCGAAGCATGTCCTCAAGAGTCTGAATAGTCCTCTCTGTTTGACCATCAGTCTGAGGATGATAAGCAGTGCTAACAAGCACTCTTGTTCCCAAAGCTTCATTCAATGCCTTCCAGAACCTAGAGGTGAACTTGGGATCTCTATCTGATACAATGCTAGTCGGAACCCCATGCAGTCTTATAATGTTCTTCACATACTCTTCTGCTAACTTGGAAACCTTATAAGTCGAGCGAACGGGAATAAAGTGAGCGGATTTGGTCAATCGATCCACCACTACCTAAATGGAATCATTACCGGCCCGCAACCTCGGCAAACCCATAACGAAATCCATTGAGATATCTTCCCACTTCCAAACTGGCACATCAAGTGGTTGCAGCTGGCCAGCAGGTCTTTGGTGCTCTGCCTTAACCTTTTGGCAGGTTAAGCATCGAGATACAAACTCAGCAACATCAGCTTTCATTCCAGGCCACCAATACATCTGCTTTAAATCCCGATACATCTTGGTGGATCCAGGGTGTACGGAATACTGACTCCTATGTAGGGGTGTTCGTGGGTCGGTTTGGATCGGATTTGACCAAATCCGTTGCCCGAACCAATGATAATTATTCGGTTTGGGTTGGTTCGGATTTTACATTTTTTCCTCCAAAATCCGAACCAAACCGAACCGATATTGGACGGGTTGGTTTGGATTGGGCTCACGGGCATTCACTAAAATATTAATTTTCTAAAATATAAAAAAAAAACATTTTTTTATGATATTCCAACACTTTAAATAGCTAAAAAAATTGAAAATCACACGAAATCAAACTCAAATCCACTAATAGTCTTCCCATTCATAGTATTAAAATTTTACAACTTAATCATAAATTATTAAGGTAAAAATTCTAAGCAAATAAAATCGTGTGCATCTAAAATTACAAAATTGTTATGACGTAATATGGGTTGGTTCGGGTTCGCGGATTTGATTTTTAAAATCCGTTGCCCGATCCAAACAACTACTGGTTGGTTTGGATTTGTTCGATTTTGACCTGAACACGAAAAATATCCGAACCAAACATATCGGTTTGGATTGGATCGTGGGTTGGTTTGGATTTGCCCGAACCACTGAACACCCCTACTCCTATGAGCTTCCTCTAATACCTGCCTCCTGATGTCTTCATCATTGGGTACAGAAATCCTACCATTGAAACAGATAATACCATCACTGTCTTCGGTGAAGTTCGGCAATCCTTTGAGATTGTAGTTTCACATCAACCTCTTGAGCCACACGAATTTGATCTCTCAATACACTGGTGACCCGAATATGTCGCAACACTAACCGGTTCCTTTTCCTTGTCACCTTGAGATTCAAATCTCTAAAGGACTCCAACAATGCCATTTCATAAACCATTAGCTCTGTGGTGTGGAGAGACTTTCTGCTTAACGCATCTGGCACAACATTAGCCTTTCCAGGATGATACTTCAACTCGAAGTCATAATCCTTCAGAAATTCAATCCACCCTCTCTGTCTGTTATTCATCTCCTTCTGATCAAACAGATATTTTAAGCTTTTGTGATCACTAAAAACTTCTTAACGAGAACCATAAAGGTAATGTCTCCAAATTTTTAGCGCAAACACAATAGTTGCCAACTCTAAGTCATGAGTTGGGTAATTTCGCTCATGGGTCTTCAATTGGCTGGATGCGTAGGCCACAACATGTTGATCTTGCATAAGAACACATCCTAAACCCTTCCCAGAGGCGTCACTATAGATTTGAAATCCCAGGGACGGATCCGGAAGAATCAGGATCGGGGCAGAAGTCAACCGTTCTTTCAAATCGAGAAAACACTCCTCACAATCAGTATCCCAAGTAAACGGCTGACCCTTGCGAGTTAATCGGGTAAGCGGGAGGACTAACTGTGAGAATCCTTGGATAAATCTTCTATAATAACCTGCTAATCCCAAAAAGCTTCTTACTTCTGTCACTGAAGTTGGTCGTTCCCAATTCAATACAGCTTCCACTTTACTAGGATCGACTGCTACTCCCTTTTGGGAAATCACATGACCCAAGAATTTTATTTCTGACATCCAGAAATCACACTTCGACGACTTTGCATATAGCTTCTTTTCTCGGAGTACATTCAAAACAAAGCGGAGATGTTGAGCATGCTCCTCAATTGTCTTTGAATACACCAAGATATCGTCTATGAAGACAACCACAAACTGATCCAAGTAAGAATGAAAAACTCGGTTCATGTAATCCATAAAAACAGCTGGAGCATTAGTTAGTCCGAAGGGCATCACTACAAACTCGTAGTGTCCATACCTAGTACGGAAGGCGGTCTTCGGAATATCTAAGGCCTTCACTCTGATTTGATGGTATCCCGATCTTAGATCAATTTTGGAGAATATTTTAGCGCCTCGAAGTTGATCAAGCAGATCATCTATCCTTGGTAACAGATACTTGTTCTTAATGGTAATCTTGTTCAGTTGACGATAGTCGATACATAACCTCATGCTTCCGTCCTTCTTCTTGACTAATAATACCGGAGCACCCCATGGAGAAGCACTCGGTCAAATAAATTGCTTGGAAATTAATTCCTCAAGTTGGGACTTCAATTCCTTCAGTTCGAGAGGAGACATCCTATAAGGTGCTATAGATATTGGCCCTGCACCAGGCGCCAAATCTATAGAGAATTCTACCTCTCGCTCTGGGGGTAAAGAGGAAACCTCCTCGGGAAAAACATCTAAGAATTCATTAACAACTTGAATAGGCGATAAATCCAAACCAGCTTCAGTTGATGCAGATAAAATAACAACAAAAGCTTCCGCACCTTGGAATAGAGACTGGCTGGCTGAAGTGAAAGAAATAACACCATTCGTTGCAGGCGGTCCATGTTCCACTACTTCAGAAGGAATCTCAATTGCACGATTGAAGCAGTCAATAGTAACGTGATTGGAAGTCATCCAATTCATTCCCAAAACAATCTCCATCTCCCTCATAGGCAAACAGATAAAATCAACAACGAATTCCCTGCCTCCTATGGTGAGTAGACAATTAAGGCACAATGATTGGGTTCGAACACGACCCTTTGCAGCAGTACGAATTGTGATCGGTTCGGATATAGGAGATACTTCTAATCCTAACCGTTCAACACACGCTTCGGAGATAAAACAATGAGTAGCACCAGAATCATACAGTATTTTAACAGTTTGGTTAAAGAGAGAACCTGTACCCCTTATGAGATTATCAGCTGGTGTGATGGTCTGGGCGTCCAATGTGTTGACTCTAGCCTGTCTTGGAGCATCAGGAGACTCCAAGAAAGCTTTCCTTGCCGGGCAATTATTAGCATAATGGCCCACCTCCTTGCAAAAGTAGCATTGATTTGGTCCAGCCTGACATTTTCCTGTATGATTCTTCTTGCAGATAGAACATTTGTTAGGCCTTGTAGAATCAACCGTTTGCACTTGCTTCCCTTTATCAGAAATTCCTCGGTATCTGGGGTTAGAAGAGGTTGATTCATTTCCCTTTCGTTTTTCCTTCCAAAAGTCCTCCTCTCAGCATACATTCTCTTCAGATCATCTTCAGCGGTGTGTGCTTGTTGCACCAAAGCGGGGTATGTGGTCATAGTATAAGAACTAAGACCTTGGTTCACATCACCACGGAGACCTTGTTTAAACATTATCATTTTCCACCGGTCATTAGGAGCATGAGTTCCCGCTTCATAAAGTTGAGACATTCTCTCAAACTTTGCAGCATACTCCCCAACAGACATGTCCCCTTGTTTCAAACTAACAAACTCCATCTGCTTAGCAAGTCTCTGGGCATCAGGGAAATAGTGGCCAAGGAACAACTCCTTTAAGTTGACCCAATTAAGAGGTGTTCCTTGGGTTTGGAGCATTCTTCTGGCATTAGTCCACCAGGTATGTGCATCTTCATCTAGAGCGTTGGCAGCACAAATTACTTTTTCTTCCTCAGAGCATTGCAATGTCACAAAGATTCTTTCCATTGCATCAATCCAGAAATGGGCCTTCATAGCATCGGATCCCCCTTTGAAGGTTGGGGGTTTCATCTTCAGAAACCGAAAATACATCCTGTTGGGATCCTCAAGTTGTGGTGCATTGACTGGCTCATTTGGTTGTGGTTGAGGCACTTGATGCATCTGCTGCATTTGAGCCATCTGTTGCTGTTGCATTAGCATCATGTCATTCATCATCTTCTGCTGAGTTTCAATGACAATTTGCATCCATTCCCGATGAGGATCAATAGGTGGGTTTCTCCTACCTCTTCCAGCCATGATTCTGCGAAATATGCACAAAGTATTAAGTTGATCAGGCTCAATGTATAACAGCATACTAAGAAGAATCAGACTTAGAAGACGTAAAAGACTATTAAAATCTAAGTCCGACTAGGTCGAACCGGCTTTGATACCAAATGTAACACCCCAATATTTCTAACATGTAGATATACTGTAGTGCACAACTATAGTAATAATCAGAGGACACAATTCATGTTTAAGTATTGAACGTACAAACTTTTTCTGAAAATAAAACATAATACTTCGAATCCCTTCGTCTTAATTCCATAATGTTTCAAACATCCGAAGGAATACAACCTAGGTGTTCAATACCATAAACAGAAATTAAAAAGGTTTATACAACTCATAAACAAAACAAGTCATATAACCATAACAGGGACAAGCAAAACAGGATCTAAAAACGTCAAGACTGCAAGCCCTTGACATCTCCACGAGCTGGTCACCTATCCGTGCCGGTTACTCTTTCTCTTTCCCTGTTTCTCTGTAAAAACAACAACAATGATTGGGTGAGACAACTTGTCTCAATGAGTTCTACCGTGCCCCCTCACTATCGCTCGGTTCCATTATAAAACCGTATACATAATTAAATTATAACTATTTGTGCCAATATATGACTAGCTCCTTTACCAGCCATGCAAAGCCCACAATCCCGGTAAACAAAGTGCTATCGCATATTTTTAAGCCTTGTCAATTAATATATAATTATAAGCTTTTCTCAAACAAAACATCGACCGTGCAAAGCCCACAATCCTGATAACCCACGTTAGACCACGCCATAACGTTTCAGGGCCTAGGGTAGGGGTTCATGACTACCCCGCCTAGTATGCTATTCGTTGGGTTGTCACCCAACTCGATATAATCTATATATCTTACCCACATTGGGCCGACTTCTAAAATTCTAGATAATCTATATCTATTGTTGACCTATAACCCGTTTCGATGAATCCTATGTTAGACATCCGGCGTTATAATCATAGCATCGAGTTGAATCTACGATCCGGTTATTATTCAAAAGGTGAACTCACACGCGGTCTACTTTTCGGTTTTTCGAACAAGTATAACTTTCCAAAAATATTACATTATGCAATTCAATTTATATATATATATGTATGTATATAGTTAGGTCTTTGAATAAGCTTTTAAACGCACCTGAGAACACCTCAATCGGGTTCCCGGATCAAAAGTTATCGCGGAAACAAAAATCAGGGTATTTTACTGAAAAATTTCAAAGTGTCGCGACGCGAACTGGTTCCGTCGCGACGCGAAAAGTTACAGAAAGTTTTGCGTTGCAAAAATAAGGGGAGGTCGTGACGCGACAGCCACGGGTTGCGACGCGATGGGTGGCCGTAGTGTTTTGAGAACAACATTTCGAAAACTCATTTTGTACCGTTTCGCTTTTTATTCGACCCGAGACGTTTCCTGACCATCGAGACTTAAAACTAGACAATATAAACAGCAATTCGGTAATGGTTCGATACCTATATATAACTAGAGTCGATGGTGTCGAAAACTCATATAGCTAGTCGAGTTGAATGTGTCGAAAGCTCATATAGCTAATCGGGCTGAATGTGTCGAAAACTCATATAGCTAATCGAACTGAATGTGTCGAAAGCTCATATAGCTAATCGAGCTGAATGTGTCGAAAGCTCATATAGCTAATCGAGCTGAATGTGTCGAAAGCTCATATAGCTAATCGAGCTGAATGTGTCGAAAGCTCATGTAGCTAGTCGGGCTGAATGTGTCGAAAGCTCATATAACTCGATACAATCTAAGCAATTGAATTACAAACATATTTCAATAAAAACACTATTTTCCCGAAAACGGTTTTTCGACTCGATAGAATATTTCTATACGGAATCAATCACCAAAGATAAAATTCCCAGATATTCCAGAATATTAAACACACTCCCTAATCGTGAGTAAAACTCACCGAATGCCGAAGTCACACGAGTTGAGCCGAAGTACGAAGCTACCGAACCGTTATCACACGAACAATCCCCGAATT